>JAWHQI010000029.1:16940000-17123537 GCA_033032865.1 Dactylorhiza incarnata
GCAGGCCGACCACACATGAAAAGCAGTAAACAAAACATTTTGGCCTTCGAGGACCAGCACAGCGTAGCAGCTGGAGTTCCAACCCGCTATTTCTCGCTTGTCTCACCAGGACCTGTACAAAAAATTCCACAACAGTGTGGAAAAATAGCAACCTGTCAGCTTTAGTTGACCAAAATTTATAACGACCCCACCCCATTCCCGGGGCGGTGGTACTCCTTCCTTGCAAGCAAGAGTTAGCAGCATATACATCTATATCTATAATCTTCACCAATGTAGGCACTCGCTGCCTTATGCTTCAAGCTCTCATGGCACACTTTCGGCGTACTCCTTGAGTTACACCAACGGACTAAGTTCTTTTTCAACTTAGTAATACTATGAGCTTTACCGTCAAGGTCGTCATACCTTACGGTTCCTTTCCCAAAATTCCCTCAGTGAAACGAAGGTGCGACCACATCATTGACTAGCTAAGGGTCGAGTTTGGTTCAGCTTTGCCCGTGCTCATAACATCGGGATCAACTCTTCCCAATATGGGTACATCTTCCCCCTAGCATGTTACTTGAAGCTAGGCTCTCCGGGCCTTTCCGCTTCTACTGAGCACACCTAGTGCAACACAGTCTTTGCAATTTTCTCTCTAGAGCTACTTGAAGCTAGGCTCTCCAGGCCCTTCTGCTTTTGCTGTGCATACCCAGTGCTACATAGTCTTTGTAATTTGCCTCTGCAATGCTCATAATCTGTGAGTCCATACCTTTACGGAGTTTTTTCCGACACGCAATTACAATAATCATCACCAATCCAGACCAACCTGTCTAGATGGGCTTCACACAACATTGCTTATGCCCGTACTTCAATTTTGAACTCTATATGCAATTTATGCGGGGATATCCATATCGACCCACCGGAAGCACCGATAAACTAATTAGTGAAAGTCTTCCCAATATTATGCTAACCAAAGGACTAACTTGTCCAAAGATTCAGAAGGAGAGAGTCATTACCCTTCCCGCTCTCTTCGGTGCCGTGAATCTGAGATTTTAATCGGATGGAAAGAACCGCACCGGGATTCTCTCCATGGATCTAGAAACGCCTCGCGATTCGGAGCTCCGTTAATGGCTGAAAAGGTATTCTTCTTCTACCGCCAAAGCCATCTCCATTTCTTAATTTGAAGAGACAGAATAATATAAGGATAATGGTATCAGATAACTCTAAAGTTGTCTCCCAAACATTCTTTATGGGATTTTGAAAAGATCGTAGTCGTTGGATTCACTTTTAGGACGATCGGGATTGTTTCAGACTTAGGATTTGACGTCGGGTTTCGTAAAAGTAAAAAAAGGTCAAAAATCACTGCTCTATCTTCTTTCGTCGAGTGATGATATAAATTCGTCGAGTGTTGATGTAAATTCATTGAGTGAGTCATATTCGTTGAGTCCTTTTGATGATTCATTGAGTCAGATACATTTGTCGAATCCTTTCGATGATTTGTCGAGTTCTTTCTACGATTCATCGAGAACACTCGAAACACTTCAATAATACGCTAAAACCTAGTGTTCGTTGAGACTTGCTGAGACCCATCGACGATTCATCGAGATCATTTGACGATTCGTCGTGACATCAGAATTTGCTGACTAAGTCCAATTCGTCGTGACCATCACATTTTTTGTGACCCTTTTGATGATTTGTCGAGACCACTCGAGTCCTTTCAACGATTCGTCGAGACCACTTGAGTCCTTTCGACGAATTCTGGCAAAACATCTAAACTTAGCCCAATTTCTTAAAAGTAGGGTGTTACATTCATTTTGAGCACTTCTTCTAGTTATGACTCCTTGACTCATTTCTCCAATCATTTGACTGATTGGATGGTCTTTTTATGCCTCCAAGTTGGTGGCAGTGCTCCATGTGCTTCAACATTTGTTGTACCAGCTAGCAGTTGATTCTTCTACCACATGAGTCTTCCTATAGAAAATTCTATAAGCCTTGCTGTAGCTACTATATCCAACAAGAATTCCCAATAAACATTTCTCAGCAAATTTAGTTAGATGAGATTTACAATTATTAAGGACATAACATTTACATCAAAAGATTCTAAAGAAGGCCATATTTGGTTTTCTTCCCTTCATTAGTTCATAAGGAGTTTTCTAGTGACTTTTTTTTATAGAGGCTCTATTTTGCACAAGGCAAGCTGTGTTGACAGCTTCAACCCAAAGGTATTCTGGTATTGAAGAGTCACTCAGTATTGTCCTACCAGCATCTATTTGAGTTATGTTTTTTTTCCTTTCAGCAACTCCATTCTACTAGGGTGTTCTTGGAGAAGAAAATACCTGAAAGATACCTTGTTCTTTACAAAAAATTGTCATGATTTCAGACTAAAATTTTGTCTCATGGTCACTTCTGATTTTGACCATAGAACTGTTCTTTTCATTCTGAATTTGCTTGATAAATGTAACAAAGATATCCAAAGTATCGGGCTTTTTGTTGATAAAGTACACTCAAGCATTTCTAGAGAAGTCATCAACTATCACTAGGGTGTATAACTTCCAAAAAACTGAATTGGCATATTACTAAATAATTCCATATGCAATAAGTAAAGGCATCTTTCTGAATCATTGGAAACTATGTTTTTAAAGTTGGTCTTAATTTGCTTGGCCATCTGACAAGCATGACATAGCCTATTTAATGCACGTAAGTTTATGTCCATTTCTAACTAAATCTTCTGAAAAGAGTTTGTTGATTGTCTTATAGTTCATGTGAGCATGCCTTTTGTGTCATTGTACACAGAGTTACTCTGTCTCATTTTCTACAAGACAATCAAGTGTAGTTGAATCTTAACATAAGAAATTAAAACAATACACATTGCCACTCCTAGTGTATGATAACATTGTATCAAGATCAACTGAGTTCTTAATCAGACACTTATCCTTGGGGAATTCAATCACATAGCCAAGATCATAAAGTTGGCTTATGTGTATAAGGTTATGTTCTAACCCTTCCACATAAGCTACGTTTGAGATAGAGACTATGCCATTGGTGATCATACAATAGCCCTTGATGATGCCTATGTCAGATCCACCAAATATAACTTCGGCTTCATCATCCATAGAGGTAAAGTTCTTCAAGAGTCTTCTTGTTCCAGTCAAGTGCCTGGAACACCCTCTATCCAAATACCAGATTGGTATTTTGTTGTTCTTTGGACATACCTGCACAAACAACTTATTTCAGCTTAGGAACCCAAACATATTTGGGTCCTTGGTTCCGGTTAGCATCAGCTACAGGAAAACTGGCTACAAGCCAGGAAGCAAGCTTAACATTCTTTAATCTAGGAATTGTTGGGTTGAACCAACAATCTATGGCAATGTGGAATATCTTGCCACAGCACCAACAATCAAACTTGTTTGTTGATACAAAAATTTTACCTCCAAAACTCACACTAGAAAATGATAAGGAAAACTGTGAAGTGCAGGTTACTTGAGACGGAAGATTCTAGAGGAGAGACCTCTGACAGGAAAAACTATTTTCGCTAATATCAAGAGAGGTTATAGGATGTAAATCTAGAACAGGCCAGAGGAAGAGGTAGATAAATGACAGAATTTGAGACCGCTTACACAGGTTGTAAGTTGTAGCCTTGAAGCAAAAAGTCCCTTTTCAGGTACCCATACCTCTCTATTTATAGGCACGGAGGCTTCCCAAATAGGAAGATCCAAAAATTTTGGGCTGCCCTCCATATAAGAGAGTCAGGGCAGTGGTAAGGGATGCTAATAACAAAAAAGCGAGAAAAAGACCAGAACATCCTGTCTGGCGGTCTCAACAGAGCCTTGCCGCTCATTACTTAGATGAGAAAACCAGAGCAGAGGCTAGCGGTATCCAAAACCTGAGACTGTTGGAAAGGTCCATCCTTACTTGAGAGGAGAGGTTGTGTATTTCTGGGCAAACATGATCTCCGCACATTTTCAAGTTTCGCAGGAAATTCAGAAATGCTTTACTTTCACCGCCGAGACCACGATCGCCATAAATGTGTGGGAAACTATAAATAAGGATTAAGGGCCACAGAGTCCAGAAACTTCTGGAAAGAGCAGCGAGCTGACTTTGTAAGCGGTCACCACTTCTGAGTCCGGGACAAAAGCCAGGATGGTGAGCATTCTGGACTGAATTTCTAAGCGATCTCCCAAGTTGCCTTCTACAAAAGGGAAGAAGAAAGAGGTCACCAGCTCCAAGAAGACTATAGCGGTCAAACCTCCTAGGGAGACTGTAATGATGGAAATTGCGAAAGTGATCGCCAGTGCTCCTTAGAAACAACCAACTGAACTGTCGGGGGACGCGGTCTTGACGACCTCAAAAGTTATAGCCTTGTCTGCTACCTCTTCTGGACCACTTGTGCTTGAGCTTCCAGGTGTGTCTATAACTTTTGACTACCAAAAATCTGAGGAAGCTCTCCGACAATTTGCTGAACAAACTGAACAGAACGCATCTATTGAAATTATAAAAACACGACTGCAAGAATAAGCAGACTCAGCTGGAAAATTGAGGCAACGGATCGCTGATCAACATGAAACTGTGATAGGAAAGAAAATAAAAGGAACGAGTCCTTCTAGCAAAGTTAGCAAGAAAAGAAAGAATGAGGAGAGTAAAGTGGTGACCGCCAAAGGGGCGGTCTCGCTTCCTGAAGATGCAAGTCTGCCACTTCCTGAAAAGACTTCTGAGAAGGTAAGAAAACAAAACGATCTTCCTTTTTTTCTGCGGTCTCTCTTTCTTCTGGAGGAGCGGACCCAGATTTGATTGCTTATCTTGATTGTGATTCTTCTAACAGCCTTGTTTGCCCAATCTCACAGGTGCTCAATCCTTTCGAAACTGAGAACCTTCGAGAGGCCGCCGAGGAGAAAAATAAGAGGATCGCGGAAGAGGCGATCAGAAATGGGACTGAGGCGAAGATGGACAGGGAAGAGAGGGAAAAGAAAGAGAAAGAGGATAAAGCGATGCAGATTGCTTTTGATCAGAAGAAAGAGGAGGAAGCGAGGGTAGCACAGGTCACTGCTGAGAAACTGAAGGAGGACGATATGAAGGCAGCACAGATCGCTGTTGAGAAGGAAAAAGAAGAGGAGGTGAAAGAAGCACAGATCGTTGCTGATAAGAAAAAATAAGATGAAAGGTCGATGCAGATTGCCGTAGAAAAAGAAATGAAGAAGAAAAATAAGAACAAGAAGAAGAAGAAGAAGAAGAAGAAGAAGGCCATCGAGGAGGAAGGAGGGGAGATAGAAAGAATTCGACAGATTAAAAAAGATAAGACCGTGCTGACCAGCGGTATGAAAATTACCTCGTCTGACCTAGTTGCTCAGTTAGACAAAGCAGTGGAGGATCGCGCTACAATGGTCACCGCCCTGCGAACTGGTAAGGCAGAACCAGCCATGAAACCGCTCGAATTCTTTCCATTACCTGCTCTTTGACCTAGATCTCCAAAAGAGCAGTGTGAGATCGTCATCATTGAAACAGATGACATCTTCATTAGCAATGCAGAGTTAAAAAGAAGGCAAAAAGAAGGAGAGAGGTCGCAGAAGATGGAATTTGAAAGAATGAACCTTGAGCAATTTAGAGGATCAAACCGCCTTTTGATGACCGCAGGCCCTGCTGTAACAAAAAATATTGAAAATACCTTGCGTGACAGTGGTCTTGATTTCTCTCTAAGTATTCTTCTTACACGAACTCTTTTGTTTTTTATTTGTTTGTAGCTGGGCTAATTGTTCTATTCTTCTGATTGCAGATGCTGATGAGATTGATCCGGCTCCTGAAGATGATGAAATCCAGTAACAACCGCTGGTTTTTCCTCCTCAGCTCGCTGATTTCATCACACCCATATTTGAGGAAGTTAGCTTTACTTTTGTTAGCGTTGACCCATTAATGTAATGTTATTTTACTTGAAGTTTCCATTTTTCTTTTCTTGTGACCGCGCGATCTAACCATTTTTTCTCTTGCAGTAATCAAAGAGAGCTGCATATGATGCAAAGAATCATGATTTCCAGAATGCATTAATGCATCATGTGAAAGAGACCGCAGAGCAGACGATCTTAAAGATTCGTGCTTGCGGCGCTCTCACTAATGAGTTTAAAGATATTAAATTCCCTGATCTCTTCCCCGATGCTGCAAGAGTTATAGATGAACACTCAATCACATAAGGTGAGATCGCTGCTGAAGAAGGAGAAGAAGATGTTGATATTGAGGGACATGAAGTGAGCGGAAGCCAGTACATTGAAGGCAATGATATAAGCTCTACTGCAGGCTCATGTTCTGGCTCTAAAATCTCTCCCGGGATTTCAGAAGAATCTTTAGAGGAAACTAGCTCTTCTTCATCAGATAAGCGGTCTCCGAAGAGATGAAAAAGCAAATTGATTTTGTAACTGTTCATTTTCTTATGCGGTCATCGGTATTGAGACCGGTTGATAAATGTAACCAAACTATGATATATAAATAGAAATTTGACATACCTTTTTCTTTTGTGGATGAATGTTTATATTATTTACCTGTGTTTATGTCGAACATTTTCTTTTTACGAGCGGACTGATTTTCATCATTTGCGGTCTCACGCATCTCAGCGATAATTATCTCAGCAATAATCTTCATCTCAGCGGTATAGACTTTACGAGATAGAAATAGCATTCGATCTCAATGCTTTAGGTCTTCATTGAGTTCGAATAAACAACTATGTAAGGGAAATGCTGCATAATGGTTAAGAGAATATGATAATCAATAATAGCGGTCTCATATCTATTAAACCACATGAGGGATGATGAGAAATTGTGCGATTTCCATTAAAACACAACTATATTAGATTGCTTGTCATATGGTGATATCAGCTTTCAAGATCTGCAGAGATAAAAGATTATAATCCACAAATACTCATTCCGAACAACCTCTGGCAAGAATAAGAGATGCGATCTTCAATAATCTAGACAGCTCCTTCCTTGAATGATATTTAGAAGAAACATCCCTTTCATGGTAGATAACCAGCAATCTCATAGCTTTTAGGTCGCTATAGAAGGTAGCTCTGTGGTCTTCATTTTGCCAGGCCGATTGATATGAGCTGATATTAGAAAAGTTATAAATGATCCTGCTTTCTTAAGATAAGAATTTAGAGAAAACCTGGCGGCGATTTCAAATTTTCTAGACCGCCTTTCCATAGATTGGAACTATAATCATACAGTAATATTACAAATCACTTATGATTTTTACAGGGTTCTGAAGAACTCAGGCGACAGTCTAAATTGCTTTAGACCGCCCCGTTTCAAAAATTGCCGAACACTTTAAGGCTGGCGGTCTACACAAACCTCAGACCACCCATTAAGAAAAAATAAGAAACTTTAAGAGAGAATCTATAATGGTCGAAATCGCAGGTGAGGCCATGCTTGAAAGCCAAGCCAGCATTACTTTCCTCAAAGGGATCATCACAATTCTAACATTTTTGAGAAAGAGAGAGAGAGAGAGGTGAACAATTCCAAATGATCAAAAGGGCAAGTGCGGTTATGACGCAAGGCTATACCGGCATTGCTTTCCTCAAGAGATTATTAAGATTGTAACACCATAAATAGAGGGGAATAGAAGAGAGGTGAACATCTCTAAATGATCCAAAGGCAGGTGTGGTTATGTCGCGGGGTCTATACCGACATTGCTTTCCACAAAAGATCATCTAGGTTGTAACACCCCAGCCACTCAAGGGCTCTTATAACTACCATAAATGTAATTGGCCGCCTCTTGGCTATCGTTACACCAACGAGTATTCGAGGGTTACAGGGCATGATGATCCATAGGGCAGGTGTGGTTATGCCGCAGAGGCCATACTGACATTGCTTTCCCTGAAAGATCATCAAGTCTGTAATGATGTTCTGAAGTGCATAACGTAGCTGAACATTCACCTAAACATCCCTTGATGCGGAGGTGTGTAAGATGTTAGCAAGGACCCATGATCCTAAAGTTTGTTCGCACGAGCTTTGCGAGCTACTACTACATAAGTGCGAAATCTCCCCGCTACTTGTGGACATGGTAGATTTACATCTCAAGCTTCAAGTTGAGTGGGCAGCATGTAGGATCCGTCGATATCTCATTTTGTAGGATCTTTAGCCTTTGATAGTTAGTCAATATATCATCATAATACTTGTAGAAAAGGGAAACCAAAAGGAGGGAAAGAGTACAAGTTTTTAAGAAAAGAAATGCTTGAGATCATCTCCACTCCAAGTGTGAGATAGATCTACCCCTTCATAAGTTTAGAGATGTTAAACCCCATTCTTAAGCAGTTCTTTACAATGAATTGCCCTATCCAATTCAGATTAAGCTTTCCAACCGAGCCAAATATTGCTGCTATGTCAACCTTCTTGAGGACGAGATCACCTACAACAAATTCTGTAACTCGAACATTTTTGTCAAAATATTTGGCCATTCTCCTTTTTAATTCTTCTTGCCTGATGGGTGTTATATCCCTTAGTTCTTCAATGAGATCAAGGCTTCATCTCAACTCTTCATCATTCCCTTCCATCCAGCTTTCTTGATTTTGTTGAGATAATAACACCCTTGGACTTCTTTTTTCGAACTAAATCGGAATAATAGCTTTTGAGCCATGAGATAATTTGAAGGGAGTTTCTCCGGTATCTGAGGTTGGGGTCGTCCTCAGAGCCCACAATATCGAAGGTAATTGCTCTGCCCAATTACCTCTAAGATTCTCAGCATTCTTCTTTAAAATGTTGATTATGAGTCTATTGGCGGCTTCTACCTGACCATTACTTCGTGGATGATGCACAGAAGCAAATCACAACTCAGTGCCAATTTGATCACAGAAATTTATAAGACTTGAGTTATTGAATTGTGGACCATTATCTGTGATGATTGCCATTGGAATTCCATGTCTACATACTATCTCTCCCCAGATAAAATTCCTCACCACTTGAGTTGTAGTTTTTGCTAGTGCCATTGCCTAGATCCATTTGCTGAAATAATCGTTCATCACTAGAATAATCTTGCGCTGACCACTAGCCAAAGGAAAAGGTCCAATCAAATCCATTCCCCAAATAGCGAATGGCCATGGAGTTGCTATTGACTTCAGTTGCTGAGATGGTTGATGCTGAAGAGGAGCAAACTTTTGGCATTGAGCACACTTTTTTGCGAATTTCCCTGCCGATAGTTTATAGGTCATTAGTCTAATTCACCTAGAAGGGGGGTGGGGTGGGGTGAATAGGTCTGTTTGAGTTTTACTTGATTGTTGCTAGCAGTAAATGAATAGTAAACAAAAACCCAAGCAAACAAATAAATCACACAGTTGTTTTTATTGGTTCCCCAAGACAGGGTGTCTATGTACTTAGCATTGTGAGTGATGCCTCTTCAAATCATTGGAACATTGAGGGCAATATTCCCAACAATCTCCCCCTATTTGAAGAAGGCAGAACATCCCCAATGCTAGGATACATAATAAAAAGACACTTATCATGTAACTGTATTACATAGCATTCATGATATCATAACATATAAATGTTAACATTACTTTGGCATTACAGATAGTGTCATGACAAATTATATTCATGACACCAAAGCAAAAACAGTGTTTATCAAAAAAATTACATTGTTAACTATTTATATTTAGGAAACAAAGAATGTATACATCAATTATACTAAATAACATTAAGCTTTGACAATGATTAACCTATAAAACAAACCATTAATTTCAACAAAATTTTCATTTTCATTGCTGTCATAATGTTGATACATTGTTCAAGTTACAATTTGTTTTTAATGAAAACACATATCTAGGTATTTCTCCTCTTTGAAGAAGTTGAGCATTCAGCTGTGTCAGCAATAACTTCCTTTCCTTTGGCAGTGGCCTCCTTGTCCTCAGCAGTTGGCTCCTTGGCTTCAGCAGCATCATCCTTGTCAGCAGTGTCCTTTTCTGCATTTGCTGCTCCTATCTTAGCTAGCTTCCTTTTATTTTCTTGCCTCTTGAAGTAAAGATATGGCTTTGGAATATATCTAGAGGGCATCCTTCTTGGGTTGTGCTTTCTTACTAAGTTCTCCTTGAATATCCTTTCCATTTTGGTGTTCCTTCATAGATGCCTAATCCACTCCTCGGCTGGATAGATTCTATCAATACCCTTGCAGACTTGACCATGGATTAGCCAGGCATTCAGGATTATGCTCTTTGAGTCCTCACTCCAATATTCAAAATCTGGGTCTTTGCCCTGCTCTTCCCTTAGCTTAGCCATAAATTCTTCAGCTAGCATTACATGTTCTCTTTTCCTTCTCTTTGCCAGTTGAACATTTTGAGCCATTTTGGCCTGCCCCTCAAAGTCAAAGTCTTCCTTTCTATAGTTATCCAGCATTGGAAGATTGAGGGATACCCTGGTTCCTTATAGCACTTGGAGAGCCATTTCAAAATTGGTCTCAGCATTGGCCACATCCACCTTTCTGACTTCTTCTTCCACTTTGGCTTTTATGGTATAGGAGGCAGCTGCTACAGAACCTGAAAGGGTCTGGAAGGCATTCTACCAATAATACTTTAGATCATCCTTCATTTTCTCTGCCTCTCCAATCATTGTAGTAGTTGTATTCTAGGCATACTCTTCAATATGATTAGAGGCTTTTTCTATAACTTCATCAGTCTTGCTTACATAATTCTTTACATAGGACATGTCTTGCTCAGACAGTTGGAGTTGTTTGTCCATTGATCTCAGGATAGTACTCTGAGCAACTACTAACTTTTCTGCCAGATCAAACCATTTAGTCATTTGTTTATTAAGGAAGGTAGTTTCTTCCTTAATCTCTTTTACTTCAACCATCACTTCTTCCCTTATAGACATGATTGAACTGTCAATATAATTCTGTATTGAGTTCATCTTATCTTCAATTATTATACTGATGGAGGTGATGAGCTACTCATGTGATATTGCTGATGTGGAGGGGACATCAGGTACTATGTCAATCTCCCCCACAGCCTGAGCAGGGATTTGCTCGCCCTCGGCTGGATCACTAGGCTGAGCAGCAACCTGATTGTCTGCAGCCTTCTTCCTTGCTTCTTTAGCATTCCTTTCTTGCTCCCCTTCACTTGGATCACCTTCATCTTCCTTATCAGGAGTTTTCTTCTGCTGCTCCCCCTTAGAAGAGGGCTCTTCATTTTGCCGATCATCTTCCCAGTAGCCTGCTGGTTCAGGAGGGATTAGCTTAATTCTTTGCTCCTGATTGAATATAGATAAATCTATCTTACGCTGAAGATCAGCAAAAATGTTGTCTTCTTCATCCTCATGATCTTCTGGGGAGGATTGAATGATCTGAACACTCTTGTCAGCTACAGCAGGATTGGAAGCATCATAAGTAGTGTGATCTTCTTCATGTCCTTCAATTATGTCCTTAGCAACAGCAGTAACAGCATCATCCTTCTCTTCTTCATGCTCTTTCATAGGAGCATGGTGTTGAAACCGTCAACCGGTCTCTGAGTTTGAACCCACTGGAGGTGTAGCCCGCGCCTACTTCTCCCTCACCAAACTCTCCTGACCGAGGATGAAAAATCTGGAACAGACCCAAGGCTGCAGCGAGGAGGTCCCGCCACACACCCGGAAGATCTTAGAGAGCTTCCCCTCCCAAACCAATGCTCATCCGGGCACCTTGGAGGGCACTAGCAGCCAACTCCGAAAATTTCTTGGAGGAGAGAGCTCAAAAGATCTGGTCTCCTCCAAGGTGCCCTTAAGGGTCTATTTATAGATTTTCTGGTCCCGGACTGCGAATAGCATAAATCTGCCTTTTGGTTTTACTAATCGTACCCCAAATTGGTCTGCTAACAGCCTAACTCCGCTGTTCTGAAGGGTTATTGGCAGCCCACAAGGGGTATCTAGGTAATTTCCCCTCAAAGCCCTCTGGGCGAATGGTCCTTGGAGGCACCACTCGCCAGGCTCCCTGTCCATCATGGTTCGCCGAGCAAATGATTTATGAGGCTGTCACTCGCCATGCGCTCAACTCGCTTGAGGCGTGAGACCTAGGTAGCTCTCGCCTATCTGTCATGAGGCCTATGCGAGTGGTCCGCGAGTGCGTGGCCTCACTCGCCCAAAGGCCTCTTGGACTCCTTATTTTGCTCCTTGCCCTGCCACCTGGCCCCTGGGGCCCTGGGACCTACTCGGCGAATACGGGGTTGTACACATGGTCTTCATGACCTTCATTGTCATGACCTTCATCTTAGTCAGCCTTTGGTGGACTGCTTGTTGGTCCTTGATTGTCCAGAGCTAGGACATTCTCTTCTGCCTCTGACCTAGAATCAGAGCAGACAATCCAGGCTTTCCTCAGCCCTTTGACCAAAGTCTTCTTCTTCTCCTTTGGTTCAGATAGTTGGCTCATGGGGAGGACACTTGAGAATTTCTCCGGGGTATTCATATCCATTCTCTTTAAGTACTGGAGGTTTGTTCCTTTGGTCTTGTCAAATTCCTCTAGGTAAGAGTTGAAGAGGTAGAGTGAGAGAATTCAGCCTAAGTTGGGGGCCTGCAGACATTCCCTTATCCTTTGAAAGATCACAGTTGCCCAGGATGTCTTGTTCTTCAGAATGACCCTTGTCATCAATTCAAACATGTGTTTGGATATGGTGTCATGTGGTATTGGCTTACTCAATATGGCTTTGCCAACTATATCAGAGAGAAGTTTGCCACTCTAGTTATAGAACTTTCTTTTTAGTGATCCAATTTTGGCATCACTATACACACACCAAAGCAGTGCTTGGTCTTTATCTTTTTCAAAAATTTCATCTTCCTCTTCTTTACTGTAAGAGTTCAGCTGAAGGGCCTTCTCTATTTTCCTAAGAGAGATTTTTATCTTGGCACTCCCTATCTTGCCCTTGATGGAGGAACTACGGGAAGACATCTTTGCACTATTGAAAAATTCTAGAACTTTAGTTCTGAGAATTGTGGAGGGATCAGAATTAACATACTCCAGTTCTCTTAGTTTCTGCAGGGGCATGCAAGAATCCATTTTGAACTATCTCATAGCCTTCATGGAGACCTTTTGCCATCTTTGGCGCCATTGCTTCTGAAGGATAGGTCGCTGAGACGGGAGGGAGAGGGTTCATTTCGTCAGCTAGGATAATGAGAAGTGTAATTAGTTAATCAACATTCTATTGTTTATAGAGGCTTGACATAGGTTTAGATTTGCCCTAAGTTTATATGTTGATTATACTAATCAATTTGATTGATATTTCATTGATGACGTGTCAACTAAGGCATGTTTTAATTTATCCAGCCCATCTCAGCGGAACCACTGAGGTGGAGTTGTTATCCGCTGGGACAAAGTATTGTCAACTGCTGAAAGATTATGGGTTGTCTATAAACTAAACCTAGAGGGGGGGGGGGGGTGATTAAGTGTTTTCAATTTCTTTGCTATTTAATAATTTATCTATCACAGCACACAAGCATCACAAAAAATACACAATAATTTATAGTGATTCCCAAATAGATAATGTGTCTATATGTAGTCCACTATCCTTCCCACCTATCTAGCAGTGTCCTAGACTAGGTAACTCCTCCAACTTAGATCTTTTCACTATAATCAGATCTTACAACTCAGGTTCACACAGAACCCTACAAGGCTCAGAATTTACAAATCTTACAATCTCAGATCTTCAACAAGATCCTACCAATACTCAGATTCACCAAGAACCCTACCAACTCAGATTTATCACTAGATCCTACCAGCTCAGACTCACAAAGAGCCCTACAAAGTAATAAATAGATGTTGTAGAAGAGAAGATATCAGAATGAAATATTTGAATCACAAATCTTCTTCTTCTTCTTGTAATAATAAGCCTAATGATCTTGTGGATCACTAAAGCATTCTTTATAATCTTCTGTAGATCTTCACAGCACAGCAGCAATGAAGACTTCTTCTTGTTGTTGATTCTTTTCTTTCTCTCTTCAGGAAATATGTGTGAGAATGTAACTTGAGAGAATACTGAGCAAGATGTTCTTCTGTAGACAAAATTGTCTTCTTTTATATGCTCTGTAATTTTGCATAAAAGAAATTAATGATTATTCCATATGCAATTTCCCGTTTGAAATCATCTTGCAGAATTGGCAATTCTTTATCATAATTACTAGCCTTTCTTGGAAATTGCAGAATATAGAAATAATAGATTTGTTTCTTAAGTACTGTGCAACGGATATATTCTTTAGAGAATATATCATTTATTGCTCCTTGATTTATGGACAAGATATGATGTCGCGACCCCTCCACCACTACTTAATGATGATCCGATTGCCGAGGCATAACGACATAAATATCTTAGGTGACATGATGACGCTAACGGAAGACGGTGTTACAACCTCCGCCTGCGGCGTGCTAAGCCCACTTGAAGACCAATTTTGTTTAATTGTTATGTTCTTTTATTTTATATTTGTGAATATAAAATTATTCCATGTTTGGGTAATAATTTTTTATTCATATAAGAATTTATATTTTTATTTCCTACACTTTTAAAACATTGGTGTGTTTTTAACCGCTCGGATGGTTGAGATTACATCTCCATCTTGAACAGTTATGTGTTGTTTGTAACTCCTATATAAGGAGACTTATTATGAGGATTAAATAGATTTGGAAAAGCCTAAACCTAATTCTCCTTCCCCTTGAGAATTTTGGCCAAGAGGAGATCCCCCTTGCCGCCGCCCCCTTGTGGTGTGAAGCCACCCATTGCTCCCTCCATCCCTCTTCGGTGCGACTCCGGCATGGTTTCCTTCGGTGCGACTCCAAGGAAGAAGGTTGCAGCACCATTCGGTTTGACGCCGGTGGAACCGTGGAGAGATTGATTCTCCCACTTTTCTTATGTGTTTGTTGGATCTGGGTTGGGTAACTTCTCTCCCCCATCTTGTGATTTCTTGCTTTAGATTTGTGGAGGTTGAGCATCCATTTTATCTGTGATTTTTAAATACGTCACTTGCAATTTCAAAAATCGATCTCGTTGTTATTCGACTTTCTTTATTCCGGATCGGGTAGGTCCAATTTGCCTGACCGGATCTTGGCTTATAGCCTTGGTTTTGCTCGCCAAAAGGATTGGAAATCTTTATGTTAATTTGGGGAATAACCCAACTCTCTTTCGATCGTTATTTTAGAGTTGATCACTCCTCCCTTGTGATGTATGTGCTGTGTTAGATGCGAATAATATTGCGACGATAGATGCTTTTGTAGGTGCGGTAGATCTAGGTGTGAAAGGCGTCGTGAGAGCTCTTATTCGTGTCAATCTCCTACTCATGGACATCCCTACATCAATTTGGTATCAAAGCCGGTCGTTTCAATTTCTTAATTGATACAACCTCGATACTCATTTTCGTGGCGCAAAGAAGCTAAAAAATAAAAAACAAATTCCGTGGTCTGCGGATAGCGGGCTAAAATCATTATTTTTCGTCAAAATTCAAAAAAAAAAACAATTCTGGAGGTTCTCCTTTTTAGTCACATCCCGAAAATATTTTTCTGCCAAAATTATTATCTTTAACCGACACTACAAAAATCACTCCTCATTGTTTTGTCCAAAACCTGCATGCGCACTAGACTAGGAACGAAGTACCTTACACCCTCGATGTCTAGGATGGGTGCGAATGATCACGGGGATCCCAATGTTGTGGCCATAGAGGGGCTACGTAACGATATGACTGGGCTTAGGACCACGTTAGCCCAAATTCTTCTGAATCAAGGAGGGCCGCCACCAGAACCCGTTAATGTTGGGCAGCCCAACAGGCTCCAACAGGTCCATGATAAGATCCTTCTTGAACAAGCCTGTATTCATAAGATCCTTCTTGAAGATCAGTACAAACCTACGACTCAACCCCAAAGGCGGCTGAACCCGAAGATGCAAGAGGTAGTGAAGTCAGAAGTGATAAAGCTTTTGGATGGAGGCATTTTCTACCCAATCAGCGACAACAAGTGGGTCAGCCCAGTTCAGGTGGTGCCAAAGAAGGGAGGGATCACCATCATCGCCAACGAGAAAAATGAGTTACTACCAACCCGAATGATCACCGGATGGAGGGTCTGCATCGACTACCGCAAACTAAATGACACTACACGAAAGGACCATTTTCCACTCCCTTTCATTGATCAGATGTTAGAAAAGTTGTCAGGGCAAGAATATTACTATTTTCTGGATGGGTACTCCGGGTACAATCAAATCCTAATCGACCATGCTGATCCGGACAAAACGACATTTACCAGCCCTTCCAATACCTTCTCATTTAAGAGAATGCCATTAGGACTCTGTAATGCTCCTGCAACTTTTCAACGATGCATGCTCGCTATCTTCGCCGACATGGTGGGAGATTTCCTTGAAGTCTTCATGGATGATTTCACTTTATTCGGCAACAGCTTTGATTCATGCCTCGCCAATCTAGCCAAGACCTTGAAGTGGTGTGAGGACACCAACCTCATCTTGAATTGGGAAAAATGCCATTTTATGGTGCGCAAAGGAATCGTGTTGGGGCATAAGGTTTCCCGCCAGGGGCTTGAGATGGATCAGGCAAAGGTTAGTGTTATCAAGAACCTTCCTCCGCCTTCGTCTGTGAAGGGTGTTCCCAGCTTTCTAGGACACGTGGGATTCTATCGGAGGTTTATTAAGGATTTATCATCCATTTCGAAACCTCTTTCTCACCTGCTAGCCAAGGATGTCCCATTCAACTTTGATAAGGCTTGTATTCAAGCCTTTGAAACCTTACGGTGGCAACTTGTCTCCGCCCCAATCTTGGTGGCACCTGACTGGAGTTTGCCATTCGTGATCATGTGCGATGCAAGTGACATGGCCGTGGGGGCAGTGCTTGGTCAAAAGAAAGACAAAACCTTTCACACCATTGCGTATGCCAGTCGAACTCTCAATAACGCTCAAGCAAACTACACCACCACGGAGAAAGTAATGCTAGGTGTAATCTTCGCCTCGAGAAATTTCACTCATACTTGGTGCATCCGAGGTAATAGTGTACACGGACCATGCCGCACTTAGGTACCTATTCAGCAAGAAAGAGGCCAAACCACGCTTAATCCGCTGGATTCTACTTCTGCAAGAGTATGATCTAGAAATCAAAGATAAGAAGGGGGTGGAGAATGTATAGCTGATCAATTGTTGCGTCTGGAGAACGACAAGACAGCTGACACTTCCAATAGCAAAGAGGAGGAAACGACCGATTATTTTCCAGATGAGAAGTTATTCGCAATCACTACGCATCCTCCAACAACCCCATGGTACGCTGATATCACAAATTATCTTGCGTGTAGAACTTTCTCTCCCGATCAGTCCCCTCAGCAGAGACGGAAGTTGTCCTCTGACTCGAAATACTATTTCTGGGAAGATCCGCTCTTATTTCACATATGCAGTGACGGGATTATCAAGCGCTGCGTTCCAGAAGCTGAGTTCCAGTCTATTCTGCAATACTGCCATGACAGAGAAGCTGGTGGGCATTTTAGGGCTGCCAGGACAGCACGAAAGGTCTTACAATGCGGATTATTTTCGCCGACTCTCTTCAGGGATGCTCATGTCTACGTCACCAAGTGCGATGAGTGCCAGAGGACTGGAAACATCTCCCGGCGTGACGAGATGCCCCTTAATAATATGCTAGTTTGCGAACCATTTGACGTTTGGGGGATAGACTTTATGGACCCGTTCCCAATGTCTCATGTTAAGCACTACATCATTGTGGCGGTTGATTACGTCTCAAAATAGGTGGAAGCCGAGGCAGTTTCCACAAATGACGCCAGCACGATGCTACATTTTATCCATAAGAATATCTTCTCCATGTTTGGAACGCCGAGAACTATTATCAGTGATGGAGGGAGTCATTTCTGCAACAAGCAGTTTGTGCAGTCATGAAGAAGTTTGGGGTCCATCACAAGATTTCGTTAGCTTACCACCCCCAAACATGCGGATAAGTGGAAGTATCCAACCGCGAGCTCAAAAGAATAATCGAAAAATCTATACATTCAAACAGGAAGGAGTGGTCCAAAAAGGTTGACGACGCATTGTGGGCTTACAGGACCGCCTTCAAAACACCTATCAGCATGACCCCCTTTCAATTGGTTTATGGCAAGTCATGCCACTTGCGAGTGGAGCTGGAGCATAATGCACTTTGGGCGAATAAACTATTGAACATGGACATTGGAGCTGCAGCAGATAAGCTTCGTTCCCAGCTTAACGAACTAGAAGAGCTCCGGCATTTTGCCTATGAGAATGCTCGCATCTATAAAAGGAAAACAAAAAAATGGCATGATCGGCACATCATTCCTAAAGAGTTCAAGATTGGGGATCAATTGCTGCTTTACAACTCCCGTCTCCGCCTCTTTCCAGGGAAGTTAAAGTCTAGGTGGAGCGGCCCTTTCATAGTGACTGACGTTTCTCCCTTTGGCGCCATCGAAATATCAGGGGACAATGGAGACAAGTTTAAGGTCAACGGGCATCGATTGAAGTTATACGATGGCGCTATTATAAACAAGGAGTGTCAGTTGTTAACACTTGGAGATGTGCACTACAAAAGTGCTTATAGTTGATTTTATTTTCCGTGTTCTGTGAACTTTCTGTGTGAACTCTTCTTTAAAATTTTTGCACTTTATGAACTATGATAATACAAGTATTTGGTCCAGCTTAAGGACAATAAACAAAAGCGCTGCTGGGAGACAACCCAAATCTTTTTTATTTTTATTTCTCTAACATGCTTTTAGTTTAGTTTTTCTGTATTTTGTTTGCTTGCTGCAGGTATTTAGCATTTTTCTTGGGTGGCGGATGCTGCAGATTTTTCATCATAACTAATGCCGATCTTCTGGTATGCTCAAATCCAAGCATTGGGTACCATTTCTTCCTCTAGATCCTATTTTCCGTGATAGAATGTTTAGACTAAGTCTGGGGGAGAGCCGGTTGTTGCCCACTATGCGCAGGAGTTGCACTACATGCTAGAAGTTATATTTCTTTTTGTTACCTTTGTAGTTATCTTGTTCGTATGCATCATACACCGATTCACCCACATGAGTGTGCACTCACCTGTTTTCGTGTTTCCAAACACGCCATTTTGGTTTGGTGTGTGAAATAGGATGTTAGTTTAGGAATTGCGATTCAGAGTGTGATGTTGACTCGTGCAGTGCTCTAGTCGCATCCGCGTGCTCCAGTAGAAATTTGAGTAAAATGTGATTATTTCTATGCATTTAATTTACGATTAGTGTTTTTGCGTAGTTTTAGATTTATTATACTCAATTGGTGAATGCGAATGAAATTGGCGGTATCACGGTGTTGTGTGTAGGCAAGCACTAGTTGTGTGTTGCTCGAGTCGGAAGGAAGGTTTACCTTTCTCGTGGGCTAAGAACTTGCCCCAAGCGACTCTTGAAGCATGGGCGAGAGCAACTCATATTGTTAAACGTGATGTATGCCATTTTTTTTGGCAGTTTGAGCCTTGTTCTCCTTGACCCATTCGTTTACCATTGCGAACTAAATTTGTGCCTACCCCTTCTTTGTTTCAGCCCCTCGTTCAATCACCAAAACCTGAAGCCTATCTTATTTTCGCAACCAAATAGCGAGTTAACCGAAATCATATCTATTGATTTGGTGTGATGTATGGAACCATTGTGATGTGAAAGAAAAATCTGTATTATTTACTGAACTTATTATTGTGAACCAACCAGGGGATAAAAGAAAAAAAATGAAGTTAAAAGAAAAATCTGAAAAGAATTGGAATGAAAAGAAATCCCTTTGAGCGTAATAGAAAATTCAATTGGTATTTGTTGGAGTAGGTTGTGTGCACACCCAATTTTCAAGCTAAGTCTGGGGGTGTGTCACACTAGCATCGTTCTTGGTCTTGTTTTGGTACAACACTATCTTTTGACTCAATTGGGTTGCATAGCCGTCTTGTTTATCATTGAATATCATACCGTAACCTAAGCCCCATTATAAACTGAAAGTCCTATTGATTTAACTTGTGAGTTTGCTAGCGCTGTGGAGAGAGTGTAACCGGGCAAGCTTATGGTTCTAGTCGTTGATGGATTTCAGCGGAGTTATCCCCGAATTCTGTTCTTTAGCAACACCCTCCTGAGTGGCTTGTGTACTTTCACACCGGGCACGACCGCACAAGTTCTTCATGATTCACCAGCTGAGTATCAATAAATCATTATTTACGCTTTAACACTTTTGTAAATTAGTTAGCATAGTTAGAATCTCCTTTTACTGAATTTCTATTGTTAAAATTTTTGATTTGATCGTTTAAGAGTAAGCAGGAGTTGCATCAACTGAGTTATAGTAAAAAACAACCACAATGCCACACAACAACACAATAGTCTTTATTGAATCACAAAACTTGATTACAAAGCGAGATATACATGGCGAGACATGATTCATAAGAATCACGAAGGAGAGAAGAACAAAACACACCAAAAAACAAATCTGGCGACCTGACAAAGCAGAGACCGCACAGACCGCTGCACTCCAGAGACCGCCCGGCTTGACTTGAGACCGCAGGAACAAAAAACAGGCAATATGACCTGCACTGCAAGACCGCCACCTTAGACCGCACAAACTGGAGCTTAATGAACAGAACAGAGAACAGAAGCTATCGCCAGACCGCAACTCAGATCGCCTAACCACAGAAGGTCGCCTGATCGCCGAGCTCGCTGCGAACAACACGAGTATAACATAAACCATTTCGCAGACAAGCCGCTGCCGAACTGTTTATTCAAGCCACTGGGAAATCACCAAGGAAGGAGACCGCAACCTGCTGACTGCAAACCTACTAACACAACAACCAGTCAACTCGCTTCCGAGACCGCCCGACCTCAAAGTTTAGACCGCACAAAACAACCCAGGCTCTAGTTCTTACAGTTCTCGTTATGAATGACGGGCCCTGCACCCTTATTTAAAGGCGAGAAGACGGATGTCGTCACCACGGCAAGAGAGGTACAATCACCACCCATCAGATCGCGAGCAGTCTCATAGAGCAGACTGCGCGATCACACTACATGGACAACATCCTGTCCAAGACCGCAAATCAGCAGCAGACCGCGCACAAGCCGCGCGGACACATATCACTCCTTCCTTAGACCGCCAAGAGCAAACCAAGAACCTCTGGCCGACTTCAGACAAGTCGCCAGATCAGCCTGCATAAGCCACCCAGTCACAGCGGTTACACAAGAATAGACCACCCGGTCTTCTTACAAAGAAGATAGACCAACCAAGCAGAGCAAACCGAGAAGAGACTGGACCATACTAGAACAAACCGGCCAGTCACAGCAGACCGCCAGAGACTGACCGGCAGAGCATCAACACAGAGACTGCGCGGTCTCTGCAGTCACCAATATTCAGACCGCCGGCCACCTTCCACTCCACTTCAATAATTTCAAAATCTATTTGCATGCGTATGATACTTCGCACCGTACTCCTATTTTGCAATTCTCTTCACTATCTACCATTTTCTTACTCCTCCGGATTTGTTTGCTCGGGATGCGCAAACAGGTAAGTCTGTGGGTGTGATGAGTCCCAATTATATGCACATTTATGGACTCATCTAGGCCGATTATCTAGTCTATGCACTACACTTTAGGCATGTTTTCGTTCATATTTGATATTTCATGCTATATGCACTTCTAGGCCCGTCTTGGTGTATTTTCATGTTTATCTTCTTTATTAGCTTTCATGCATTATTAAGTGCCATGTTCAGTGGTTTGATTGGTGTTTACGCTGGAACAGGAGTCTTGCAGGTGTTCCCGGTACAAATTTGTACAGGAACACTGCGCACGATCACTCGTTCTATTACGCACGACCACTGGTCGTGCACCACTGATCGTGCGCACTAAACACCTCAAATCTGAGTTCTGTCTTGACCAACGCACGACCACTTATGATAGTGCGCACGACCATTGGTCGTGTGCCAATGGTCGTGCGAACATTTTATTTTATAAATCTTTGCTTCGTAGGCTCAGCCCAGTCAGCGCGCATGACCGCAGAATGTCAGTGCGCACGATCACTGGTTGTGCGCCAATGACCATGCACACTATTATTGCCAGCGCCTATTTATAGCCCTGTTCCGCGAAATTAGGTATCGATCTCCACCAGGAGTGCGAATTCAAGTCCTTCCAGCGCCGTTTTTCATCTCCATCCACCTCCACTCCATCTCCTTCGTGGGAGAAGTCCTCTTCGGTGATTCGAAGCAATATCTAAAGGTCTGGAGGCCATCTCCGCTATTCGCAAGCAAGCAAACCAAGATTCCGCATTTCCGTTCGGTGAGAAGAAGAGGAAACCTGAACGTAGAAGACGACGGAAGAAGGTCAGAGATCATGACAGTCTCTTGACTCTGGAAGCACAGACCGTCCGAGCCCAGAAGTAGATTGACAACCTACTATTCCGGCCGAGAACGGCCGCTAGTCTTCGTCTATTGGTTTACTCTCTCCTTTACCTTGTTGTTACTTAGTGAACTATTTGAAGATGAATATTGTTATATTTGCTTTGAATGAAAGTGTTATTTCCTTGTTGCTCAACTGCAATGTTTTCTTGTGATGCGCTTCGCTTTCACCCTCTCACTCACTCACTCACTCGTGTAGTTTTTGATTCGCGTTTGCAAGAGCTAACTGTGACTAGTGAAGAGGTGATTTCGACCCACATTCTCCGCATTCAAGAACATTCCATTCGCATGCGCACCGTCCACCTGCCTCACGAAGCTCGGCATAGCGGCCGACGCACTCCATCTCACCTTGTGAAGCGGTGACTTCAACCCGCACTTTTACTTTATTGTTGTTAGAATTAGGAAACCCAAATCAAAGCCCTTTTTGTGTTTGTGTTCACTCGTGTAACAATTGTCACACGACGCAATTCATTCACCATAACCTGCATTCCTCAAGAGATCGATATTCGGGGAAACTATTCCCATATTTATTACTTGACAGCGACCGGTGCACTTTCCGTACACGCATCACTTATAAAACTCAGAAGTCGAGATTTCAAATTGACGGAGACGACAAAAGCAGATATCAAATCAATCACTTTTGAAAAGTGTTATGAGATAAAACCCTTTAGTGTCTCGACCATTTGAAGTGTCAGGGCTATAAAAGGATAAGAGAAGGTCAGCAAACCCTAACATTTGAGGTTGAAAACTTTGTGAAATTTGAAAGAGAAGTGCTTGTCAGCCGTCAAAAGCAATAGAACAGTAATATGAATGTTTTCTCAAGAAGATGAAGCAAAGCTTCAAGAAAAAGAATGCTCTCATTCTAGAGAGCAAGAAGAATTTTATTCTCAAGGGAGCTCAACATTGATTCTAGTATTAAAGCATTTCTGTTGATTGATCCAGTGATGTTGCTGAAGAAGACTTTCTTTTCAAAAAGATATAAAATGACTCAAGCTGCATAAAGAATCTTTTCTATAATCAAAATATTGTATACAAACTCATCTATCTTCTTTGTTGTTAGACCTATCTGAGATCTGAGGTAGGGTGGTGTTGTCAGCCTGAGTGTAGGGCTGGAGAGAAGGCCTGAGTGTAAGGCTTTGTTGTACGCCTGAGGTAGGGTCTTTTGGAGACATTAGGTAGGATTTAGTGGTGAATCTGAGTTATTGGAGTGCTATCACTCTGAGGTAGGTCTGTTGTTTGCACCTGGGGTAGATCCAAGGGGTGGATCTGAGGTAGGGAACTTATTGGGTTCCTGAGTTGTAGGAGTCAAGGAATCTAATGAGAAAGATCTTTGATCTGAGTTTTGGGACGAGTTGGCCTAGTCTAGCACACTTCTAGATAGGTGGAAAGGGACAATGTTTGCTTTTTTGTGTTGCTTGTATTTCTTTTTCTGAGCTAGAACACTCCACATTTTAAAAGGGGACTAAACTCTTTGAAACACTTATTCACCACCCTCTACGTTATTAGACTTCTGATTAAACTTTCAAGTGGAATCAGAGGCTGAGTTGTTCAAAAAGGACTTAACAGTCTGAATAAGTTTCTCAAGAAAATCTGTAGTCTATTTAACATGACTTATGGTGAAAGTTATAAAGAGCTTAGTTCAATGAAGTTACCTATTTGTTGAAAGGAGAACTACAACTTCTAGAAGCAAAGGTTTAGGCTATTTATGGAGGCCTCCGACCCTAGAATCTTCATCACAGTTGAATAAGGACCCTTCATCCCCATGAAGGTTTCAACCATAGATGCAAATCTGCAAGTCCCAAGGAAGCTAATAGAAATGACCAAAGATGAGGTAGTTCTGGCCACAATGGACAAAAGGGCCAAGAACATTATTGTCAGTGCCATAGATGACTGCGCATTCCAAAATCTCATTCACTTCCAAACTGCCAAAGAAATATGGGATACACAAATTGTGTACATGGAGGGAACTGCTGAGGTAAGGAATGATAGAAAATCCTTTCTGAACCAGGAATATGATGCTTTCAAGCAAGGGAAGAAGGACTCCATTGCTGAATGCTATGAAAGGTTCTTTAGAATTGTGAATGGGTTGAGGACCTATGGTAGGACCTTCACAAACTATGATCTAAATGACAAATTCATGAGATACCTCAACATAAAATGGGACATGAAGATTTTTTCCATAAGGGAGATGGAGAATTTGGACAACATCCATCACCAGAGTCTATTTGGGAAGTTGCTTTCCCGTGAGCTTCAACTAAACAACAAAAATATCTGTGGGGGAGGGTAACAAGGCAAACAACAGGTAAACGTTTGTGGCCTTCAAAGCTGAAAGCCCCTAAAGGTGTAGAGAGAAGACCACCTCACCACTAAGGGGAAATGTTGATACAGAAAGATCAGAGCCCTCCACTTCTGAAGATGATCTAACTGATGGAGAACTTACCATGTTCTCCAAATAATTAAAAATGAAGCAGAGCAGAAGGAGATAATGGAAGATCAAGTCTTCCTCTACCTCCAGCACACAGAAGTCCCACAACAACACTGACAGATCAAGAAGAGACCCTAAGGGGAAAGGTATGGTTCTAAACAGAACAAACATTCTATTGCTGACATTATATACTACAATTATAATAGGCATGTACATGTTATTGTAGTCTATCAAATCAAAAGAAAAGAGAGAAGAAAGTAGATGAGAAAAACATTACAAGGCCAAGAAGTTTGAGAAGAGTGTCCTGGCAAAAAAGAAGAAGAAGAGTTGGAGTGACAGTGACTCAAACTCTTGATATTCAGAAGATGAAGAAGCCCTTATTGGGCTTGCTGCTTTTATAGAAAAAGACAACTATCCTACTGCCAAGGTGGGCATCATAGATCCCCTATTATTGGCAGACAGTGACAATGAAGGTGAAGAACTATGTGGTGTTATGGCCATGACAGATGAGGAAGATCAGGATGACACTCATCCTGATGAGGGAATCACCAATTCTCCCTTCTTTTGTCTGATTTTGAATATGAGACTTGTGTTGATTCAAATGAGTCCTCATCACCTGTTGAAGAGGGTGAATCTAAATCTGAATAAGATTTCAATAATATGGTAAACCAATATGGTGCTCTCTTAGATGCACTAAAGAAGAGCAATACACTTGCTAAGAAGCATGTTGAGGAAATTGAATCCCTGAAACTTTCTCAATCAGTATGTGATGAAACCGCTCAAAGGATGACTCATATGAGCTAATAGATTAATAAGTTGAGTGGTCTATTAATCATCCAAATTGGGACCATAAGCAATAAGAACAACATCATTGTGGATCTTGAGAAGAAGCTCCTCAATGAGAGGATGCTAGTGGCTATATTTTTGAAGCCACAAAATGTATTGCCAATCATTGACAGCTTTTCTGCCCAGTATAGAAGTGGATTAGGTTATAACAAAAAGGTTGAGGCAAAGAAAGGAAATAATGGAAAAGATAATGTACAATATACCATTTTCCAAAATGTGTTTCTTGTATCCAACAATTATGACCATGACAACATGTATGGTCACTTGAAAAAATTGATGTTCATCCAGTGGGACTAGCAATGTTACTCACTAGAAAGGAAGGAAAGCCCTTGGGTCTAGTATACTTAAATCTCCACATGAAGAAATACAAATAAAGCATCATGGGTCATTTGTATTTGGTTCAACAACACCAAAACCATTAGCTAAAGGCAAGGAAAAGGCCATTCTACAATTGTCTGTCCCTAAGAAGAATCCTGTGGCTATGCAGTACATTCCACATCATGCATATAGTCACAAGATCCATCAAAGAAGTGCAAAGAATGTCAATGCCAACTCTCCTGAACATGAACATGCACATAAAGTACCCAAAACTATTCAGAAGAGAAGGTATAACAGATATGAGTGTTCGTGTTGTGGTACGGTAAGCCACTTTGCTTTGGACTGTTGGTGCATTTTTTAGTAAGAAATTTGTTCCAAAAGCTAACAAGAACCAAGGACCCAAAGTTAGTTGGGTTCCTAAGGTTAATTAGTTCTTTCTTGCAGGTATGTCCCAAGGCCAATCACATGCCTATATGGTATTTGGACAGTGGATGTTCCATACATATGACTGGAACAAGAGCCTTCTGAAGGATTATGCCCCAGTGAAAAATGGACCAAAACTCTTCTTTGGAGGTTCTGATAAAGGAGTTACAAAATGATATGGTATCATCTCTAATGGCATAGTCTCATTCACAATAGTACCGTATGTAGAGGGGTTGCAACACAACCTTATAAGCATAAGTCAACTACGTTACATAGGTTATGCGATTGAATTTCACAAGGATATGCGCCTTATCAAAAAGTCATTTGACTTGGAGATAATCCTTTCAGGCACTAAAAGTGGAAATGTTTATTACCTAAAATTTATTTGTTCTACTACTTCCATGCCAATCTGTCTTGTAGCCAATGAGAAAGAATCTATTTATGTACAATGGCACAAGAGATTAGCTCCTCTTAACTACAAGACAATTAGTAAGTTTTTCTCTGAAAATCTAGTTAGAGATGGACTAAGTCTAAAATGCATTAAATTTGGTCCATGTCATTCTTGTCAGATGGGCAGGCAAACTAGGACAACTTTTATTGGCATTTCTCACAAGGATTCTATAAGATGCTTGTATTTACTGCACATGGATCTCTTTGGTCCAATGCAAATTCAAAGTTTAGGAGGAAGTTATATACTCTTGTGATAGTTGATAATCACTCTAGATTCAAATGGTATTCTTACTCAAAAAGTCTATCCAGAATGACATTTTTCAAGTCTATCCAGAATGAAATGGACAGTTCAGTGATCAAAATGAGAAGTGACCATGGAATAAAATTCTAGTCTAGTGCTATGACAAATTTCTTTCAAGAACAAGGTATCTCCCAAGAATTCTATTCTCTTAGGACCCCACAATAGAATGGGGTGGCTGAGAGAATGAATAGGACCTTTATTGATGCTGGTAGAATAATGCTAAGTGACTCCTCATTGCCAGAATATTTCTAGGCTGAGGCCATCAGAACAACATGTTATGTGCTGAATAGTTCATCTATCTCCAAAAATAACAAGAAAACTCTCAATGAACTGTTGAAGGGTAGAAAACTCATTCTATCCTATATAAGAATCATTGGATGTAATTGTTTCATTTTTAATAATGGAAAATCTTATTTAATAAGTTTGCAGAGAAATGCAGTGAGGGTATTCTTGTTAGATACAACTCCCATAGCAGTGTATATAGGGTGTTCAACAAGATTACTGAAATAGTGGAAGAGTCAATTCATGTTGTATTTGATGAGACTAGCCTGACCTACAAGGGATGGTCTAGTTCTTCTAATGTTGCATGTACTGAACTAAAGAGGAATGAGCTGTCTATAGAGGATAATCTAGCGTCCAATGAGATCACCTCACCTGATCCAATAGTCAGAGAACAAGGACAATCATCGGTTGAAACACAAGTTGTTGGTGAAGGAGAGTATTAGGAAATTCAACAGGCTGGATAGGAAGCTGGGGCTGATGTATAGGGAATTGCAGAAAGGCTGCCACTTGCTATCAGACACCTGAGAGACCATCCATGAAATCTGATCATTAGAGATGCAAGCCAGGAAGTCACAATGAAGTAATGTTCCTGAGCTTCCTCTCCCAGGTAGAGCCAAAAAAATTTGAAGAAGCAAATTGAGCCGCATTCTGGATAATGGCCATGCAGGAAGAACTAAATCAGTTCGAAAGGTGCAAGGTGTGAAAGTTGGTTCTAATACCCAAAGGACAGAACATAATTGGAACAAAATGGGTGTACATGAACAAGATGGATGAGAATGTAGTAATTGTTAATTTTAAAAAATTTGAGGTCAGGAGTTGAAGTAAAAAATGCGGAACACTTCACAAACTATGCACAAGTATAGCAACACAATGACAATGGGAAGACGGAATATTGCTATGGTATTACGTATCTCTTTACAATTCGAAGTATACATGGCGAGACATGATTCATAAGAATCAAGGAGGAGAGAAGCACAAAACACAAAACTACAAGCTTCTGCCCACTTGACAACCAGAGGTCGCCAGACCGCACGAACAGACAAGTCAAGTGGTTAACCCCTGAGGCCGCGCCTGATAGACCGCAACCATAGATTACTCGACCTGCTGCTTTATTTAACTGCTGAAAGATAACCTGCTCGCACTTCGAGATCGCCCAGACCGCACTGTCCTAATATCACAGAAGCACCCGCGAACAGAGAACAGAATTGCTTCCAGCTACAGACCGCAACTCAAAACCGCTCGATCAACTGTGTCCGCTGCACAGTCCAAGAACAACTAAACACAGTCCGCCCATATAGACCGCTGCTAGACTGGTTTATTCAAAGCTAGAAGAATGAGAATGATGACCGAAGCTGTAAGTCGCTAACCTGCGAACAGACAACCCGTCAGACAAACCTCAAACCACGCAACCTCAGAAAGAGACCAGCATAATCAAGCCAACTTTGGTTCTTACAGTTGTTCGATAAAAATGACGGGCCCTGCACCCCTATTTATAGGTGAGATGACGGATGTCGTCACCGCACAAACCGGGATACAATAACCGCCCATCACATCGCGAGCGATCTCATAAGGCAGGCCGCCCGAGCTTAGCATAGCTAACACCACCCTTATTGGAACATACGGTTACATACAAACCACCCGGTCACCGCGATCTCTCAGATCAGATCGCCTAGAACAGATTGCCTGAGACAAAATTGGCCAAAGCACCAGCACAGACCGAGCGGTCTCTGCGATCTCCAATCTGTAGACCGCCCAGCACCATTCCACTTCCACTTCAAAAATTTAACACTCCCCCTTGAAGTGGGAAGTGGAAGTCGGCCCAAGCAAACTCCGCAACCGACCAAATGGTCCCTTCGACAGTGGCTTAGTAAATATGTCAGCAATATTATACTTGCTCTGCACATGCTCCACAATCAGAGATCCCTCCAAAACCTTCTCACGAATGAAATGGTGATGAATCTCTATGTGCTTCATATGCGTGTGACAAACTGGATTGTTCACCAGTTTGAGAGCACTCTCATTGTCACCACGTAGCAAGAGTAGGACCTCACACCTCCCTATGAATGTCCTCCAAAAGCCTCCTAAGCCAGATGGCTTTTTGAGCTGCCAAAGCCGAAGCTTTGTACTCTGGTTCCGTGGTAGAGACAGACACAGAATCCTGCTTCTTGATGCACCATGATATAGCTGTAGAGCCTGTAATAAAGGCATATCCAGACATCAATCTATGATCATCTGAATCTCCTCCATAATCAGCATCCATGTACCCGTGCAAGCAAAAGCCCAAATCTCTCCCGTAGAAGAGACCCAAATCCGAGGAGGATTTGACATACTTCAAGATACTCCTAGCCGCCACAAGATGAGGTTTCTGAGGCTCTGCCATAAACTTACTCACCCTGCCAACAACATAAGCTATATTCGGCCTCGTGATCGTCAAGTATATCAGACTTCCAACCAAAGCCCGGAACACCAAGGGATCGGTAAGAACCTTCCCTTCATCTCATCAAAGATGAACTCCAACCTCCAGTGGAGAAGAGTTGCTCTTCCCCCCTTCCATGCTGAACCTCTTCACGATCCGATCTCAATAGCCTTTCTGGGAAACAAGCATACCTCTCTCTTTCCTCTCCACTTCGAGCCCAAGGAAATGGTGGAGCTCACATAAATCCTTCATCTCAAATCTGATAGCTAGCTCAGCACGAAGCCTAGCCACCTCCACTTTAGAATTCCCCGTGACGATCATATCATCAACGTACAGCAACACCAAGACATGAATCTCCCCCGTCTTCTTTACGAATAAGCTTGAATCTGAATCTGAAGCAAAATATCCGCAGAATTGGAGGTATTCTGCGATCTTCCCGTACCACGCCCGAGGCGCTTGCTTCAAGCCTTAAAGAGCCCTCTTGAGCTTGCAAACATATCTTGGGTGCTCTTCGGATACATAACTAGGTGGCTAATCCATGAAGATATCCTTGTCAATCTCTTCATATAAGAAATTATTATTCACATCGAGTTGTCAAATCATCCACCCACGGCAAGCTGCCAATGCGATCACCACCCGGACTGAAGTCATCTTGGAAACAGGGCTGAATGTTTCTTCATAATCTTCCCCATACTTCTGAGAGAAACCTCGAGCTACAAGATGAGCCTTGTACCACTCAATACTTCCATCAGCCTTCTTCTTCAGTTTGAAAACCCACTTGCAAGTCACCGGGGTAGCACCCTCAATCTTAGGCACCAAGTCCCAAGTCTCATTTTTCCTGAGGGAAACCATCTCTTCATCCATGGATCCTTCGTACTCCTTGACTCCAACGGCATTTTCATAAGCTCTCTCTCATCCAGGGGACCTGTGAAGAAAAATGAGACAAAGCTCACCAAGTTCCCGCCCGTATACCGATCTGGTGGAATAATGGCCCTCTTTAACCTCCTTAGAGCATGAATCTGAACCACCTCTTCAACTGCAGCTTCTGGACTAGCTCCCCTTTAAGATAAACATGGAGCATCGCTCCCCCTGCTTTCAGAACCTGAAGCACCTGACCCAGAGCTAGAGATACCTGGTGCACCTGGAGAAGTAGGAAACTCCACCAGAACTTCCCTTGTAACTTCCTCTGGTCCACCATCTACCCTCCTTCCTTGAAACTCTACAGAAGAGCTACCTTGGTATGACGTCAGCTCATCAAATAGCACATCCCTTGAGACCACATATCTCTGTGTCTCGGGATCCATGCATCTCCACCCTTTCTTCTGGTCATCATAACCGACGAAGACTAGCTTCCTTGCTTTCACATCTAGCTTCATTCGAAAGGCATCCGGAACAAGCACATAGAAGGTAGATCTGAACACTCAAAAGTGTTCCACACTTGGCTTCTCCTTGAACATCAACTCATGAGGGGTCTTCATGTTAATGTGACTGAGAGGCATCTGGTTAATGACATAGGCCGCACAAGACATTCCCTCTACCCAGAAGGACTTTGGGATATTTTTGTCATAAAGCCAACATTTGCAGGTCTCCGTCAGATGACGGATCTTCTGCTCTACAAATCCGTTCTGTTGTGGAGTGTGAGCCCAAGAAAGCTCTCTTTGGATGTCATGCTTCCTGCAAAAGTTAAAGAACGCCTTGGAGGTAAACTCCCCTTCATTGTCTGTTTTGAACCTCTTGACCCGCAGGTTGAGTCGACCCTCCACCAGCTCCTTGAACTCCACAAATCTCTCAAACGCCTTCGACTTCTCCTTCAGAAATTATACCCAAGTCTATCTTGTGAGGACATCAACCAAAATCAGCATATACCTGCTACCTCCAAGACGAGCAGTGTTGGTAGGTCCAAAAAGATGACCATGTATACTTTCCAATGGTCTTTTACATCTGCTTTGTGATTTGTCAAATAGAAGACATTGAGCCTTACCAAATTGACAACTTGCACAAACATGACCATACCCGAAAGATGACAAGCCAGGCAGACCTTACACCAGGCCTCTTCCTGCCATAGCCTTCAACTTATCCATCCCAACATGCCCAAATATTTCATGCCAGATAGCGGTGATGTCGTTAGCCCTCATCTTATCAACATAAGAACTTGATGAAAGAACAAACAAGTTCTTCACCCGTCTCCCTACATGAGTGATCTCGCTTTCATGGCTGAAACATTTCGGAGAAATTTCACTTCTGTTGGACCGAACAGAATGTGATAGCCAGCATCCACAACATTGGTAACTAAGAAGAGGTTCTTCTTCTAGGTATACATGGCGAGACATGATTCATAAGAATCACGGAGGAGAGAAGCACAAAACACAAGACTACAAGCTTCTACCGACTTGACAACCAGAGGTCGCCAGACAGCACAAACAGACAAGCCGAGCGGTTAACCCCTGAGACTGCACCTAATAAATCGCAACCACAGATCGCTCGACCTGCTGCTTTATTCAACTGCTGAGAGATAATCTGCCTGCACCTTTGAGATCGCATAGACCATACGGTCCTAAGATCACATAAGCACCCGCGAACAGAGAACAAAATTGCTTCCTGCTACAGACCACAACTCAAGACCGCTCGATCAACTGAGTTTGCTGCACAGTCCAAGAACACCTAAACACAGTCCGCCCAGACAGACCGCTGCCGGACTGGTTTATTCAAAGCAGGAAAAATGAGAATGTTAACCGAAGCTGCATGTCGGTAACCTGCGAACAGACAACCCGTCAGACAAACCTCAAACCGCGCGTCCTCAGAAAGAGACCGGCAAAATCAAGCCAACTTTGGTTCTTACAGTTCTTCGATACAAATGATGGGCGTCACCGCACAAACCAGGATACAATAACCTCCCATCAGATCGTGAGCGGTCTCCTAAGGCAGACCGCCCGAGCTTAGCATAGTTAATAGCACCCTTATTGTACCATACGGTTACATACAAACCGCCCGGTCACCGCGATCTCTCAGATCAGACTGCCCAGAACAAATCACCTGAGACAAAACTGGCCAAAGCACCAGTGTAGACCGCGCGGTCTCTGCGATCTCCAATCTGCAGACCGCCCAGCACCATTCAACTTCCACTTCAAATTTTTAACAGTAAAGTATAAGGCAAGACTTGTAGCAAAAGCCTATAGACAAGAATAAGGTATTGACTTTGACCAGACTTTTGAACTAGTGGAATGTTTAGAAGCCATCAGATTATTCCTTGCATATGTTGCCCACAAAGGATTCAAGGTCTACCAAATGGATATGAAGTCAGTCGTCCTGAATGGTGACCTAAAGGAAGAAGTATATGTAGAACAACCATCAGGTTTTGTCAATCCAACCTTTCCTAATAATGTGTACTATCCTAGAAAAGCTCTATATGGCAGGTATGAAACCTTGTTTAATGTAACACCCCTAAATTTTCAGGAATTTTTTAATCCTTTTATGATGTCATAATGATGTTAGGGTGTTACGTGAGTGTGGAGTTATTAGTGTGTCGTTGTATAGGCGTTTTTGCGTCCGTTCGGTCAAGTCGACCAAATATTGAAGTGTAGCGGATTTGGAAAATTTGACGTTAGAAAATTAAATTAATTAATTTTAGAAAGGCTCGTCCAAGTTTCATTGCGATCCGAGCGATTTAAGAGCCCCGGAGATTTTTAAAAGATTTGTCAAATTATCTTTCGCCGTTAACTTTGGAAATTTATATCTCGAGAACGGCCTGTCGGATTTTGATTTCGGCTTCTCTGTTGGATTCGTAGCCCCGACTTTCATCTTCAATGCGAATTTTGTTGGAATCGGCGATTTTAGTTCCGCCCATCCTATTCTTATTATTATTAGTAGTATTGTTCATCCATTATAACTATATATATAACTATATATATTATACTTCTTCTTCATTTTCTTCTTTCCTGAATCGCCAAGCCAGAGTTGACACGAGAGAAAGACAGAAGGGTGAAATCTTCGCCGGAGCATAGATCATGAAAGCTCTCTCCGTGCTCTTCCCGTGCGTGGTAAGTATTGTCCGTTCCGTGGATTTTTAGCACTAGGGTCAGCGACCCTAACCTTATTTTCTTGGCAAATCTTCGTAGATCCTTCATGCTTAGCTTGTGTATGAGCCGATCCTTGACATGGAGGGATTGTAAGGCCGAATTTTGGTGGCTTGAGGTTATGGCAAGTGGTGGTTTGCTTTCATCTCCCCTTGCATGTTTCTTTTCTATTAATTTCATCTTCTTCGTTCTGTTTAGGTAAGGAAATCAAAGGGTAAACTCGTTATGAAGTTTTTTTGGTTGTCTCTAGCAGAATTCATCGAGCGAAGTTAGATTTGTCGAGTGAATTAGTGTAATCCGCTGAGTATAAGCTAATTCGTCAAGAGAAGTTAGATTTGTCGAGTGAATTTGTGTAATCCGCTGAGTATAATTTAATCCATCAAGTGATGTTAGATTCATTCAGTGAATTCGTGTAATCCGCTAAGTATAAGTTAATTCGTCGAGTGAAGTTATATTCGTCGAGTGAACTCGAGAGGCTAAGTTAAATTCGTCAAGTCAACTCGCGAGGTTAAGTTCAATTCGTCGAGTGAACTCTGGAGGCTAAGTTAAATTCATCTAGTTTTATAAATTCGTCGAGTGAACTCGTGAGGTTAAGTCCAATTCGTCGAGTGAACTCTAGTGGCTAAGTAAAATTCATCGAGCAATCTAAATTCGTCGTGTGTACTCATGAGTTTAATTCCAATTCGTCGAGTGAATTCGAGAGGCTAAGTAAAATTCATCGAGTGATCTAAATTCGTCGAGTGAACTCATGAGGTTATGTTTAACTCGTCGAGTGAAGCATATTTTGTCGAGTAGTTTTGTGTCAATCGCTGGATGCTTTCGATAATGTCGTCGAGTGAGTTATGTAACTTTCATCGAGGTTTCTCGCTTAATTTGTCGAAAAGTTTGCCTAAATTCATCTGGTTGATGTATAAGCAAAACCTTCTTCAATGGTATGCAAGTTGCAGTATTTCTTTTCTTGTTTCTCTTCCATTAATGCAAGTAGCATGACTTATGCTTTTTTTGCCTTGGGTTGGTTTCCTGATTAAGGTAGGAGCAGATATTATCTTTTCTTTTGTTTCCTTTGGGGTGTTTCATAAATCCTAAGATTTTGTGTCAACATGTCTCTATATTTTTCCCAAGTCTTCTTATCATCTGCATGATCACTTTTGCTTGGTTTAAGTGTTTTGCTGCATGCATTCTACCTAGTGACTCCGTGCTTTCGGTCTATCGACCGCTTGAATTTATCATTTGCAAAATTTTGAGACGTCGTGTCGTATGCATGACCTATAATCCCCCTTTCTCTTGCATAGTAAGTTATTTCATCCGACTGCTCAAATCTAAGTCAATTATCACCTTTGTCGATTTCATTCAATCCATAATCTATTTGCGACTGCATAGTTCAATTTGCAAAAGATCTTTGTTTGTTGTTTGCACAAAGTCGACTTATTTTGTGTTGATTGCATGATGATCCTGTATGGTCAGTGTTGTGGTGTTTGTTTGTGTAAGGTTTGTTGACTGCAAGACTTCAATTGCTTGCCCTTAATCGACAACATCGTCCAGATCCTTCTTCTCCGCTCAATCTAAGTACTTATCTTGACGGTTTGGTTCTTTCGGTTATCGTCAGCATCCTTCTTTCCTTGCCAACTGCTTGGTCCTTTTTGTTATTGACTGCTTCACTTAGATCTTCCTTTTTGGGTAAATCAATGATAGAGTATTGCTTGAGTTTGGTTTTCATGTTAATATTATCATTGTCGTGTCCCGACGCCAAGTCTTGTGTAGTGTCGGCATGTTGAAATATTTAACCTTTTTATAAGTTGAATGTTGACCTAAGTAGTAAATGATGAATCATGTGCTTACTGCTCCTCCCATCTTAAGTTGCAATTAAATCTATCTACAATCCAGTTTTCCTGCATGGCACTCTTTTGTTTGGGTTGTTGGTTATGTGACCTATGTTTGCTATATTGGAGTCTGTTGGTTATGTGAGGTAGGAGTTACCGCCACAATACCTCTGCTTGGGCTATTTGTTTGTGTGGACTGGAGTCACCGCCACAACACCCCTGTTGGAGTTTGTTGGTTATGTGATCTAAGAGTCACCGACACAATGCCTCTGTTTGGGTTGTTGCTTCGTGTGGACTGGAGTCACCGCTACAGCTCCGCTGTTGGATTGTAGGGATGTGAGCGTTCATGAAATGTACCACCATCGCAGTGCCTTTTATATGTGGATCATACACCCAGGGCTTGTGTTTTAGACTGATGGTTCTTGTTGGACTATGTGCCTCCGCCTCAGTGCCATGATTTTCATGCCATTTAATGATGCCCTTCTTTGAGCTGATCAGTCACAAGTTCTTTCCCGGACATTACTTTTGGTGCAGGCATTCCTCTTACCGAGTGCACTCGATCGAACTGGCTTTGGTTGTTTTAAGATAATCATTGCTTAACTGTTAATTTCTCTATTCCTGTGATATTTTATTTCTGATTTACTGGTAATCCTTGTATATTGAAAACCTTGGTTTTATTCTTGCTGCCACTTGAACTTTCTTGCCGAGGCATTCTTTTCTTATGAATGTCTCAGGCTCGGAGCAGTATCAGTCTGGGTAGTTGAGTCGGTGTTTTTCGGAGCTGCGGGTTATGCAGTTGTTTGCTTTCCCCTCACTCTTGTGAGGTAGTTGTTTCTCTTGCCTTATCTTATACTTGTGGCTTGTTTTCTAAGGGTTCTTGTTAGTTGTTGATGCCCATAGATTTAGTTTTCTAGTGTTAGATTACTTGCTAGATTTTGTGTTGTTACTTACTGATAAGTTACAAACATGCTCTCTGGGAAGTTTTATGTTTGGATGCATGATGCGCTGATCTAGCACACCGCTTTAGGCGGTAGCAAGACTACGACACGAAATGGCAGTGTACCGATCGCTCAAGAAATATAAAATGGGTGTGATCCCCAAGTATCGATCTCGAAGGTACACAGTAAGGTGGAGTTAACTTTTAAGGTAGGACTTGATATTGAAGTCCTTTAGGTCGAAAGGGATGTGAATGGCTAGGATTGACTTGGTTAGCGGAAAAACAAAATAAAGAAAATAAACTACTATGCAGGCCGTTATGCACTGCTTTGCAAGGCGGATGTGCGAGAAGGCAAGCGGATGGAGTGGTTCGCACCGGCGGAAGTGAGGTGGATTATACGGGCCGTTAGCGCTGCTTAGCTTGGCGAGTGGAAGAGTAGGCTCACGTAGTGGAAGTGTAGTCAAGCGGAATGGAGGAGTAGGCTTGCAGAATGGGCGAGTGGGCTAGCGGAATGGAAGAGTAGGCTTGCAGAATGGAATGGAGGGTTTACGGAATGGAATGGAGGCACGACTCATACACACATATTGTAACATCCCCCAAACAACTAGACCCCTAAGTTGGTTTTGTCATGACTAGGTCATGACAAAACCAGAGGAAGAATTTAAGGTCATGTGAACCTAGGCAAGAAGGAGAAAACCAATGTGGTCTGCATATAGAAATTTGCAGATACCAAGCCTAGGGTTGGACTTTAGTGTCTCACCTTGAACATTGACCCCACCATAGCATCCCTAACCCATTAGGGGTCTCCTTGGAGCACCAAGGATCAATTAGGGTCAACCAAAGAGGCCAAATTGGCTAAAGTCAACCCTAACCCTAGATTGGTCAAACTAACTCAATTAGGGTCAATTTGCCTCCACCATGCCAAATGGACCTTGCCCCTACCCTTAAAAGGATACTAGGGACCTAATGGACCAAAAAGCCCCATCATGGGACCTCTAATTTGGCCAATTTACCCTAAGTCAACCCTAGCCCTAATTTTAGTCAAAGTGCCCTATAAAGGGGCAATTCACCCTCACGTTGCCAAATTGACCCTACCTAGACCTTCCTAACCCTTAAGGGAGTCCATGGGTGTCACTATCCACCCATTGTGGTCAACCCAAATAGTCAATTTGACCATGGTCAACCTTATCCAAAATTAGGTGAAAATGACCTAATTGGCCCAAATTAAACCCAATCCATTTGGGCTTGGCCCAACTAAAGTTGTCCACCACCTAGTGGGCTTGGTAATTAATGAAATTACCACTCAAATTCTATAAATGATGATTAGTAGAGAGAAAATGGAGGTTTCCCCCAAATTGGAGAGAGGAGGAGAACATTCATGGTGATTGAATGCATTGGACCCTTCAATCCCTCCCCAATTGATGAGCATTCACCTCCCCCTTCAGTTACAAATAGAATCTTGAAGTTTCTATGGCCAGGGGAGCTGAATTAGGGGAGAATTAGAGGTGGCCAAAATCACCATTAATGGTGTTAATGGTAATTGATGCCATGGCCCCTCCTCTCCCCCAATTGATCTCATTAACACCTTCAGAGGTCAGAAAGGAGTGAAACCCCCCTCTTCCACGAAGACATCGAGCACCAGAAGCTAGGATTGACATGGCGCCAAAATCTCCACCTCTGGCCATGGTGTTTCGCTGGAATACGCACCACCAGGCCCCCACACAGGTTCGATCCACCTCCTCTCCCTTAGTGCTAGATCATCGACTGAATTGGGGCTTGATTCGAGCCCAATTTGGCTCGGATCGCACTTCCGATAGGGCTCATTTCGAGCCCTCTTTCCCCCGCAAAACCCCTCACTCCGGCCACCTCCGGCCGTCCTACCACCACTAATCGCCGGCCACTACCTCCACGAAGGTGGTGGTGGCATTGGTTGTCCGGGGCGGCGCTCAGGTGGCCAGGAAAGTGAGGAGGAAGAAGGCCCAAGACGGTTATATCTCATCCCTTGGCTGAAGGAAGACGATGAGCAGATGCCGTCCAAACCGCGTCATGATTCGTGCAGAATCATTTCTTATGATTAAATGTTTATATCATTTTCTGTCACACATTTAGCAGTGTTTGGTTTTAATTATTAAAAATGCTTAGGCCCCTCTGATGAAAAAGTGCCCAACATCAAAGTTGTATCTCTTGGGGTGTACTTTATTTCAAAATTTGGTACGGCCCAATAAGGGAAATGTAGCTCCTTGTAGAGTCATTTTGGTGGGACTGGTCCCAAGGGTGGGACAGTCATAAATTCTTGAATATCTTTCTATTGGTAAATGGTATGGCCTTGATATTTAAAACATAGGCTATTTACACCTACACACACATCATACCCAAAGATGGGGATTTTAGGAGAACATTTTTCTAAGGTTTTTGTAATAATTTCATAATTCATGTACTATTTAATTATTGGGTCAAATGACCTTCAATTCCCTCCAAATTTTGGTGGGTGCTTCTTAGGGTTATTATATGATCCTAGTAAAAATCTCAGCCCAATTGGGATTGATTTAGTTGGGTAATTTGTCAACCCAGGTTAGGTCAAAATAGGGTATAATGCTCATTTTGGGGTATTGTGGTCAAATCTCATCAGCATGAGGTGACACCTTGGCCAATGGATTAGGGTTACTTAAAAACCTCCATGAGGGATTTGGGGTGGTATGGAGGTGGATATGCCCTAGGACCCTAGTTTTACCGCCCGTATACCGATCTGGTGGAATAATGGTCCCCTTGGACCTCCTAAGAGCTTGACTCTGAACCACCTCTTCAACTGCAGCTTCTGGACTAGCTCTCCTTTCATATAAACATGGAGCATCGCTCCCCCTGCTTTTAGAACATGAAGCACCTAACCCAGAGCTAGAGATACCCGGAGTACCTGGAGAAACAGGCAACTGCACCAGAACATCCCTTGGAGCTTCCTCTGGTCCACCATCTACCCTGCTTCCTTGTAACTCTACAGAAGAGCTACCTTGGTATGACGTCAGCTCGTCAAATACCACATCCCTTGAGACCACATATCTCTGTGTCTTGGGATCCATGCATCTCCACCCTTTCTTCTGGTCATCTTAACCGACGAAGACTAGCTTCCTTGCTTTCGCATCTAGCTTTGTTCGAAGGGCATCCCGAACATGCACATAGAAGGTAGATCCGAACACTCGAAAGTGTTCCACACTTGGCTTCTCCTTGAACATCAACTCATGAGGGGTCTTCATGTTGATGGGATTGAGAGGCATCCGGTTAATGAGATAGGCCACACAAGACATTCCCTCTACCCAGAAAGACTTTGGGATATTCTTGGCATGAAGCCAACATTTGCAGGTCTACGTCAGATGACGGATCTTCCGCTCTGTAACTCCATTCTGTTGTGGAGTGTGAGCACAAGAAAGCTCTCTTTGGATGTCACGCTTCCTGCAAAAGTTAAAGAACACCTTGGAGGTAAACTCCCCTCCATTGTCTGTTCTGAACCTTTTGACCCGCAGGTTGAGCCGACCCTCCACCAGCTCCTTGAACTCCACAAATCTCTCGAACGCCTCCGACTTTTCCTTCAGAAAATATACCCAAGTATATCTTGTGATGTCATCAACCAAAATCAGCATATACCTGCTACCTCCAAGACTGGCAGTGTTGGCAGGTCCAAACAGATCACCATGTTTACATTCCAATGGTCTTTTGCATCTGCTTTGTGATTTGCCAAATAGAAGACGTTGAGCCTTACCAAATTGACAACCTGCACAAACGTGACCATCCCCGAAAGATGACAAGCTAGGTAGACCTTTCACCAGGCCTATTCCTGCCATAGCCTTCAACTTATCCATCCCAACATGCCCAAGTCTTTCGTGCCAGATAGCGGCGCTGTCGTTAGCCTTCATCTAATCAACATAAGAACTTGTTGAAAGAACAAACAATTCCTTCACCCGTCTCCCTACATGAGTGATCTCAGCTTTCAAGGATGAAATATTTCGGAGAAATTTCATTCTGTTGGACCGAAAGAACGTGATAGCCAGTATCCACAGCATTGGTCACTGAGAAGAGGTTCTTCTTCATCCCCAGAACATGATAGACACTCTTCAATGTAAGAGTACCTTTATCATCGTTCAAAGAAACCACACCCTCCTTCTCTAATGCATGTATAGTATCATCAACTGTAATGATAGTGTCATTACATGTATATGCTCGCAATGAGGAGAACTTTGACTCATCCCCAGTGAGGTGATGACCACACCCAGAGTCCACTATCCAATCAACATGATAGTTGATGGAAGCTAATGCCCGAACACAAGTGCCTGTCATGAATGCACCTCCACCACCCCAACTACCTGCAGAATTGGAACCTGCCTCCTCCTTTCCTGCAGCATGCCCTAGCTGAAGATTAACTTGGAAGTCTCTCTTGAAGGGACCAAGCTTGTTGCACCTGAAGCATCTAGCTCCTTACTTCTTCTTCCCATCACGCTTAGGGGCATAGCTCCTCTCCTGCTGATATGAAGTAGATGGACCATCATCTCCAGTTGTCTTCTTCTTCTTGTCCCATCTCTTCTTCTTGCCAGAAAAGTGAACCTCACCTTCTCCCCCAAAGACTAACATTCCTGCCATTTGCTTATCCAAACTCTCTTGCGAAGCAAGTAAGTTCTCCAGCTCCAGCAATGATGGCTGATTGGCCTAGCCTTGAACAAAAGTAAGACAGGACACATACTCCCTCCGCAAGCTACGGATTATGTGCTTCTTCAGCTTAGCTTCTGAGATAGGCTCATCCGGGTCCAATGCCGATATCTCTGCGAAAAGATTCTTCATCTTCCAGAAGAACGTTGAGATAGACAAATCTCCCTGAGTTGCTTTCGCCAACTCATTCTCCAAGAACTGTAGCCTAGCTACATTCTTCTTATTGAACAAGCCATCCAAGGCTGTCCAAATTTCTGCAGCTGACCAACATCCGATAATGTGATCAAACAACTACGGAATGATAGCTCTCTTGAGAGTGAACGCCATCTTAGCATTCATTCTCTTCTAAGCCTTCACGAGCTCAGCATTCCCTTCAGCAGGAATAACAGCTTGTCTTGCTTCTCCTCCTACTACCTCCCATAAGTCCTCGCCAAGATGATAGCTCTCCAAGCAGGACTTCCACTTCTTTAAGTTGGTCTGCGTAAGGTGTAACGCCCCTGGTTTTCGTTAATTATTTTGCGTAGCCGCTGTGACACAATTTTGGCATAAGGGCGTTACGTCAGCTCGTCAGGTTAGTTTTGAGCCTTAGCTTAGTTAGAGCAGGTAATTTAGATCGAGCGTGAGAGATTTCACGTCGTTTCAAGTTGTAGATAAGATTTTGGGTAGTTATTGAGATCTTAGCCTCGGGAAGCTTTATCCCGAGTTTGGCTCGTCGGAATGGAATTCTGACCCCGCTATTGGATTTGTAGAGCCGATTTCCAGTTTAGGTGTGAATTTCGTAGAAATCCGAGGTTTTTGGTCGCCCTCACGGTTCTAAGTAAGAGTGGGGTATTATTTAATTAATTAAATAGTAAATTAGGTTTTTAGTATAAAACCTAAAGCCCTCCCCTCTTCCTCTTCTTCCTCCCTCGATCAAATCAGCCGCCGAGCGAAAGAGCGAGAGCGGAGCTTCGTGGAGCATTCGGTCGATGATTCCTAGGGCTGTGGTAGTCAGAATCGCGTTTGGAGAGTAGATTTGGAAAGCTCTCGGCGAGATCTTTGTCTTAGTGGTAAGCTTTTCCCGTTTTGTGGAATTTTTGGAGTTAAGGTAGTGACCTAACCCCTCCTTTTGGTCCGAAAAGTTTCAGGAATCTGTGCTCGTGTGTTTTCCTAGCCGATCCATAGCTTCCGGAGCGGAGATCTTCGAGTTTACAAGGTTTAAGGGAAGTGGCACAGTTTTTTTCTCCTTCTCTTTCGTTGATGGAGTGTTGTTTCTTGCTTGAGATCGTATTGCTTTAGTTAACTCTTGATCCTGGACTGTTACCTTACTAATAAACTCTAGAAATCATTGATCTTCCCTTTATACGATTCTCTGCAGCTTCTCAAGAAGTCCTCCTCAGATTTCTCGAAAAATGTCTGACTGCCACCCCCTTCTTGCTCTCGAGAAAGACTAGCTTTCTCGAGAAGAGTCAAGTCTAGTTCTCGCGAAGGACCAACCTTCCCGAGAGGCTTTTTCATCCCTGTTCTCGAGAAATGCCTTTAATTTCTTGAGAAGTCCTCTATCCTGATCCATAATTTCTCGAGAAGTGCCTTTATTGTTCTCGAGAAGTCCAGTGTCCTGATCTTCAAATTTCTCGAGAAATGCCTTAAACCTCTCGAGAAATCCTGTATCCTAACCCCTTTGAGTTCCCGAGATACTGTAATGCCTGCTTATAATTTCTCAGGAAATCATTCTCTCCTGCCTTTGGCATGTCTCGAGAAGTTATCTTATCCCGCCCTAGTTCCTTGAGAAACTCTGTAATCCTAGACTTTGAGCTCATGGTTGTTCGTAACCCTTGGCCCCTCGAGAAAAGCCCTCTATGTTCTTAGTGCTTGAGTTAAGCCTCCGATTACGTCTCCTCTTCGAAACCTCATACTCGTTGTGATTAAAACAACTTATGGGTTCTCTTATGAAAAGTATTGGGAAATGCTTACTTTGTTGTGACACTATCTCTTAGGGCATCCTGGTGATTATCCTTTCGGGCAGCGTCCCGTGTTTAATTGAAATTTAATTAATAAGAACCATTATCTTTAGCCTTGCACGGTAGTCGTGTTTGGGGGACAGTGGGAGAAATGTTATAGCCTTGCACGGTAGTCGTGTTTGGGTGGTTGGGTCTAGAGGCACCCCCACCCGGTTTTGGGCTTTGGGTGGCGGAGGTAGGTAACCGCTCCCGTTTAAATTGACCTGATCACTCTCTTTAAATAAAGTTAACAAGATAAATGAACTTGCTTGTTCCTCTTTGGGTATTTAGTGCACAGGGTGCTTTGCTGAGTTCTTGTTAGAGCTTCTCTTTCGGTAAATATGGCTTGGGTTGGTACCCCTTATGCCTTATTTACTTTTCTGCATGTTGTTTTCTGGCACTTGTAATCCTTGCTGAGGCGTTCTTTGTTTTATTGAATGCCTCAGGTTCAGAGCCGTAGCGGCTAGAGGTGTAGCGTGGACTTTCAGAGTTTTAGTTGTTGTTTACCCCGCTGCTGCGAGGTAGATGTCTTTAGTTTTCTTCTTGCGTTCAGACATACTAGTTGGAGCCAATGGGTTAGTGTCATGTTGTTGACACCCATTGTGCCCTTTTATACTTTATGGTTCATTTGCCAGATAAATGCCATTGCTTTTAGAACTTGTGTATCTTGCTCCTGGGGATGTTTTATGTTAGGTGCACTATAGTTATAAAATGGCTTTTCCTTCATTCTTATTGCATTCTTTTCAACTAAAATCCTTACTTTAAAGGTTGCCTAAAGATATTTTTTTCTATACTTATACTACACCTAGCTATGTGCATATCATTTACTTTATGTCCTGTCATCACATACATTTAGGACCTTAAGTAAGCTAAATCAAGTACTTTCCGCTGCAATCACATATATTTTTCTCGGTGGACTAGTTGATCCACGAACTGAGTGACACAGTTCTTACCCCGAACCCTAATAAATGATTTCAAATGATGACTAATCATATAATCATGTGTTGTTTAGGTAAGTAATAGGTTCCCGCCTGAGCGTCTACAGTTGTCTCCTGTATGACATGACATCATGACGTGTATTTTCTCTTACTCTGATATTCCTAAATTCGGAGAAAATTCGGGTTGTGTCAGTTGGTATTAGAGCTAGGTTGTTCGACAAGTTGGTCGGGCAACAAATTCTGATATAGTTTAGTTGTTTGGTTTCATTGCATACACACACCGATGTGTCATCCGTACGTCTTGGCCGAAGCATGAACACTACACCCATAGTATGATAAGAAGTATACGGGGCATATTATGTAGTATGGGATGCATAATATGTGTCTGTATATGGATCCACCATAGGTGGCAACATGTGACGGTTATGTAGTATGGGATGCATAACCACCATCACATGGATACCAATTAGCACGTTTTTTTTTTCGTTACATGCAATATTATGTTGTATGGGATGCATAATATTTCATGTGTACGCCGCTCATAACATGCATTAAGGCCTCAATTAGAATGCATAGCACAACATACATTACATTGCATTGCATATGCACACGTGCGAAGTTTAAGACTTATATGATGACACACGTACACTTATGATTTCAAAACGAATAGAAATTTCATGCATTCATGCCCCTTGCACATGAGTCAAGAGGGACGATGTAGTATCATTCCTGAATTTAGCATATCATCATGAAAATATCCCAGAGAAAGGTAGTGGAAATGGCAAGTAGTTGTACATGTATGTTCTAAACCAAGCAGTGTTGTTTTAGTGTAAGGTTAAGTTTTAATTAGAGGTTTATTGATGCGCAAAACTATATCCGCACATGATAACGGCAAGTGTACCGTGTCGAGTGTTGTATAGGTTATAAGAAACCAAGGTCGTATTAGACTCGGGGTGGTTGAGTACTCTTACTTCAAGAAAATCTATATTATTCTATCAATTAAAACTTTGGAGTTGGTATCAAAAGAAATAAAAAAGTTCATGAAGGAGAAAGAAGAGAATGAGAAAACAAAAGAACTATTTTATTAAATGAAAAGAAATTACAACTATTGAATTGAAAGTACATTTGCAAGAAATAAAGGAGGAGCATAAGAACTACTAAAAATGGAAAATAAAACATGAAAAGAAGTGTCTAAACCTAAAACATTAGTCTCCAAAATTCCTCCTCAAACATCTGCTGGAGCTGGCTTTTTATAGCTAAAAATTCTGGGTTACACGCCCTCGGTCACGCCCGTGACCAAGGGCGTGTAAGGCGCGCGATCTTCTGGGTGCGGAAAGGACGCCGGCTGTCATTAATGCAGGCGATTCGGCCGCATCACGCCCTAGGTCATGCCCGTGACCTAGGGCGTGTAATCTTAAAATCTGGCTTCTGGCGGGAATCTTCGGCGGGAAGAAGCTGGAAGTGGCGCGGTATGAGTCACGCCCGTGATCTGGAAGTCATGCCCCTGGTCATGCCCGTGACCTGGGGCGTGTAACTTTAATTGACATGGCAGGCATGCTGGCAGCTGGTGGTGGGGTCCCGGCCGTGACTTGGATGTCACGCCCTTGGTCACGCCCGTGACCTGGGGCGTGAACTTGCAAATTCTTCACGGAATGGGCCCGAAGTGGCGGCAGCAGGTCTGGAACACATCTTAAGCTGTCACGCCCTTGGTCACGCCCGTGACCTTGGGCGTGTACTTGACATTTTTGCTTAAAGTGCCCAGAAAACCTGAAAAACATAAACTAAACTTAAATTAGTTGAAGAAATAAAAAGGAATGAATTAATTGGGAAACTACATAAAAATTATATAAATTCATATTAAAACTATATTAAAATTATACTAAAAGATGAGTACAAAAAGTACTCATCAAACACCCCCATACTTGAGCTTTTGCTATTCCAGAGCAAAAGAGTGAGAAAAGAATTACAAGACATCGATATTATTTCTAATTGACTAAAATTTTATTAAACCAAGAATAAGTCAAAAGCAAATTTTAGGAATTCAAGAATTAAGTCATAAATTATGTTCATAATTTAAAAAGAGAAATTTGTTCAGCTAACTACTTCTCAAGATAACTATTTAGCAATCGAAATTATAGAAATTTTCAAACAAAATTAGATTGAAATTATAAACACTCTAACTTAAAAGAAACTTAAGGAAAAGACACCTACCAAAATATTGCTCTCTTAATAATTAAATTTAGGACTAGAAATAATGAAATTGGCTAGGGATGGGTTTGAACGAAATGGCAAATGAAGAGTTTTTGAATAGAGGTGATGAATTTTATCCTCTCACCTCATTTGAATAGGAATTTGTATATGTTTAGGAAAATAATGAATTTTATCCTCTTATTTTCCATGCCATATAATCTTTTAAAAATTCTCTTCAATTAAAAACCCAAAATGTATATGTTTAGATGTAATGAATTTTATCCTCTAACATCATGACATGTAATCTTTTAAATGATTTTGGGTGCATATGTTTTAGGAAATAATGAATTTTATCCTCTTATTTCCATGAAATATGATCTTTTTCTACATTTTTTTATTTGCCAACAAAGGGTAAGGGTACCGAAATACTTCTAGTTTATAAATTAAACTATTTTGAGAGCAACTTTTTGGTGGAATGAAATTTCCTAAGATCTTAAAGTTAAAAGAGAATATAATTGGAATCTAGAGGTGTTTAGCCAATTTACCACAAAGTGAAGCTATTTAAAATTAAAAGGAGAAGTAGTACTAAATAGATTCTATAATCAAATTAAAAACATAAAATGTTTCTTAAAACTAAATTACTTCAAATTTAAATTTAACAAATTCTGATAAAACAAAAAATTGGCTAAATTTAAAATGTAAGAATACTTATAATCACACCTCAAACTAAATTTCTAGAACAATAAAAACAACAAGGCTAGGCATATTTATTATTATTATATTTTTTTTGATATAATATTACTTGGACTTCCCGAGAGCTACCTGGTGAAGGGTTCGCTAGGTACTACGAGCTGTGATGGGAGTTCAAGCCCAAAGCGCCCTTTTCGAGAATTTAGATTTTTATAATTTAATTTTATTTTTTTTTTATAATTTTTTTTCAAATAAAAATGCTATGAACGCAAAGTTATACCCTCATACTTAAAATTAAACATTGTCCCCAATGTTTAAGACTAAGTATGAAGAACACTTGAAAGAAAAGAAACTTTAAGAAAAATACGTAAAATTAAAGATAAGCAAGGGGTGCCTCCCAAGAGCGCTTTCTTTTCCCATCTTTAAGCTAGATGGTTAGTGTTAGGAAAACGGAAATTTGAAAGCGAAGTGAACAGGCAACTCCCCTAATTCACGCGTAGGTGAATGTGCCGGCGTCAGTCGCCCGACTACTCCTCCGCTTAACATGTGATTCTTCGTTTGTCTTTGATCTTGAATTTGCAAATCCAAATCACCTATACATACCTGAGGTGATTTGAATTTATACAGATGAGCGACATATGGATCATCGATTATTTGGGGTAGCAACGACTCATCTTCAACCTGAAAATTGTTAGTGTATAAAGAATCACAAATAAATGATTCAGATAATTTTTTGCAGGGAGGAGGCGCTCGCAAAAATATAAAATTAAGCTCCGGTTGTTCGTTTTCTAAAATAAAATTTTCATTAGAGAAATCTAGTGTATTTCCAAGCGGAATAAAATTTTCGGACACAAAATTTTCATGAATTTCCGGTTGAATTAAAATAGAAGAGATTTGCGAAAATTTATGAAAAAGAAAAGAAGATCCGGGATAAGTAGGGGAAGAAACTTGTTCTTCTTTTATTTCATCCGAGATGCCTAAAACATTAAGAATTTCTTGGTAAGAGAATTTTTCTTCATATTTGGGAAAAGAAACTATGGGAGTGCATGAGCAATCATGTTCCTCCATATCTAAATTTTCCAAAGACGAGGAAAAAACACTAGAAGAAAGAAAATTCTCATCTAAATTCTGGGGTGGAGTATCAAATTAAAAAAGCGGACATTCCCCAAAATTAGAGCACGAAAATTGCGGCGCAAAAGAAGATGAGCAAGAATTCGGATCGAAAGATTTATCTTCATCGCTCCGAGAGCTATCCGGGTGACCTTGCCACCAAGAATAATCTACTTCGGGGCTAGAAGACAAATTATTAGAAGCCGAAAAATTATTCTCGTGAAAATTAGAAAAATTATTTTCCTCTTTATTTTGGGGGGTAGTATCTAATTGAATCTGCGGAATTTCCCCCAAATTAGAGAACGAAAACTGCAGTGTATAAGAATAAGAATAAAAATTTGGATCTAAAGAATTATCTTCGTCGCTCCGAGAATTATCCGAGTGAGCTTGCCACCAAGAAGAATCTACTTTGGATCTAGAAGAAAAAATATTAAACGCCGAAAAATTATTCTCATTAAAATTAGAAAAATTATTTTCATCAAAGTTTGAAAAATTATTTTCATGAAAAGAGGAAAAATTATGATCGTAATTATAATCAAAATTATTTGCATAATATTGAGGATAATTATTTTCATAATAATTATTTTTAGTATATGAATGTAAATAACATTATTCATTTTGATGAGACGCATTACAATAATAACAACTATTTTGGCATTTTTGTGCCGCTTCCAAAAGATATACTTGGCTTTGAAGCTCGGCAACCTTTACGGCCAATTCAAGTGACTCCATTTAATCAAAAAAAGAAAGCAACCTTTACTCAAATGAATGGAATTTTAAAAATATTTTTATTATATAATTTTTTTTTCAAAAAGCGGGTTAAATTAGTTCCGGACTTCCCAAGGTCAACCCGGTGAAGGGCTCGCAAGGTACTAGAGGCTATGATGGGAATTCAAGCCCAAAGCGTCCTTTCCGAGAATTTAGATTACACTTTTTAAGATTTTTTTTAAAATTTTAAAGAGAAGGGTGAGAAGGAAGAGAACGATAAAATTAATAAATATTTCTTTTTTCGAAATATCAACAGTGTCCCCGGCAACGGCGCCAAAAACTTGATGCGCAAAACAATATCTGCAAACGATAACGACGAGTGTACCGTGTCGACTGTAGTATAGGTTATAAGAAACCAAGGTCGCATTAGACTCGGGGGGTTTGAGTACTCTTACTTCAAGAAAATCTTTATTATTCTATCAATTAAAACATTGGAGTTGGTATCAAAAGAAATGAAAAAGTTCATGAAGGAGAAAGAAGAGAATGAGAAAACAAAAGAACTATTTTATTAAATGAAAAGAAATTACAACTATTGAATTGAAAGTACATTTGCAAGAAAAAAAGGAGGAGCATAAGAACTACTAAAACATGGAAAATAAAACATGAAAAGAAGAGTCTAAACCTAAAAATTCGTCTCCAAAATTCCTCCTCAAACATCTGCTGGAGCTGGCATTTTGTAGCTAAAAATTCTGGGTTACACGCCCTCGGTCGCGCCCGTGACCAAGGGCGTATAAGGCGCGCGATCTTCTATGTGCAAAAAGGACGCCGACTATCATTAATGCAGGCGATTCGGGTAAAGTCTGGCTTCTGGCGGGAATCTTCAGCGGGAAGTGGCGCGGGATGAGTCACGCCCGTGATTTAGAAGTCACACCCCCTGGTCACGCCCGAGACCTGGGGCGTGTAACTTTAATTGACGTGGTAGGCGTGCTGACAGCTGGTGGTGGGGTCTCGGCCGTGACTTGGATGTCACGCCCTTGGTCACGCCCGTGACCTGGGTCGTGAACTTGGCAAATTCTTCACGGAATGGGCCCGAAGTGGCGACAGCAGGTCTGGAACACATCTTAGGCTGTCACGCCCTTGGTCACGGCCGTGACCTTGGGCGTGTACTTAACAGTTTTGCTTAAAGTGCCCAGAAAACCTGAAAAACATAAACTATTCTTAAATTAGTTGAAGAAATAAAAAGGAATGAATTAATTGGTAAACTATATAAAAATTATATAAATTCATATTAAAAATATATTAAAATTATACTAAAAGATGAGTACAAAAAGTACTCATCATTTATGCGTATTAGCAGAAATGGCGCGTAAGCGAGTCGCGACTAGGTCGACTCCCCAGTCGAAGGGCAAGTCTTCGGGTGCATTGAGTGAAGCCTTAATCGAGAGCCTGCGCCAGAGCAATGAGGTTCTAACAAGGCAGATAGTTGCGATGCAGTCGCAGGTCGAGGAGTTGTTGGCTGCCGGTGCTAGGCAGCAACCCGTAGTGCAGGCCCCAGTAGTAGGACAGGAAGTGCTTACTCCTCCTGCTCCCTTGGTACCCCTAGTAGCGATTCCTCCAGAAATGAATTTCATTTCGCACTTTCAAAGGTTGGGTCCTCCATCGTATGACGGACGAGCTGATTTCGTGGACTTGGACGATTGGCTTATAGCCATTGAAGAGATGTTCTCTTATTCAGGAATCACCGCGGATCAGAAGGTGATGATTGCCAGGTACCAGCTTAAGGGTCTCGCAAAGAGTTGGTAGTTGCGGGAGAAGGAAGACCTTTCCGAAGTATGTTCGTGGGAAACCTTCAAAGGAATGCTGCTAAGAAATTTTTTGCCGTCGATAGAGCAAGACCGGTTGATGAATGATTTCCTGCATCTGAAGCAGAGATAGCTCACGGTGAGAGAGTATGAGATTGAATTTTGCAAGTTGAGCAGGTTTTCTCCGGCCCTGGTAGCCTTGGAAGAAGGAAGAATAAAGAGATTTCTGGGTGGTATCCGCAGTGATATCCAGCAGCTGGCCAGTGCGTACAGGTCGGAGAAGTATGCCGAGGTAGTAGAGGCGACGCTGAAGGTTGAGGCAATCGATAATGCCAAGAACCGAGGATCCTTGATGAGGAAGGGAAAGAGAAAGGCTGTAGAAGAAGGAAATTCTTGTGCACTCGCCTTGGTCTTGAAGAAGGATGGTGGTGAGGTCTGCAATTTCTGTGGCCGCTCTGGCCATCCGGTTGAAAGGTGTTTCAAGAGGAAAGGAGTCCAAAAGTAGCAGTGAGTGCTGACAATCCAGGGTGCTCCGAAGGGTGAGGTGCTCTGCCAGTTGTGCAAGAAGAAAGGGCATGATGTGGCCCAGTGTTGGACCAAAGATAAAGTCTGCTTCCAGTGCAAGCAGAAGGGGCACATGAAGTTCCAATGCTCGCTAGTTCAACCCCCGTTGCAGCTTGTTCCGCTTCGAACCTTGCCACCGCCGCAGCATCAGGATAAAGGAAGAGGAAAGCTGAACGTGTTAACCCAAGAGCAAGCGCATTCTTCGACCCAAGTGATCACAGGTTAGACCTTAAGCCATCTGGTTATTCTTGACTCTTTTTGGTTTCGCTGTATTAGACTAGTTTTTATTCGCGCTTATAGGGAGATTTAAGGTAAAGAATCGTTGGGCGCATGTTCTATTTGGTTCGCGTGCTACCCATTCGTTCGTAGCAAGGGCCTTCATTGAGCTTCACCGTTTGACCCCTGAGCTGGGCAACGATTCGTTCCTCATTAAGTTTCCTTCTGGTGATTTGGTGTCCTCGAACCAGTGCATCCGAAGTTGCCCCATTCTCTTAGGAGATTTCTTGGCTGTTGCTGATCTCAAAGTGTTGGACATAGAAGGCTTTGACGTGATATTGGGTATGAACTGGTTGTCCAGTTTTGATACGGTCATCGGATGCAAGGAAAAGCGTCTGGACCTTGTGATGGACAACGGTCATCCCATGAGCATTTTTGGTTCTCCGTACCAGAGTTCCTCGATAATTTCTGCGGTATGTGCTCGGAAACTGTTAATTTCTGGTTGTTTGGGTTACCTTGTTTCTGTAGTAGAAACTGTTCCTGGACCGCCGTGTATTGAGAGCATTTCGGTGGTGCAAGAGTTTCCTGATGTCTTTCCTGTCAGTCTTCCCGGACTCCCGCCTGATAGAGATGTGGAGTTCGTTATTGAGCTTGAGTCGGGTACTCGTCCTATTGCTAAGGCACCGTACTGTATGGCCCCGTGCGAGTTAGAAGAGTTGTGAACTCAGTTAGATGAGTTGTTGCAGTATGGATTCATTAGGCCGAGTTCTTCGCCCTGGGGTGCTCCAGTGTTGTTCGTGAAAAAGAAGGACGGTTCGATGAGGTTGTGCATAGATTATAGAGAGTTAAACAAAGTGACCATCAAGAACAGGTATCCGTTGCCGAGGATAGATGACATGTTTGATCAGTTACATGGTAGCACGGTGTTTTCAAAGATTGATCTTCGATCAGGCTACCATCAGTTGAGGATCCATGAGTCGGACGTTCCCCGGACTGCCTTTCGTTCTCATTATGGCCATTTTGAGTTCCTAGTTATGTCCTTTGGTTTGACGAATGCACCCTCTGCGTTTATAGACTTGATGAACCGCGTGTTCAAGGATTTTCTTGATCATTTCATCGTAGTATTCATCGATGATGTGTTGGTATATTCCAAAAGTTGTATGCGAAGCTGAGCAAGTGTGAGTTCTGGCTTCCTCAGGTGTCCTTTCTGGGTCATGTAGTGAACAAGGACGGAATTACGGTAGACCGAGCTAAGATTTCTGCTGTGTTAGATTGTTCAAGGATTTTCATTGCTGTCGGCACCTTTAACTAAGCTTACCTAGAAGAATACAACTTTTGTTTAGAGCAATAAGTGTGAAGAAGCCTTCCAGGAATTAAAGAGGCGTTTGTGCAGTGCCCCTGTGTTGGCCTTGCTGATCGAAGGAGTAGAATAGGCAGTTTACGTGGACGCATCTCACATTGGACTAGGATGTGTTATGATGCAAGAAGGAAAAGTGATTGCTTATGGGTCTAGGCAACTGAAAGTTCATGAAAGGAATTACCCTACGCATGACTTAGAATTTTCTGCAGTGATTTATGCTTTAAAGCTTTGGAGACACCTTCTTTATGGAGTGTCATGCAAGATTTATACAGATCACAAGAGTCTGAAGTATATCTTTTCCCAGAAAGAGCTGAATTTGCGCCAGCGCAGGTGGTTGGAGTATGTGGCGGATTATGAAGTTGATATCCTGTATCATCCGGGAAAGGCTAATGTGGTGGCCGATGCCCTGGGTAGAAAGACTGCACAAATCACTAACCTCTCTGTGCAATTCTTGGTAGAAGAGTTTATGCTGATGGATATCTCAGTCGGTAGTAGTACCGCACCTTCGAGTCTCGAAGCTGAAGAGCCTTCTTGGATTACCCTTGCGATATTGCATCAGAAGGAAGATCCTGATTTGCAGCATCTCCGGAATATAAATGAAAAAGGTGAGCTACCCGACTTTTTAATTGATGATAAGGATACTTTGAAGTATCGAGGTAGATATTGTATTCCCGCATTTGAGAATATTCGAACAAGGATTTGTAGTGAAGCGCTTGACTCAAGTGTTTCTTATTATCCTGGTTCCACAAAGATGTACAAAGACCTGAAGCAAATCGTTTGGTGGACAGGTATGAAAAACAATATAGCTAAATATGTTTCGGAATGTTTAACTTGTCAGCGCGTTAAGGTAGATCATAAGAGGCCTGGAGGTAAGTTGAACCCCTTGGATATTCCAAGCTGGAAGTGGGAGAGTATTTCGATGGATTTAATTACTAGTTTGCCGAGATCTCCCGGAGGACATGATTCAGTATGGGTCTAGTTGACCTCCTGACAAAGTGTACTCACTTTGTGCCCTTTAAGATCGGGTATTCAATGGCGAAGATAGCAGAACTTTATTTGAATGAAGTCATCAGATTGCATGGTGTGCCCGTGAGCATTGTGTCGGACCGAGATTCACGGTATATGTCTCATTTTTGGAGAAGTCTGCAAGGAGCTTTGGGCACTGACCTTAGATACTCTACCGCTTACCACCCCCAGAAAAATGGTCTGACGGAGAGAGTGAATCAGATTTTGGAAGATATGATCAGGTGCTATATTTTGGATCATGGTGGAGCTTGGGATAAGCGCCTTGGATTAATGGAGTTTACTTACAATAACAGTTATGAGGAAAGTCTGCAGATGGCCCCCTTTGAGGCTCTGTATGGGAGGCGTTGCCGAACTCCCTTGTTTTTGGCCGAGGTTGGTGAGAGGCCATTGTTAGGCCCAAAATCTTTGGAAGAGATGAACATTGTCGTGACCCATATCCGTGAGAAGCTTCGTATTGCTCAGGAGTGGTATGAGAAGTATGCCAATCGGAGGAGGGTGGATCTAGAGTTTGCTGTTGGAGACAAGGTGTTCTTGAAAGTTTCTCCGATGCTAGGTGTTAAGAGATTTGGAAGGAATCACAAGTTGGACCCCCGGTATGTGGGACCTTTCCAGATTGCTGAGCGCATCGGAGCGTCAGCTTATAGATTGGATTTGCCTGCTTCCTTCCCAAATGTTCACGATGTGTTTCATGTGAGGTAGTTGAAGAAGTGTTTGCATAGTGATCAGCTTGTTCTTGATTCGGTGCCCGTATTGCAGCCCAATCTTTCGTATGTGGAAGAGCCTGTCCGAATCTTGGAGACTCAGGATCGTGTGTTGCGGAGGAAGACGATCCTGATGGTTAAACTTCTTTGGAAGAATCAGGGTGTCGAAAGGGCGATATGGGAGCTGGAGTCTGCCGTGAGAGAGACTCATCCTATCCTCTTCTCATAGACTTCGGGTAAATCTTCTATCAGGTAATCTTTGGATTTGATTCTGTATTTTTCTTAACCTTTGTATTTAAAGTTTCGGGACGAAACTTCTTTTTAGGGGGAGTGACTGTAACGCCCCTGGTTTTCGTTAATTATTTTGCGTAGCCATTGTGATGCAATTTTGGCGTAAGGGCGTTACATCAGCTCATCGGGTTAGTTTTGAGCCTTAGCTTAGTTAGAACAGGTAATTTAGATCGAGCGTGCGAAATTTCGCGTCGTTTCAAGTTGTAGATAAGATTTTGGGTAGTTATTGAGATCTTAGCCTCGGGAAGCTTTATCCAGAGTTTGACTCGTCGGAATGGAATTCTAACCCCGCCGTTGGATTCGTAGCGCTGATTTCCAGTTTAGGTACGAATTTCGTAGAAATCCGAGGTGTTTTGGTCGCCCTCGCGGTTCTAAGTAAGAGTGGGGTATTATTTAATTAATTAAATAGTAAATTAGGTTTTTAGTATAAAAACCTAAAGCCCTCCCCTCTTCCTCTTCTTCCTCCCTCGATCAAATCAGCCGCCAAGCGAAAGAGTGAGAGCGGAGCTTCGTGGAGCGTTCAGTCGATGATTCCAAGGGCTGTGGTAGTTGGAATCGCATTTGGAGAGTAGATTTGGAAAGCTCTCGGCGCGATCTTCGTCTAAGTGGTAAGCTTTTCCCGTTTTGTGGAATTTTTGGAGTTAAGGTAGTGACCTAACCCCTCCTTTTGGTCCGAAAAGTTTCAGGAATCCGTGCTCATGTATTTTCCTAGCCGATCCATAGCTTCCGGAGCGGAGATCTTCGAGTTTGCAAGGTTTAAGGAAAGTGGCAAAGTTTTTTTCTCCTTCTCTTTCGTTGATGGAGTGTTGTTTCTTGCTCGAGATCGTATTGCTTTAGTTAACTCTTGATCCTGGACTGTTACCTTACTAATAAACTCTAGAAATCCTTGATCTTCCCCTTATACGATTCTCTGCAGCTTCTCAAGAAGGCCTCCTCAGATTTCTCAAAAATTGTCCGACTACCCCCCCTTCTTGCTCTCAAGAAAGACTAGCTTTCTCGAGAAGAGTCAAGTCTAGTTCTCGCGAAGGACCAGCCTTCTCGAGAGGCTGTTTCAGCCCTGTTCTCGAGAAATGCCTTTAATTTCTCGAGAAGTCCTCTATCCTGATCCTTAATTTCTCGAGAAGTGCCTTTATTGTTCTCGAGAAGTCCAGTGTCCTGATCTTCGAATTTCTCGAGACATGCCTTAAACCTCTCTGGAAATCCTGTATCCTGACCCCTTTGAGTTCTCGAGATACTGTATTGCCTGCTTAGAATTTCTCGGGTAATCATTCTCTCCTGCCCTTGGGATGTCTCGAGAAGTTATCTTATCTCGCCCTTGTTCCTTGAGAAACTCTATAATCCTAGCCTTTGATCTCATGGTTGTTCATAACCCTTGTGTTGTTTATGTGGTGTCTACTTTATCACCTAGAGGGGGGGGGGGGGGTGAATAGGTTTTTCAAATTATATTAACCCCTTTTTGGTGTTCTTGCTTCTAGATTAATAGTTATGTAAAGTAAAGAACAAACCACAGAAAACACACAACGATCTTTAGAGGTTCCTCAAGACCGGGTGTCTTGACTAGTCCTCTCTCCCTCTGCACCTACCCAGCAGTGTGCTAGGCTCGGCAAATGCCGCCAAAAACTTCAGGCCCTCAAGCCTTACACCACGGACCCGCAAGTCCCACCAGCCTAGGCCCGCAAGCCCCTACTGCCCCCGAGCCCGCAAGCTTGACACTCAGGACCTCAAGCCCTACAACACGGACCCGCAAGTCCCAACAGCCTAGGCCCGCAAGCCCCTACTGCCCCCGAGCCCGCAAGCTCAACAAGACGCACCCGCAAGTGCACTGCCCCGGCCCTCAAGCCTCACAGCTCTCCAGCCCTCAAGCTAGACAAATTGGCCCGCAAGCCTTACAAGAAAGTTACAGTAATACAACCATTCTTCTGCCTGATGAAGATCGGCAACTTAGCCTGATGACGATTGGCTTCTTGTGATTGAAGAAGATTCTTCTGATTCTGATCTTTGACAGCGCAGTTCTTCTTCAATCTCTACTTTTTGCCTGATGTTGAACAGCGACTTCTCAGTCAATGAAGATGACTGATTCTTTTGAGAATGCTTCAATCTTGTTCTCCTTCTTCTCCGCAGAATATACTGTTCTATTGAAGAGCGGCGGGATTCTTTTTCTCGTTTTGTTCTTTTTCTTGCACAACAAGCTTCTTATCTTTCTAGGGCAACACTGTTCCCTTTTATAGGATGAACAAGCCGTATAACGGTCACATAAAATTTCCTTTACTGTTATACTCCCATCATTCAAAGCATGCGCTGATTGGACAATCAGACGGCGACATTATGTGCTGACAGTACGTCCGCAAGATCTGAATTCTGTCTTGAAGATACTTGCATCATTACAACGACAAGCTATCTCTGACTATGTCTTCGCGATCTTCCATCTTGCATCATGTGAGCGTGATCACATTGTTCTCTCGACGACATGCGTTCTTCATGACGATGTCCTATGTCTTCTTTGCATTCGACGAACAACATTCGGCGATCGACGAACTTGCTATCCTTCGTCCGACGATTGGCATTCTTCGTTCGACGATCTAGCTATGTCTCAGCGATCGACGAACACGCTACTTCTCGGCGGTTGCTTTGCTCATCATCACGACGACAAGCATACTTTATCAACGACATCTCCTATCCTTCTCGACGATATAGTACTTAGTGAAGTCATTAAAGTATATGACATATTGTCGATCTATGCAAGCATAAACTAGATGGAATGTTAAATACAACTTGCATTTATCATTGAGTTGAGCACTTCTTTAAATCAGGAACATTGCAGGGCACTGTTTCCAACAATCTCCCCCTATTTGAAGAAGCCCTAACTTACCTCAATGATAAATGTCACGTATGATAAGATATAACAATTCAGATAATGAAATCACACATAAAGCAATAATCATATAAATGGGTTAAGTGTTCTTCAAAATGGATTTCAAAATAGATTAAATGTTCAAGAATAATCATTCGCATTCATTTTGCCCTAACAAGATAATTTAGGATTTTAGTTTGTTGCCCATATGTGTCTGCTGCTGCCGCTTGCTCCTTTGGCTTTCTGCCTCCGCCTTTGATAGTAGTTGATGGGTAGAGGAATCGTCTTATGAGAAGGAGGAGGACCTTTTGGGAATGCTAGCTTGTTGTTCTTCCTCCTTTCCAGCTGCTTTAAATGTCTATCCCATTCAACCGAGTGGTATACTCTCTGATGATCCTCCTGTGTGTATCCAAATTGAATCCACGATTCTGTTATTATTTCTCTTGATGCTGGACTCCAATTTCCAGATTGAGGATCTAGCTCAATTTCCCTCAGTGTCTTTTCCCTATACTGGTTGCTGTGAATTCTCTTTCTTTTTCTGGAGGAGGCTGATTCTCCCAATTCTATTCCATACTCATCAGAGTTAGTGGTTGCAGAAGGAGTGGCAGTTATGTATACTGATGGAGGTTGATTCATTGTCTGCTTGATCTGATTTGTTATCCACATTGCTTGATGTGAACTGGCATTTATTATGTCATTCTCCCCCTTTAGGGCTTGTTCTGTTATTCGCTCTTCCAGGCTGTCTTTGACCAGATTTTGCCATTCAACCAGGGTCTGCTATGTGACATCCAGATTATTTCTTACTTCAAGCAGATGAGCATCTATTGTGTGGGCATTCTCATTGACCCTGTTCAGAATTTGATCTCTATTATTTGTGGCAGCTATTTCTATCTGCTCAAAACCATAATATACATTATTTGAGAAGGTTTCGTTATCGGTCAAGATTTTGTGGGTTTGTGATGCGCGTCGGCAAGTGCACCGGTCGCTGTCAAGTAATAATTGTGGAGAATAAATTCCCCGGATGTCGGTCTCTTGAGGAATGCAGGATGGGTGATCGAATCGTGCAGTGAATATTGTTACACAAGCGTTTCACAAACACAATAAGGGGTTTTTGGTTGGTTTTCCTAATTTTAACAACAATGAAAGAGATGCGGGTCGAGAACACCGCTTCGCAACGTGAGGTGGATGCAACGGCCGCGATGCCGTGCTTCGTGAGGCGAATGAGGTGGACTCAGGCGCGAGAGAGTGAGGGTCGCAAACACCTCTTCACAACCGTCGTTAGCTCTTGCCAACACGGAGCAAACACCTTGCGTGCGTGTGTGAGTGAGTGCGCTTGAACGTGGTGAATCACAAACAACCCATGAATAAGAACACAGAAACATTCATTCTCATCAAGTAGATATCACAATATTCATTTAGTGAAAGCTTCACAGGGGTACAGTCAAGGAAAGAGGGAAGGAGATAACCGGCGGTGAAGACTAGCGGCCGTTCACGGCCGGAATGGTAGGTTGTCGGGCTACCTCCGGACTCGGGCGGACAATGCTTCCGGCGTAGAGGGCTGTCACAATCTCCCTACGTGCTCCGTCGTCTTCGACTCAAGGTCTCTTCTTCTTCTCACCGGGCGGAAAGCGAAAATGATTGCTTGGAGGCTTGCGGATGATGGAGAACACTCACGGACGATGGAGGATGTCTAGGAATGGACCGAGGAAGCTTCCCCTTGCGTAGGAGATGAAGTAGGGGCGATACAAGGGGGCGGTCGGTGGCGTGCGGAGCAGAAATCCCGCTCCCGGAATGATGATCCGCCCTAAAATCGCAACAGGCGCTTAAATAGGCGCTGGATTAAACACTGCGCACGATCATTGGCGCACGACCAGTGGTCGTGCGCACTGGAATCCTGCGATCGTGCGCACTGCCTGGACAGAACCTGCAAGAGACGAGATTATAAAATACAATGTTCGCACGACCAGTGGCGCACGACCGGTGGTCGTGCGCACTGGAGTTGATGGTCGTGCGCACTGCAGCAAACAGAACTCAGAAATTTAATGGTCAATGCGCACGAGCAGTGGCGCACGACCGATGGTCGTGTGCACTAGAGTCGATGGTCGTGCGCACTGCACCAGACAGAACTCGTGAAAAAGGGTTAAGTGCGCACGATTAGTGGCGCACGACCGGTGGTCGTGCGCACTAGAACAAGTGATCGTGCGCAGTGTTCCTGTGCAGAATTGCACCGGAAACACTTGCACGCCTCCTATTCCAGCACAAACACAGATCTAGCCACCGAAAGTGGCACTTAACAACATGTGAATACTACTAAAGATAATACACACGAAAACACACCAAAGTGGGCCTAAATGTGCACCTAGCATGGGTTATCAATTATAAACTATAATAAGGCTAAAGTGCGTGATATTGACAAAATAACGGCCCGGATGAGTCCATAAATGTATATATGATCAGGACTCATCACACCCCCAGACTTAACTGTTTGCGCGTCCCGAGCAAACGAATCCGGCGGAGCGCGAAAACGATAGTTAACATAGAGAATTACACAAGGGAGTACGGTGCGAAGTAACATACGCATGCGAGTAGAAATTCTAGTAGAAAGAGATTCTAACTATGCTAACTAATTTACGTAAGTATTAAAGCGTAAGTAGAGATTTAATTATACTCAGTTGGTGAATTATGACGAATTTGGCGATCATGCCCGGTATGAAAGCGACGAGACACTGAGGCGGGTGTTGCAAAAGATCGGGGCTTAGGAATAACTCCGCTGAAATCCATCAACGTCGTGAACCATACGCTCGCCCGGTCACACTCTCTCCACGGCGCTAGCAAACTCGCAAATCAAATCAGTAGGACTTATAGGATTAAAACGAGGCTTAGGTTACGGTATGATATTCAAAGTTAAACACGATGGCTGCGCAACCCAAGTGAGCTATCGGAACGCTGCACCCCACAAAACCAAACAACTATGCTCGTGTGACACACCCCCAGACTTATCATGAAAACCAGGTGTGCACACGGCCTACTTCACAAATTCCAACAGATTTTCTGTTTTTAGCTCAGGAGGATTTTTTTTCAAACTACTTTTTTTTTTTTTCTTTTACATATTTTTCTTCTTTTATGTATCCTCCGGTTGGTTCAAAATCAGCGGATAAACTTTATTTTCCCTTCATAACACAATGGTTCCAAACACCACACAAGTTGAAAATTATGAGCACAGTTAAAACATTTTTGGTTGCGGGTGTAGGATAGGTTTCAGGCTTTGGTGGATGAAGAGGAGCTGAACAAAGGATTGGTAGGCACAAATTTGGCTCGCAAAGGTGAATGAAATGGACATGGAATAACAAAGCTCAAACTAGCCAAATGGTGGCCTACGTCATTTTTAACTCAACGAGTAGCTCTCACCCATGCTTCGAGAGTCGCTTGGGGCAAGTTCTTAGCCCACGAGAAAGATAAACCTTCCTCCCGACTCGAGCAACACACGACTAGCAATCGCACACACACAACACCAGGTTATCGTCAATTTCATACAAATTCACCATTTGAGTATACTAAATCTAAATTTACGCAGAAATACTAAATATAAATTAGATGCATAAAGAAAATCTAGTTTTACTCAAATTCTACCATAACATGCGACGTGACTAGTACACTACATGAGTCGACATCGCGCTCCAATTAATAATTCCTATGTTAACAAACTATTTCACATTCCAACCAAACTAATTTAAACGGAACAACACAAAAAGACAAGCACGCACTCAAGTGGGTGAAGTGGTGTGTAAGGAATGCAACAATGATAATGATAATGAAAAATAAAAAGCAACCTTCTAGTATGCAATGCAGCTCGTGCACAGTGGATAATAACAACCGCTCCCCCAGACTTAAGCTAAACACGATATCTAGAAATTTGAAGCTGAAAGAGGGGAGGAAGTGTTACCCAATGCTCAGAAATGAGCATACCAGACGATTGGCGTAAATAATCAAGAATAGTCCGCAGCATCCGCTCCATCGAACACAAAACCTGCAAGCACAAACTCAAAGCAACAAAAGCAGATACAAAAGCTGAACTAAAAGAAGTTAGATAAAAAGAAATACGAAAACAGGAAATCTGGGTTGTCTCCCAGTAGCGCTTTCATTTAACGTCCTTAAGCTGGACCAAATACCTGTATTAACAGTGTTTATAAAGCGTGCAGGACTTTAAAAAGAAAAAGTTCAGAACTAGAGTTTCACACAAAAGATAAGAGACAAGAATAGGAAATCAGCTGCCGGTGCTTGTATGAAGTCCATCTCCCAATGCCAACAACTGACGCTCCTTGTTAATAGTGGCGCCATCATATAACTTCAGCCGATGTCCATTGACCTTAAACTTGTCCCCCTTATCTCCAGATATTTCAATGGCACCAAAAGGCGAGACATCGGTCACGGAGAAAGGACCACTCCACCTCGATTTAAGCTTCCCTGGGAAGAGGCGGAGACGGGAGTTGTAGAGTAGCACCTGGTCCCCAATTTTGAACTCCTTAGGAATTATATGCTGATCATGCCATTTCTTCGTTTTCTCCTTATAGATGCGAGCGTTTTCATAAGCAAAATGACGGAGCTCCTCTAACTCGTTGAGTTGGGACCGACGCACTTCGGCCGCGGCTCCAATATCCATGTTCAACAGTTTGGTGGCCCATAATGCTTTATGCTCCAGCTCTACAGGGAGGTGACATGCCTTGCCATAGACTAATTGAAACGGAGTCATTCCAATGGGTGTTTTGAACGCAGTCCGGTAGGCCCATAATGCGTCATCGACCTTCTTAGCCCACTCCTTCCTATTTGAATGTATTGATTTCTCAATTATTCGCTTGAGCTCGCGGTTGGAGACTTCGACTTGCCCGCATGTTTGGGGGTGGTAAGCCAAAGAAATTTTATGATGGACCCCAAACTTTTTCATGAGCTGCACAAACTGTCTATTGCAAAAATGACTCCCGCCGTCGCTGATGATAGTTCTCGGCGTCCCAAACCTGGAGAAGATGTTCTTGTGGATAAAGTGCAGCACAGTGTTGGCGTCATTCGTGGCAACCGCCTCAGCTTCCACCCACTTCGAGACATAATCAACTGCCACAATAATGTAATGCTTACCATGAGACATTGGGAAAGGGCCCATGAAGTCTATTCCCCAGACGTCAAAGGGTTCGCAAACCAGCATGTTATTAAGGGGCATCTCATCACGCCGGGAAATATTCCCAGTCCTTTGACATTCGTCGCACTTGGTGACATAGGCATGGGCATCCCGGAAGAGGGTCGGCCAGAACAATCCACATTGCAGGATTTTTCGTGCTGTTCGAACGGCCCCGAAGTGCCCGCCGGCCTCTCTGTCATGACAATGCTGTAATACAGACTGAAACTCAGCTTCCGGAATGCAACGCCTAATAATCCCGTCGCTGCATGTGTGGAACAAGAGCGGATCTTCCCAAAAATAGTATTTTGCGTCGGAGACAAGCTTCCGTCTTTGCTGAGGGGACAAACTCGGGGAGAGTGTTCTACAAGCCAAGTAATTAGCAATATCTGCATACCAAGGTGCGGTCGGGGAGGATGTAGTGATTGCAAATAACTTTTCATCCGGGAAATAGTCGTCAGTTTCCTCCACAACGCAATTAGGAGTGTCGTACTCCAAACGTGAGAGATGATCAGCAATCACATTCTCCACCCCTTTCTTATCTTTGATTTCCAGATTGTATTCCTGCAAGAGTAAAATCCAACGAATCAGACGCGATTTGGATTCTTTCTTACTGAAAAGATACCTGAGAGCGGCGTGGTCCGTATACACGATCACTTCGGAGAGTACCAAGTATGAGTGAAACTTTTCAAAAGCGAAGACCACAGCTAGCATTTCTTTCTCCGTGGTGGTATAATTGGCTTGTGCACTGTTGAGAGTTCGACTGGCATACGCGATAGTGTGAAAAGTCTTGTCTTTCTTTTGACCGAGAACAGCACCTACGGCCACATCACTTGCGTCGCACATGATAATGAAAGGTAGAGTCCAGTCGGGTGCCACCAGAATTGGGGCTGAGATGAGTTGCCCCCGTAAAGTTTCGAAGGCGTGCATGCATGCTTCATCGAAATGGAATGGGACGTCCTTAACCAGCAGGCGAGATAAAGGCTTTGAGATGGAGGAGAAGTCCTTGATGAACCTTCGATAGAAGCCCACATGGCCAAGAAAACTTCGAATGCCCTTCACTGACATGGGTGGAGGGAGGTTTCTGATGACACTAACTTTCGCTTGATCCACTTCAAGCCCTTCGCAGGAAACTTTATGCCCCAAGACGATTCCTTCGCGCACCATGAAGTGGCATTTCTCCCAGTTTAAGATAAGATTGGTGTCTTCACACCGCTTCAATGTCTTGGCCAAATTTGCGAGGCAACTGTCAAAACTACTGCCAAATAGAGTGAAATCGTCCATAAAGACTTCGAGGAAATCCCCTACCATATCAGCAAAAATGGCGAGCATACAACGTTGGAAAGTTGCGGGGGCATTACACAGTCCGAATGGCATTCTTTTGAACGCGAAGGTACCGGATGGACATGTGAATGTAGTCTTGTCTTGATCAGAAGGGTCAATTAAAATCTGATTGTACCCTGAGTACCCATCCAAGAAACAGTAGTAATCCTGCCCTGCTAACTTTTCTAGCATCTGATCAATGAAGGGGAGTGGGAAATGGTCCTTGCGCGTCGCATCGTTCAGCTTGCGGTAGTCAATGCAGACTCTCCACCCAGTGATCATTCGGGTCGGTAGCAGCTCATTCTTCTCGTTAGCAACGACAGTGATCCCGCCCTTCTTTGGGACCACCTGGACTGGACTGACCCATTTGCTGTCGCTGATTGGGTAAATGATCCCAGCATCTAAAAGCTTTATCACTTCAGCCTTCACAACCTCTTGCATTTTCGGGTTCAGCCGCCTTTGGGGTTGTGCTGTCGGTTTGTACTGATCTTCAAGGAGGATCTTATGCATGCAGACCGTGGGGCTGATTCCCTTGATGTCAGCTAGAGAACGTCCGAAGACCTTGTGGTACCTTCTCAGCACACCCACTAGTGCAGTTTCGTTGGCAGCGGAGAGGGCTGCCGAGATAATCACCGGATGCGTGTTTGTTTCTCCAAGAAAGACATACTTGAGAGAGTCCGGAAGTTGTTTGAGAGCCGAACAAGGGTCTGGATCAGCAGAAACGTTGGAGGGCTCTCCAATTGAATGTGCTAAATCGGGCTGGTTTGAGTGAACACCCTCCTCCTCCTTGTCTTTGTGCTGCCAACACACCTCGCGGTTATCCAACTCCACATCGTTCTGACCATCGAATTCTTCAAGTGCCTCTGCTGGCTCACACTCCGTTATTTCAAAGAGTTGCGAAGGGCTATGGACATTGAACGATATAGCATCCTCCCCCAGTCTTAGAGTGAGCTCCCCCTGCTCTACATTAATAATGGCACGAGCAGTAGCCAGAAAGGGCCGCCCCAAGATAATGGGTACATTTGTATCGACCTTCATGTCGAGAATGATAAAATCAGCTGGGAAAGCGAGACCGTTTACAATGATTGTGAGGTCCTCGAAAATTCCTGATGGCTTCTTGATCGACCGATCAGCGAGTTGCAGCATTACCTGTGTTGGCTTCAAGATACCCGCACCAAGTTCACGAAAGATAGAGAGTGGCATCAAGTTGATTGATGCCCCCAAGTCACAGAGTGCCTGGCTGAAACGGTGCTGGCCAATCCTGCAAGGGATCGTGAAGCTGCCCGGATCCTTGCACTTTGTGGGTAAATTGGAAACGATGGCGGAGCACTCCTCGGTGAGGTCGATAGTTTTGAGACCCTCCAACTGCTTCCGCTTCGAGATCAAGTCTTTCAAAAACTTGGAGTAGCCCGGCATTTGAGAGATAGCTTCAATGAGGGGTATGCTCACTTGCACTCCTTTCATTACTTCCAAGAATCTGTGGAATTGCTTCTCGGATTTCTCGTTGCGCAGCCTGTGGGGAAATGGGGGGTGAGCAGCGCTTTTCGAGGGTTGTGCCTCACTCACGGGGTGTGGCTCGAAATGAATCTGAGTCGGCTTCTCGTGGATGTCTTCATTAGGCTTGTCAGTGGAAACCGCAAGCGGTTCCGGTCGAGGGGGATTGTCTACACTTCTCCCACTTCTCAATCGCATGGTATTTACTGACTCAGGATGCTGAATTGCAAGTCCAGAAACAACATCAGAAAGAGTCCCAATAGTAGAGCGAAGCTGTTGGATTGCGACTGATTGGTCATTCATTTTGTTCAATACCCCAACCACCAAGGTTGCTAACTGTTCTGGTTGATCAGGCGGCACCAAATCCGCTGCTCCCTTGAGCGTCATGGCATTAACTGCAGCGGTACTTGTGGAGCAAATGACATGACTCCAATGCTGACTGGTGTGAACAATATTCACGACCACTTCCCATGCGTCCTTCCCTGATTTATTAAACAGGGCCCCACCGGCTGCCACATCAAATAGAAGACGGAATTTCTCCCGCACTCCAAAATAAAAAATCTGAATTAAGAAAGCTTCCGAGAGATCACCACGGTAACAACCCCTATGCAGGGACTGGAAACGTTCCCAAGCATTGTCTAACGTCTCCTCCTTCCCTTGTTCAAAGGTCATGAGTTCCCTGTACTTATCCAAGGCTTGAGTACGATGTTGAAACTCTTGTAAAAATCTCCCTTCGAGTTGTTTCCATGTGATCACCTCTCGTTTCCGGGTATCCCAATACCAGCTTTTGGCTTTTTTGTGCAGGGAGAATGAAAATGCCAGAATCTTCTGTGGGTCATTTTCAACTCCACTGAAAATACAAGTGTAATAGATGTCTAAGAAATCCCGCATGTGTTGCCCCGCATCTTCATGCTCATCTCCGCTGAACTTGCAGTTCCCATACATGTACTCAATGACGTCGGCGGAGATCCCAAAGTCATGATTGTTCCTTTTTGCTTGATCCCTTAAATCGTTTAAGCTTCCATGGTAGATGCATTCCTGAATAGAGGTCATGCTGCGAATACAGAGATGAACAAAAGAGGTGAAAGAAAGGGAAATTCTTGTGCAACAAAGCTTCACACAGACGAATTCATCGCGTCTGCATTCCCCGGCAACGGCGCCAAAAACTTGATGCGCGTCGGCAAGTGCACCGGTCGCTGTCAAGTAATAATTGTGGAGAATAAATTCCCCGGATGTCGGTCTCTTGAGGAATGCAGGATGGGTGATCGAATCGTGCAGTGAATATTGTTACACAAGCGTTTCACAAACACAATAAGGGGTTTTTGGTTGGTTTTCCTAATTTTAACAACAATGAAAGAGATGCGGGTCGAGAACACCGCTTCGCAACGTGAGGTGGATGCAACGGCCGCGATGCCGTGCTTCGTGAGGCGAATGAGGTGGACTCAGGCGCGAGAGAGTGAGGGTCGCAAACACCTCTTCACAACCGTCGTTAGCTCTTGCCAACACGGAGCAAACACCTTGCGTGCGTGTGTGAGTGAGTGCGCTTGAACGTGGTGAATCACAAACAACCCATGAATAAGAACACAGAAACATTCATTCTCATCAAGTAGATATCACAATATTCATTTAGTGAAAGCTTCACAGGGGTACAGTCAAGGAAAGAGGGAAGGAGATAACCGGCGGTGAAGACTAGCGGCCGTTCACGGCCGGAATGGTAGGTTGTCGGGCTACCTCCGGACTCGGGCGGACAATGCTTCCGGCGTAGAGGGCTGTCACAATCTCCCTACGTGCTCCGTCGTCTTCGACTCAAGGTCTCTTCTTCTTCTCACCGGGCGGAAAGCGAAAATGATTGCTTGGAGGCTTGCGGATGATGGAGAACACTCACGGACGATGGAGGATGTCTAGGAATGGACCGAGGAAGCTTCCCCTTGCGTAGGAGATGAAGTAGGGGCGATCCAAGGGGGCGGTCGGTGGCGTGCGGAGCAGAAATCCCGCTCCCGGAATGATGATCCGCCCTAAAATCGCAACAGGCGCTTAAATAGGCGCTGGATTAAACACTGCGCACGATCATTGGCGCACGACCAGTGGTCGTGCGCACTGGAATCCTGCGATCGTGCGCACTGCCTGGACAGAACCTGCAAGAGACGAGATTATAAAATACAATGTTCGCACGACCAGTGGCGCACGACCGGTGGTCGTGCGCACTGGAGTTGATGGTCGTGCGCACTGCAGCAAACAGAACTCAGAAATTTAATGGTCAATGCGCACGAGCAGTGGCGCACGACCGATGGTCGTGTGCACTAGAGTCGATGGTCGTGCGCACTGCACCAGACAGAACTCGTGAAAAAGGGTTAAGTGCGCACGATTAGTGGCGCACGACCGGTGGTCGTGCGCACTAGAACAAGTGATCGTGCGCAGTGTTCCTGTGCAGAATTGCACCGGAAACACTTGCACGCCTCCTATTCCAGCACAAACACAGATCTAGCCACCGAAAGTGGCACTTAACAACATGTGAATACTACTAAAGATAATACACACGAAAACACACCAAAGTGGGCCTAAATGTGCACCTAGCATGGGTTATCAATTATAAACTATAATAAGGCTAAAGTGCGTGATATTGACAAAATAACGGCCCGGATGAGTCCATAAATGTATATATGATCAGGACTCATCAGTTTGATGTCCCACTTTATTAACTCCCTCATTCATTTTATCTATTACGGGAGTAGCCATTAGATAGAAGTGAGCAGCGAACCTGTCTGAGCCGAAGGTGGCTCAGCAGTTGGTCCTTCCTGATCTCCTCGTCCCTAGGAGTCTGCTTTACTGACATCTTCAGATGATTCTTCACTAATATGCGCAGTAACTTTGGCCTTCCCCTTAGGGACTTCTGGCAGGAGCACACTTGGTGCCATGAGCACAATCTTGCTCGCAACAGCTAACTCTCGGCAATCGGAGAGAGTGATGTCTTTTGTTGGCCCAGGCATGGCACTTCAATCTTCAGGGATAGAAGATATATTCCGTTGGTCTTCTAGGGAAGAGTATCCCAAATGGGTCTCCCCCTCAACTCGAGCATCCTCAAGGAGAATCTCGTCATTTTGGGCTGATCCCTCGAATTGAGGCTCCCCCTCAACAGGCTCACTCCCCTTAGTGGGGTTTCCAGTATTTTTCAGGAACATCTGTGGGAGCATGTTCAGGGGTTAGGACACGGAGTTTGGTGGATGGTTCACCTTCAAGTGGAGCGGTATGGTGTGGGGGTTGTGGCATTTCATCAGAGCTGCTTGATGACTCTTCTTCAGAGGAGGGGTTTATTTGGGCTGCTGGTTTCTTCTGCTTCTTCGGAGCAGGATGGACCTCAGAGGATGGTTTGGGGATGGACCTATCCCATCGATCCAGCATCTTCGCATCCAATTTCTTGGAGTAGTGAAGAGGCATTCCCATTTTCTTATGCAATACATCTCCTTGTATGTTTAGAAGAAAGAGAGAAAATATTCTCCCATAGGAGGGGGATTTCAGGGAGTTCTTCACTTTTTGGAATAGGAATGCACTCCAGTCTGTTTTCTTGGAGTGGATTATTCGGGCCATGGTAGCAAACATGTCTTTGGAAATGAGGTCGTGGGAACTAGGCTTGCACAATAATACTTTCCCAACAATATCAGCTAGTAATTTCCCTTTCTGATTGAACTCAACCCTATTGATAGACCCGTAGGTCTTTCCTGTGTGCCCGCACCATTTGTAGCTTGCAGACATTTCTTCGGAGGTCAGTTCATCTTCTTCCTCTCCCCCTTTGATCCTTGGCAGATTCAGTGCTTTACCGAGGCTATTCATAGATATCTTAACTTTCTTGCCTCCCACCTTGGTCTTTATCTGTGATTCAACATGGTTTAACCTTGCTTCAGCAAAGAGCTCGGCTAGTTCTCGGTGGAGAAGGACCGACAGTTCGCATAGAATGTATTCCAGTCCAGACGTCTCTAGCAACCCTATTACTGATCGTATCTCATCGGAGCAGGCATTGAAGCCTCCTCGCTGGAGTTCACAACCGAAGACCACTTCTTCTTTCTTGGGAGCCATTGATTCAGAGTGCGTGAGAGAGGCGGAACGTCGAAGAAGCATGCAAGGGTTTGTCGACGGAACGACTTAGGGCAAATGATAGCGTAATTTTATTTTTGAACATTCGCTCTATTTATAGTGTCGGTAGGTGGAGAGGCGCGTACCTTTCAAAAGCGATCAGACGGCTCTGATGGATTCATCTAATCCTGAGATGAATAGGTCAAATGTATTTTGCCAATGCGCTTATTGTCGTTGAAATGTTCCTTGGATACGATTTATTTCATCTCGTATCTTTGTCGTCTTATTGTCTATCGTATTGTCGTAACACTCGACGATTGTAGATTCCAAGATCTATCCATCCTTCATGTCCCCCTTTTTTTGGCAGAATAACCTGCACTAATTTCATTAGTAAATAAACTTTGCTGTTTTGCCTATGGGTCAGAAGAGCTACTTTGTCCAGGGCCCAGATTTGCTTCTGATGGGCACTTGGACTCCCTGCAAAATATGATTGCAAGCCCTTAGGAACCCAGGCGAATTTGGGTCCTGGGAATTTATTAGCTCTGAAGGATATACTGGATTTCATTGCCCCCAGATACGCATAATGATTGTAAAATAAATTGTTTATAGGTTTAGTATTTGTTACCCTTTGAGCTGCTAGATTGTGCCAACAATCACTTGTAAAGTGCCCTGTCTTACCACAACACCAACAGTCAAATTTGTTTTGCCTTATCCTCTTGTTGTCGGTTGGTGTATGTTTCTTCTGTGGGCGGGAGGAGTACCTATAGGAAACAGAATTGCATTGGTCAGGGGTGTGATACTTCCCATTCCCACCTCTTCTGTGAAAGTCAGTCCTTTGTAAAGGTCCCTTCATTCTCCTGGACCTACTGAGCTTCTGTTCCTTTGTGATTCCTCTTTCATGACTTACTTTGGAGGTGACAGGCGACATCTTTCTCCCTCCTTGACTGAAACTGCTGCCTTTATCCGGTGGAGGAGTTGGCTCTGGCATAGAGGGTCTTGCTCCTGTTCTCCCTTTTGTGGGGGATTTATTATTCACGGCACTAACTTGATTGACTCTGAATTTCGGCGGTCTAGCCAGATTCCTGTCCTTCTTTAGAAGTACAATTTCTTTGGTTAGAGAGTAGCATAGTTTTCTATTTTCAACCAGAGCTTTCATGGTTTTCCCAAACTTGGTTATCAAGTCCCTGTTTGAGCTAGCATTATAATCTCTTTTGAGCTGACAGAAATCTGCGTTCTCCAAGGTCAGCCTATCAGCCTTTTCCAAGAGACCGGAGTTTCTGGTTTGGAGAATTGAGATCTCATCGGCTTGCTTCCTGCAGAGTTCTTTGCTCCTTCTGAGTTCTTCTAGAAGATCCTCATAATTTTCTGAGAGACATATTTCAGAATCTGAATCAGTATTAGATAATGGAGCCTTATTCCTACCTATTCTGGTGTTGTCTCATCCTGAATTTCTTCCTCTGATTCAGATAGGACAGTTAGTCCAAACTGAGCTTCCTCCTCTGCATCTGAATTGCTTGATTCACTATCACTCAGGGTTTTATTCTTCCTCTTCTCTGTGGCAGTGTCTTTTACTCTTGGTGATCCTTCCATGAGGATTGCCAGTGACTCCCACATTTCCTTGGTTGTAGTGCAGTGAGTAATTTGATGGAAAGTGTGAGTATCAACTGCATCAGCTATGATGTCTCTGGCTTTCTTGTCTAGAATGATCACATCCTCTGTCATTGTCTTGGATGTGGTCTTGGGAGCATATGGCCCTTCTTGAGTGACTTGAAACATCTTGGGATCCAAAGCTTCCATGTATATTCTGGCTATAACTTTCCATAGGGGAAAATTTTCTCTACAACACATAGCTATTCTTGACTCCATACTAATGATCCTTAGACACCCAATGGCAGATCTGTTCAAGCTGTTAAGCTTTTCTTTGAACAACCTGGCTCTGATACCACTTGTTGTTTATGGGGTGTCTACTTTATCACCTATGTTGAAACCGATTTCTCGGTCTCTGTGGAGTTCGGGGCCCTCACCGAGATGAGGGGAGGCTAGCCCTTACTGATCCCTTAGAGAAGGTAGATCAGAAACTATGAAGATTGAATAAGACCTTAGTCACAGCGAGGAGGTCCCTCCACTAACCCGGAAGATCATTGAGCGCTTCCCCTCCCAAGCCAAAGCTGAGACTCCGGCACCTTGGAGAGTTAGAGAGCTAAACCAAGGTAACCAAGTGGAGGAACAGCTCAGAGAACTGAGAATGCAATCCTCTCCCAAGGTGCCCTTTGAGGTCTATTTATAGATTTTCTAGTCTGGCCTGCAAATAGCAGGATTCTGCCCCTTGATTTTACTATCCGCACCCCAAATGGGTCTGCTAACAGCTGAACTCCGCTGTTTGGACGGGCTAATGGTAGGCCAATGGATGATTTCGTAGATTAGAGATGATCAGTAGATTCGTCGAGCGTGGCAGCTTGGAGAGTTCGTCGAAAGCAGGGTTTTGGCGAAATCGTCGAACGCGGCCTGCACTTCGTCGGGCGTCGGGCTGAGCTCGTCGACCCCGACTGAGATTCGTCGATCACAGAGACTTTGGAAGAAATTTAGCTCGCTCGCTTCCGTGGGAGCATTCGGCGAGCACTTGGCTCGCTCGCTTCCTTGCTGGTCGACCTTGGGGCTCTGGCACGCGGAAACTTGACTCGCGGCTCTTCCCGCGGGTAACCATTGATGGATCTGGCTCGCCCACCCCCTTTGGGTGAATGGCCCGTGAAGACCTCGTCCGCACTCCTGCCCTGGTCACACTCCTGACTCGCTCGCCCTCTTGCGAGCAGCCGGCCAAGTGCTCGTCCTAGCGGATCCGCTGAGACGGGATCATCGAGCGCTGTTTGGACTTCATCGAGCGCTGGCTCGCATTACTTCTGTTCGATCGTCCACTAGGCGAATATCGGGGTTGTACACAATCCCCGCTCTTCGCGGGGCTATTTAGGCTCGCGAAGAATCATCCAACCCTTGATATTCGCCGGCCTCTCGGTGACATGGCGAGAATCTTTCGGGCATGATTTATTAAGAAGTGAAAAGTCGATACACATGCGCCACTTACCTCCCCCTTTTTTACCATGACTACATTGGAGACCCAGCCTCGATACTGGATCTCTGACACAAAACCTGCTTGTATTAGCTTTTCACCTCCTCACAGATTGGTCCCTCCAGCTTGTCCGCTGTGGCCCTCTTCTTTTGGCGGATGGGGCGGGTGCCGGGATCGAGGTTGAGGCGGTGGCAAGCCACATCCGCATCGATCCCAGGCATCTCCGCGGCGCTCCAAGCGAAGACGTCCACGTTCTTCTGTACGCAGGCCAGGATCTCGGCCTGCTCCTCCGAATTGAGCTCTCCGCTGACCCGGACCTTTTCCACCACCCCGAGCCGAGTGGTGACTTCAAGCTCCACGACCACTTCCACGGCCTCCAGCCTGGATTGCTCCCCCAAGCACTTTCCTTCTCTCTGCCGCAAGTGAGCGCTTGGGCTCCTTCCTCCATCTCTTCCTCCCCTACCATCATCAGCTCCTCTGCCCCTCCTTCTCGGGCACCCTTCCCTTTCCCCTCTTCTTCTCCTCTCTCCGCCTTGGGCCTCTCAGCGACCCCTTCCTTGGCATGAACTTCCTCTTCCTCCATCCTCTCCTCCACTCCATTACTGCCTCCGGCCTCCGACGCCTCCTGCATCATTTTATCGAACTCCTCCGCTTCTCCCATCCAGGTGAAGGTGTTAACAGCCGTCACATAGCACTGTCTCGCCATCTTGGGGTCTCCTCGGATCCGGACCTAGACTCCACACGCGTTGAACTTAAGACACTGGTGGAAGGTGGAAGGGACGCATCTGAACACGCTGATGAGAGGCCGTCCGAAGATGGCGCTGTAGCTGCTTGGGGCGTCCACTATCACGAAGTTGGCAGTTCCGGGACTGCCCTCCGAGGGTCATATGGAGCCCCACTCCACCCTCTACCTCCTTCCTTTCTCCTGAAAAGCTGAATAGGGGGCCATCCGAGGCCAACACCCTCTTGGACTCCACCTTCATCTCATCAAACGCCTTCTTGAAGACGACATTGACTGAGCTCCCATTATCGACTAGAATCCGCGAGACAGTGAAGTTCTCGATGGCGGTCTGGATGACCAGCGCATCGAAGAACGGGTCTTCATAACTTGGCATGTCCTTCTGGGAGAATGTAATTCTTTCTGCAGAGGGTGGAGCAGTGGATGTTGAGGCCACGCTCCGCCGATAGAGGGTATGGAGGCTAGACTTGCGGGTTGCCTCCACCCCTACCCCCCCCCCCCCCCCCCCATGGATCACCCCGATCCCTCCTCTACTCCCCACATCAACTCTGTATTCGCACCTTTCTTCCTCCTCCCCTCGAGGCTCGACCTCCTCAATTCTCACATGTTGCTGCTGCTTCAGCGCGGGCACTCGGCCCCTTTTTGTTTCTAGGAACTCTGGGCAGGTGGTCGTCGCGTGACCATCCTCATCGTGGAAGTCACAATACGGCAACGCCACCTCCCCTGCTTCACCTTCCGCCACTCTATTCCTCCTCCTTCTCCCTGCCCCTGCTTCCTCTCTAGCCTCTTCTCTCCTTCCTCTTCCTCCCCTTCCCCGCCTGATTGTCATGGCTTGCTGAGGTGGGGGAGGCAATGGCCTCGGACCCTGCCTCCATCCCAGTTGATGGGGTCTTCCTTGTCCTCCATAGAAGTTACCCCTTCCCGAGCCGTAACCTCTTCCCTGACCTTGCATTCCTTTGGCACGCTGCCTCCACTCCCCCTCCAGGGCCCTGGGCTCTTCCCTTCTCCTTACCCCTTGTTGCCTGACCTACGACTCACTGAGCTTTGCTAGCCTCTTGGTGAGCTCCGGGTTGGCCTCCTCACCCTCAATCTCCTTCGCCACCCTCTCCATCAACTCCTCGTAGGAGATGGGGGCTTTCCTTTTCAAAGCCATTTTGAAAAAGCTCTCCCTTAGCCCGATGGTGAAAGCGAGCTGGAGTGCAAATTCGGCCATCTCCTGAGTGAGCAGCACTTCTTCCTGGAACCGATCCGCATAGAGTGCCAACGACTCCTTTGGCTCCTGCTTTACTTTGAAGAGGGACTCGGTGTCCTTCTTCCTCTTCTTCGAAGTTGAGAATCGCAACAAAAAGCTCCGGCGCAAATCTTTGAAAGCGTAGATCGACCCTGTAGGGATTTGATGGAACCAGTCCCTGGCCTTTTCCTTAAGGGTGACGGCGAAGAGCCGAGACTTGAAAGCATCTGACATCGGCCTGATAGAGACCGAGTCCTCAAAAGACTGGAGATGTTGGACGGGGTCATCCCTGCCGTTATAGTACACCCTGTCCCACTCTCCGAACCTGGCCGAGACAGGTGCAGAAAGTACCAACTCACAGAAGGGGCTTCCCCCTTCTACCACCCTTTCTCGTTCCGCTCGCCCCCCCGAGCTCTCTCACGGGGACTCCCACAGTCACTGCATCCTCTGGGCGCTCGCACCCCCCCCCCCCCCCCCGCGCCGCGCTCGCCGGCACGGAGCTCGCTGGGGCAGAGCTCGCCGGTACATCGCTCGCCGGGATGGAGAACAGCACTCGCCCTTATAAGTCTTGCACTGACCCTTTGGCCACTTCCTTTCCGGCCCTTCCCCCTTGGGCATTCTCGCCTACCGCCGCTGGGGGAAGAGTCGCTTGAGATGCTGGGGTCGCGAACTCACTTCGCAGCGCCGCGACCTCGAGCCCGAAGGTATCAAGCACCTCCCTCCTGAAATCCGCGAACATCCTCGGCGTCACCACCTGCGGTGACTCGCTGAACCCCTCGCCTTGATCCTCGCCTCCTATCATATCTTCTCTTTGGAACTTTCTTGGACCAGCCACGCTCCACGCTCACCACACCAAAATGTTGAAACTGATTTCTCGGTCTCTGTGGAGTTCGGGGCCCTCAACGAGATGAGGGGAGGCTAGCCCTTACTGATCCCTTAGAGAAGGTACATCGGAAACTAGGAAGATTGACTAAGACCTTAGTCACAGCGAGGAGGTCCCTCCACTAACCCGGAAGAACGTTGAGCGCTTCCCCTCCCAAGCCAAAGCTGAGACTCGGGTACCTTGGAGAGCTAGAGAGCTAAACCAAGGTAACCAAGGGGAGGAATAGCTCAGAGATCTTAAAAAGCAATCCAAGGTGCCCTTTGAGGTCTATTTATAGGTTTTCTAGTCTGGCCTGCAAATAGCAGGATTCTGCCCCTTGATTTTACTATCCGCACCCCAAATGGGTCTGCTAACAGCTGAACTCCGCTGTTTGGACGGGATAATGGTAGGCCAATGGATGATTTCGTCGATCAGAGATGATCAGCAGATTCGTCGAGCGTGGCAGCTTGGAGAGTTCGTCGAACGCAGGGTTTTGGCGAATTCGTCGAACGCGGCCTGCAATTCGTCGGGCGTCGGGCTGAGCTCATCGACCCCGACTGAGATTCGTAGATCATGGAGACTTTGGAAGAAATCTAGCTCGCTCGCTTCCTTGCGAGCATTCGGCGAGCACTTGGCTCGCTCACTTCCTTGCTGGTCGACCTTGAGGCTCTGGCACCCGGAAACTTGACTCGCGACCCTTCCCGCGGGTGACCTTTAATGGATCTGGCTCGCCCCCCCCCCCCCCCCTTGGGTGAATGGCCCGTGAAGACCTCTTCCGCACTCCTGCCCCGCTCGCACTCCTGACTCGCTCACCCTCTTGCGAGCAGCCGGCCAATTGCTCGTCCCAGCGGATCCGCTGAGACAGGATCTTCGAGCACTGTTTGGACTTCATCGAGCGCTAGCTCGCATTACTTCTGTTCGATCATCCACTAGGCGAATATCGGGGTTGTACAACCTAGAGGGGGGTGAATAGGTTTTTCAAATTATATTAACCCCTTTTTGGTGTTCTTGATTCTAGATTAATAGATATGTAAAGTAAAGAACAAACCACAGAAAATACACAACGATCTATAGAGGTTCCTCAAGACCGGGTGTCTTGAGTAGTCCTCTCTCCCTCTGCGCCTACCCAGCAATGTGCTAGGCTCAGCAAACGTCGCCAAAAACCTCAGGCCCTCAAGCCTAACACAATGGACCCGCAAGTGCCAACAGCCTAGGCCCGCAAGCCCTTACTGCCCCCGAGCCCACAAGCTCGACACTCAGTCCCTCAAGCCATACAACACGGACCCGCAAGTCCCAACAGCCTAGGCCCACAAGCCCCTACTGTCCCCGAGCCCTCAAGCTCGACAAGACGCACCCGCAAGTGCACTGCCCCGGCCCTCAAGCCTCACAGCTCTCCAGCCCTCAAGCTAGACAAATTGGCAGGCAAGCCTTACAAGAAAGTTACAGTAATACAACCATTCTTCTGCCTGATGAAGATCGGCAACTTAGCCTGATGACGATTGGCTTCTTGTGACTGAAGAAGATTCTTCTGATTAAGATCTTTGACAGCGCAGTTCTTCTTTAACCTCTACTTTTTGCCTGATGTTGAACGGCGACTTCTCAGTCAATGAAGATGACTGATTCTTTTGAGAACGCTTCAATCTTGTTCTCCTTCTTCTCCGCAGAATATACTGTTCTATTGAAGACCGGCGGGATTCTTTTTCTCATTTTGTTCTTTTTCTTGCACAACAAGCTTCTTATCTTTCTAGGGCAACACTGTTCCCTTTTATAGGATGGACAAGCCATATAACGGTCACATACAATTTCCTTTACTGTCAGACACCCATCTTTCAAAGCATGCGCTGATTGGACAATCAGACGGCGGCATTAAGTGCTGACAGTACGTCCACAAGATTTGAATTCTGTCTTGAAGATACTTGCATCATTACAACGACAAGCTATCTCTGACTATGTCGTCGCGATCTTCCATCTTGCATCATGTCGTCGTGATCACATTGTTCTCTCGACGACATGCGTTCTTCAAGACGATGTCATGTGTCTTCTCTGCGTTCGACGAACAGCATTCGGCGATCGACGAACTTGCTATCCTTCGTCCGATGATCGACATTCTTCATTCGACGATCTTGCTATGTCTCAGCGATCGACAAACACGCTACTTCTCAGCGGTTGCTTTGCTCATCATCACGACGACAAGCATACTTTGTCGACGACATCTCCTATCCTTCTCGACCATTTAGTACTTCGTGAAGTCATTAAAGTGCATGACATATTGTCGATCTCTGCAAGCATAAACTAGACGGAATGTTAAATACAACTTGCATTTATCATTGAGATGAGCACTTCTTCAAATCAGGAACATTGTAGGGCACTGTTCCCAACACCTTGGCCCCTCGAGAAAAGCCCTCTATGTTCTTAGTGCTTGAGTTAAGCCTCCGATTACGTCTCCTCTTCGAAACCTCATACTCGTTGTGGTTAAAACAACTTATGAGTTCTCTTATGAATAGTATTGGGAAATGCTTACTTTGTTGTGACACTATCTCTTAGGGCATCCTGGTGATTATCCTTTCGGGCAGCGTCCAGTGTTTAATTGAAATTTAATTAATAAGAACCATTGTCTTTAGCCTTGCACGGTAGTCGTGTTTGGGGGACAGTGGGAGAAATGTTATAGCCTTGCACGGTATTCGTGTTTGGGTGGTTGGGTCTTGAGGCACCCCCACCCGGTTTTGGGCTTTGGGTGGCGGAGGTAGGTAACCGCTCCCGTTTAAATTGAGGTGATCTGTCTCTTTAAATAAAATTAACAAGATAAATGAACTTGCTTGTTCCTCTTATGGTATTTAGTGCACATGGTGCTTTGCTGAGTTCTTGTTAGAGCTTCTCTTTTCGTAAATATGGCTTAGGTTGGTACCCCTTATGCCTTATTTACTTTTCTGCTTGTTGTTTTCTGGCACTTATAATCCTTGCTGAGGCGTTCTTTGTTTTATTGAATGTCCCAGGTTCAGAGTCGTAGCGGCTAGAGGTATAGCCTGGAGTATCAAAGTTTTAGTTGTTGTTTACCCCGCTGCTGCGAGGTAGTTGTCTTTAGTTTTCTTCTTGCGTTCAGACATACTAGTTGGAGCCAATGGGTTAGTGTCATGTTGTTGACGCCCATTGTGCCCTTGTATACTTTATGGTTCATTTGCCAGATAAATGCTACTGCTTTTAGAACTTGTGTATCTTGCTCCTGAGGATGTTTTATGTTAGGTGCACTATAGTTATACAATGGCTTTTCCTTCATTCTCATTGCATTCTTTTCAACTAAAATCCTTACTTTAAAGGTTGCCTAAAGATATTTTTTTTCTATACTTATACTACACCTAGCTATGTGCATATCATTTACTTTATGTCCTGTCATCACATACATTTAGGACCTTAAGTAAGCTAAATCAAGTACTTTCCGCTGCAATCACATATATTTTTCTCGGTGGACTAGTTGATCCATGAACTGAGAGATATAGTTCTTACCCCAAACCCTAATAAATGATTTCAAATGATGACTTATCATATAATCATGTGTTTTTTAGTTAAGTAATAGGTTCCCGCCTGAGCGTCTACAGTTGTCTCCTGTATGACGTGGCATCATGACGTGTATTTTCTCTTACTGTGATATTCCTAAATTCGGAGAAAATGCGGGTTGTGATATAAGGAGCTCAATACCAAGACCTATAGAATATCCTCCTTCCATTGCTATCCCACTGATTGCAAACCACCTTAAGGAACCCGAGAGAAGTAAACAACAACTACTGCTCAGCAACCTCGCTTTGTTACCATGTTAAAAAATTTGAGGTCCGGAGTTGAAGTAAAATATGCGGAACACTTCACAAACTTTCCACAAGTATAGCAATATAATGACAATAGGAAGACCGAATAGTGCTATGGTATTAACTATCTCTTTACAATTCGAGGTATACATGGCGAGATATGATTCATAAGAATCACGGAGGAGAGAAGCACAAAACACAAGACTGCAAGCTTCTGCCGACTTGACAATCAGAGGTCGCCAGACAGCACAGACAGACAATCCAAGCGGTTAACCCCTGAGACCGCACCTGATAGACCGCAACCACAGATCGCTCGACCTGCTGCTTTATTCAACTGCTGAAAGATAACCTGCCTGCACTTCGAGATCGCCCAGACCGCACGGTCCTAAGATCATAGAAGCACCCGCGAATAGAGAACAGAATTGCTTCCTGCTACAGACCGCAACTCAAGACCGCTCGAACAATTGAGTCTGTTGCACAGTCCAAGAGCACCTAAACATAGTCCACCCAGATAGACCACTGCCGGACTGGTTTATTTAAAGCTAGAAGAAGGAGAATGGTAACTGAAGATGCAAGTCGCTAACCTGCGAACAGACAACCCGACAGACAAACCTCAAACCGCGCGACCTCAGAAAGAGACCGACACAATCAAGCCAACTTTGGTTCTTACAGTTCTTCAATACAAATGATGGGCCCTGCACCCCTATTTATAGGCGAGCTGACGGATGTCATCACTACAAAAACTAGGATACAATAACCGCCCATCAGATCGCGAGCGGTCTCATAAGGCAGACCGCCCGAGCTTAGCATAACTAACAGCACCCTTATTGGAGCATACAGTTACAAACAAAACACATGGTCACCGCGATCTCTCAGGTCAGACAGCCCAGAACAGATCACCTGAGACAAAACCGACCAAAGCACATGTGCAGACCGCACGGTCTCTGTGATCTCCAATCTGCAGACTGCCCAGCACCATTCCACTTCCACTTCAAAAATTTAACAATGAAGTATAAGGCAAGACTTGTAGCAAAAGGCTATAGACAAGAATAAGGTATTGACTTTGACCAAACTTTTGAACTAGTGGAATGGTTAGAAGCCATCAGATTATTCCTTGAATATGTTGCCCACAAAAGATTCAATGTCTACCAAATGGATATGAAGTCAGTCTTCTTGAATGGTGACCTAAAGGAAGATGTATAGGTAGAACAACCATCAGGTTTTGTCAATCCAACTTTTCCTAATTATGTGTACTATCCTAGAAAAGCTCTATATGGCTAGTATGAAACCTTGTTTACTGTAACGCCCCTAAATTTTCAGAAATTGTTTTATCCGTTTATGTTGTCATAATGATGTTAGGGTGTTACGTGAGTGCGGAGTTATTAGTGTGTCGTTGTTTAGGCATTTTAACGTCCGTTCGGTCAAGTCGACCAAATTTTGACGTGTAGCGGATTTGGAAAATTTTACGTTAGAAAATTAAATTAATTAATTTTAGAAAGGCTCATCCAAGTTTCATTGCGATTCGAGCGATTTAAGAGCCCCGGTGATTTTTAAAAGATTTGTAAAATTATCTTTCGCCGTTAACTTTGGAAATTTATATCTCGAGAACGGCCTGACGGATTTTGATTTCGACTTCTCTGTTGGATTCGTAGCCCCGGCTTTCATCTCCGGTATGAATTTTGTTGGAATCGGCAATTTTAGTTCCGCCCATCCTATTCTTATTATTTTTATTAGTAGTACTGTTCATCCATTATAACTATATATATATATTATATACTTCTTCTTCATCTTCTTCTTTCCTGAATCACCAAGCCAGAGTCGTCGTGAGAGAAAGACAGACGGGCAAGCTTCCGTGGTGCTTCCGACCACCACCCCCGGATCTCCAGTGCACGAAATCTTCGTCGGAGCATAGATCTAGAAAGCTCTCGCCGTGCTCTTCCCGTGCGTGGTAAGTATTGTCCATTCCATGGATTTTTAGCACTAGGATCAGTGACCCTAACCTTCGTTTCTTGCCAAATCTTCGTAGATCCTTCGTGTATAGCTTGTGTATGAGCCGATCCTTGGCGTGGAGGGATTGTAAGGCCGAATTTTGGTGGCTTGAGGTTATGGCAAGTGGCGGTTTTCTTTCATCTCCCTTTGCACGTTTCTTTTCTATTAGTTTCCTCTTCTTCGTTCTATTTAGGTAAAGAAATCAAAGGATAGACTCGTTACAAAGTTTTTTTGGCTGTCTCTAGCAGAATTCATCGAGTGAAGTTAGACTTGTCGAGTGAATTAGTGTAATCCACTGAGTATAAGCTAATTCGTCGAGTGAAGTTAGATTTGTCGAGTGAATTCGTGTAATCTGTTGAGTATAATTTAATCCGTCGAGTGATGTTAGATTAGTTCAGTGAATTTCTGTAATCCGCTAAGTATAAGTTAATTTGTCGAGTGAAGTTATATTCGTCGAGTGAACTCGAGAGGCTAAGTTAAATTCGTCAAATCAACTGGTGAGGTTAAGTCCAATTCATCGAGTGAACTCTAGAGGCTAAGTTAAATTAATCTAGTGATATAAATTCGTCGAGTGAACTCGTGAGGTTAAGTCCAATTCGTCGAGTGAACTCGAGTGGCTAAGTAAAATTCGTCGAGTGATCTAAATTCGTCTTGTGTACTCGTGAGGTTAATTCCAATTCGTCGAGTGAACTCGAGAGGCTAAGTTAAATTCGTCGAGTGAACTCATAAGGTTAGTTTCAACTCGTCAAGTGAAGCATATTTTGTCGAGTAGTTTCCTGTCAATCGCCGAATGCTTTCCATAATTTCGTCGAGTGAGTTATGTATCATTCATCGAGGGTTCTCGCTTATTTCATCGAAAAGTTTGCCAAAATTCATTTGGTTGAAGTATAAGCAAAACCTTCTTCAATGGTATGCAAGTTGCAGTATTTCTTTTCTTATTTCTCTTCCATTAATGCAAGTAGCATGACTTATGCTTTTTTGCCTTGGGTTGGTTTCCTGATTAAGGTAGGAGCAGATATTGTCTTTTCTTTTGTTTCCTTTGGGGTGTTTCATAAATCCTAAGATTTTGTGTCAACATGTCTCTTAATTTTGCCCAATTCTTCTTATCAACTGCATGATCACTTGTTTGGTTTAAGTGTTTTGCTGCATGCATTCTACCTAGTGACCGCGTGCTTTTGGTCAATCGACCGCTTGAATTTATCATTTGCATAATTTTGAGACCTCGTGTCGTATGCATGACCTATAATCCCCCTTTCTCTTGCATAGTAAGTTATTTCAGCCGAATGCTCAAATCTAAGTCAATTATCGCCTTTGTCGATTTCATTCAATCCATAATCTATTTACGACTGCATAGTTCAATTTGCAAAAGTTCTTTGTTGACTGTTTGCATAAAGTCGACTTCTTTTGTGTTGATTGCATGATGATCCTACATGGTTAGTGTTGTGGTGTTTGTTTGTGTAAGGTTTGTTGACTGCAAGACTTCAATTTCTTGCCCTTAATTGACAACATGGTCCAGATCCTTCTTCTCCGCTCAATCTAAGTACTTTATTGACAATTTGGTTCTTTCGGCTATCGTCGACATCCTTCTTTCCTTGCCAACTTCTTGGTCCTTTTTGTTATTGACTGCTTCACTTAGATCTTCCTTTTTGGGTAAATCAATGATAGAGTATTGCATGTGTTTGGTTTTCATGTTAATATTATTATTGTCGTGTCCCGACGTCGAGTCTTGTGTAGTGTCGGGATGCTGAAATCTTTAACCTTTTTATAAGTTGAATGTTGTCCTAAGTAGTAAATAATGAATCATGTGCTTAATGCTCCTCCCATCTTAAGTTGCAATTAAATCTATCTGTAATCCAGTTTTCCTGCCTGGCACTCTTTTGTTTGGGCTGTTGGTTATGTGACCTATGTTTTCTCTATTGGAGTCTGTTGGTTATGTGAGGTAGGAGTCACTGCCACAATACCTCTGTTTGAGTTATTGGTTTGTGTGGACTGGAGTCACCGCCACAACACCCTTGTTGGAGTCTGTTGGTTATGGGAGCTAAGAGTCACCGACACAATGCTTCAGTTTGGGTTGTTGCTTCATATGGACTGGAGTCACCGCTACAGCTCCGCTGTTGGATTCTAGGGATGTGAGCGTTCGTGAAATGTACCACCGTCGCAGTGCCTTTTATTTCTGGATCATACACCTAGGGCTTGTGTTTTGGACTGATGGTTCTTGTTGGACTATGTGCCTCCGCCTCAGTGCCGTGATTTTCCCACCATTAAATGATGCCCTTCTTTGAGCTGATCAGTCTCAAGTTCTTGCCCGTCCATTACTTTTGGTGCAGACATTCCTCTTACCGAGTGCACTCGATCGAACTGGCTCGGGTTGTTTTAAGCTAATCGTTTCTTAACTGTTAATTTCTCTATTCCTGTGATATTTTATTTCTGATTTACTGTTAAGCCTTGTATATTGAAAACCTTGGTTTTATTCTTGCTGCCACTTGTACTTTCTTGCCGAGGCATTCTTTTCTTTTGAATGTCTCAGGCTCGGAGCAGTATCAGTGTGGGTAGTTGAGTCGTTGTTTTTAGGAGCTGCGGGTTGCTGCCGTTGTTTGCTTTCCCCTCACTCTTGTGAGGTAGTTGTTTCTCTTGCCTTATCTTAGACGTGTGGCTTGTTTTCTAAGGGTTCTTGTCAGTTGTTGATGCCCATAGATTTAGTTTTCTAGTTAGATTACTTGCTAGCTTTTCTGTTGTTATTTATTGGATAAGTTACATACATGCTCTCTGGGAAGTTTTATGTTTGGATGCATGATGCGCTGATCTAGCGCACCGCTATAGGCGGTAGCAAGTCTACGTCACGAAATGGCAGTATACCGATCGCTCAAGTAATATAAAATGGGAGTGATCCCTGATGCGCAAAACTATGCCCGCAAACGACAACGGCAAGTGTACCGTATCGAAAGTAGTATATGTTTATAAAACCAAGGTTGTATTAGACTCGGGGTGGTTGAGTAATTCTACTTTGAAAATCGCTAATATTTTATCAATAGAAAATTGGGTTGGTTTGTTTGCAAATAGCAGAAACTAAAAGAAATGCTAACGGAATTAAATCGATGGTTTAAAACTAGTACCCGATCATTGAGTCACCTCGGATTTATAAAATAACGAAATGAAAGTAGCAATACTATTCTCATGTTGAAGAGGCTTTGACCGTGAAGGTTCCCGTAGCATGAACACTCCTCTTTTCAGGATTTGGTTCAACTAAGATTAGGTGTATCGACCAAACTTTTGTTCTCAAATCGCATCACCTAAGACTTGCTTTAGGAAGTGAACCTCGCTATTAGATTTTACTCCAATCTGGAAGAGTTACGTCGTCCTCTCTCGAGGGTTGCGTTCTACTACTTTTACCAATGAGTGATCGATTCGACCTACGAGCCTCTCGGCTAACTAAAGAACGAAAACAATATGAAAACTATATATTGATGATATAGCGTCATAATAATTTGTTAGATCAAAGGTAAATCGTAAGCATTCAACAATTAGAGAAAAGCAAATCTAAAAATCATAGCAAAATTATCTCATCCTTGGATCGTCGTGATCGAGCACTATAGGAAATAGCTACTCATGGAGATGAAGGAATCATTATTATACGACATGATGAAATAAGAAGAAAATGACGATAGACAGATTGTGACAAAAATAGAAATAGAAATAATCAAAATAATATTTTATTGCTAGCAGAAATAGAGGTTACACGAAATAAAAGCGTAAAAAAGAAATACAAAAAAATAGCAACACGAGTTACAAGAGACGGAAAATGAATAAACTAATACCTACTTTTTTCTCCCGGAATTCTGACAAAAATAAATATTCTAAATCTCTTTTCCCAAAAATTATCTCCCCTCTTCCTCTACAACGAGCCTTATTTATAGGTGCAAACCAACAAGCCATCTCAAGCAATTAAAAAAAATAAAAATAAATATAGGGGTGGGGCCCATGGCTGTTTTAATGGAGGAAAATCAATGACGTTTCCATGCATTTGACAGCAATGGCAGGATTCTGGACGTGAAATGGCAGAGCCATCAATGGCAGTGTGGAGGAGTTGGATTGACGTGGAGAAACTACTTGGGCGGAGGAGGCGCGCATGGAGGGCCTCGGGCGGATCGCTGACGTGGAGGAGCTGGAGGTGGCCGGCGTTATTACTGCGTGGTGGCTGGAGGAGCTTAGATGGTGGTCGGAGCAACTTCTGGATTGGAGGTGGCGGAGGTTTGCATGGATATATATATATATAAACACATGGAGGAGGAGGAGGCTGACATGGAGGCTCGGGCTGGAGGAGCAGCTGGGAGGGAAGCTGGAGGTGGTCTGCATACTTGTTGGCGGCGTAAGTGGCTGAGCTGCATGGTGGTCGGCGCTGTTGCTGCTGGAGGAGCTCTAGTTGGAGGCAGATGTGGCCGAGCAAGGTGGCGGATCGGCGTGCTGTATGGTGGTTGCATGGAGGAGGCGGATGAGCTATCATTCGCATATATATATATATATATATATATATATGTATATATGTATAAAGTAGCTGCTGTACAAAGGTGGAGGCCGGTGGTGTTGGATGTCACGCCCTTGGTCACGCCCGTGACCTGGGGCGTGCACTTGGCGAATCTTCACGGGATGAACCTGAGGTGGCAGAATCGGGTCTGGAACACATCTAGGCTGTCACGCCTCTTAGTCACGCACGTGACTATGGGCGTGTACTTGACATTTTTGCTCAAAGTGCCCAGAAAACCTGAAAAACATAAACTAAGCTTAAATTAGTTGAAGAAATAAAAAGTAATGAATTAATTAAGAAACTACATAAAAATTATATAAATTCATATTAAAACTATATTAAAATTATATTAAAAGATGAGTACAAAAAGTACTCATCAAACACCCCCATACTTGAGCTTTTGCTATTCCAGAGCAAAAGAGTGAGGAAAGAATTACAAGACATCGATATTATTTCTAATTAACTAAAATTTCGTTAAACCAAGAGTAAGTCAAAAGAAAATTTTAGAAATTCAAGAATTATGACATAAGTTATGTTGATAACTTAAAAAGAGAAAATTTTTTAGCTAACTACTTCTCAAGATAACTATTTAACAATCGAAATTATAGAAAGTTTCAAACAAAATTAGATTGAAATTATAAACACTCTAATATAAAAGAAACTTAAGGAAAAGACACCTACCAAAATATTGCTCTCTTAATAATTTAGTTTAGGACTAGAAACAATGAAATTGGCTAGAGATGGGTTTAAACGAAATGGCAAAATGAAGAGATACTAAAATAAAGGTGATGAATTTTATCCTCTCACCTTATTTGAATACGAAATTGTATATGTTTAGTAAAATAATGAATTTTATCCTCTTATTTTTCATGCCATATAATCTTTTAAAATTTCTCTCCAATCAAAAACCCAAAATTTATATGTTTTAGATGTAATGAATTTTATCCTCTTACATCATGGCATATAATCTTTTAAATGATTTTGGGTGCATATGTTTAGGAAATAATGAATTTTATCCTCTTATTCCCATGACATATGATCTTTTTCTACATTTTTTTATTTGCCAACAAAGGGTGAGGGGGAAGAAATACTTCTAGTTTATAAATTAAACTATTTTGAGAGCAAATTTTTACTGGAATGAAATTTCCTAAGATCTTAAAATTAAAAAAGAATATAATAAAAATCTAGAAATGTTTAGCCAAATTACCACAAAGTGAAGCTATTTAAAATTTAAAGAAGAAGTAGTGCTAAATAGATTCTCTAATCAAATTAAAAACATAAAATGTTTCTTCAAACTAAATTACTTCAAATTTAAGTTTAATAAATTCTGATAAAACAAAATATTAGCTAAATTAAAAATGTAAAAATACTTATAATCAAACCTCAAACTAAATTTCTAGAAAAATAAAAACAACAAGGCTAGGCGTAATTATTATTATAATTTTTATAAATATTATTTCTTGGACTTCCAGAGGGCTACACGGTGAAGGGTTCGCATGGTACTTGGAGCTGTGATAAGAGTTCAAGACCAAAGCGCCCTTTCTAAGAATTTAGATTTTTATAAAATTTTTTCTTTGTTATTTTTGCAAAAGAAAGACTAGAAAACTTCGTTACACCCCCATACTTAAAGTTAAACATTGCCCCCAATGTTTAAAACTAAGTATGAAGAACACTTGAAAGAAAATAAACTTTAAAAAAATACATAAAATTAAAGATAAGCAAGGGGTGCCTCCCAGGAGCACTTTGTTTTTCTCGTCTTTAAGCTAGACGGTTAGTGTTAGGAAAATGGAAATGGAAAAGAGAAGTGGACAGGCAACTCCCCTAATTCACGCTTAGGTGAATGTGTCGGCGTCAGTCGGCCGGCTTCTCCTCCGCTTAACATGTGATTCTCCATTTGTCGTTGGACTTAAATTTGCAAATCCAAGTCACCTATACATACGTGAGGTGATTTGAAAATATAAAGATGAGCGGCATATGGATCATCAATTATTTAGGGTAGCAACGGCTCATCTTCAACCTGAAAATTATTAGTTTTTAAAGAATCACAAGTAAACGATTCAGATAATTTTTCGCAAGGAGGAGGCGCTTGCGAAAATATAAAATTAAGCTCCGGTTGTTCCTTTTCTAAAATAAAATTTTTTGTTGAAAAATCTAGTGCATTACCAAGTAGAATTAAATTTTCGGACACTAAATTTTCATGTATTTTCGGTTGAATTAAAATAGAAGCAATTTGTGAAAATTCATGACAAAGAAAAGAAGATCCGGGTGGAGTAGGGGAAGAAACTTTCTCTTCTTCTAGTTTATCCGGGGTGCCCAAAACATTAAGAAAATCAGGGTAAGAAAATTTTTCTTCATCTTTTGTAAGAGAAGTTATGGGATTACATGAAAGCACATGTTCCTCCATAACTAAATTATCAAGAGGTAGAGAAAAAACACTAGACGAAATAATATTTTACTCTAAATTTTGGGGGGAAGTATCTATTTGAATCTGCGGAATTTCCCCAAAATTAGAGAACGGAAATTGCGGTGTATAAGAAGAAAATAAAAAATTCGGATCTAAAGATTCATCGCTCCGAGAACTATCCGGGTGAGCTTGCCACCAGGAATAATCTACTTCGGAGCTAGAAGAACAATTATTAAACGCTGAAAAATTATTCTCATTAGAAAAAACATTTTCATCAAAGTTTGAAAAATTATTTTCATGAAAAGAGGAAAAATTATGATCGTAATTATAATAAAAAATATTTGCATAATATTGAGGATAATTATTTTCCTAATAATTATTTTGAGAATATGAATGTAAATATCATTCCTCACTTTGATGAGGCGCACCACAATAATAACAACTAAATTGGCGCATTCGTGCGGCTTGTAAGAGATAAAGTTGGTTTTTAAGCTCGACAACTTTAACGACCAATTCAGATAATTTCATAATAAAAATAAAAAGGAAACAACTTTCACTTAAATGAATTGAATTTTAAGAATATTATTAATAAAAAATATTTATATAATTTTTTCTTCTTTTAAAAAGGGGGTTTAGTTAGTCCCGGACTTCCCAAGGGAAACCCGGTGAAGGGCTCGCAAGGTACTAGAGGCTGTGATGGGAATTCCATCCCAAAGCATCCTTTCCGAGAATTTAGATTACGCTTTTTTAAGATTTTTTTAAAAAATTTTAAGTAAATGAGAAGGAAAGAGAACGATAAAATTAATAGATATTTCTTTTTTTGAAATATCAACCGTGGTCCCCGGGAATGACGCCAAAAACTTGATGTGCAAAACTATGCCCGCAAACGACAACGGCAAGTGTACCGTATCGAAAGTAGTATAGGTTTATAAAACAAAGGTCGTATTAGACTCGGGGTGGTTGAGTAATTCTACTTTGAAAATCGCTATTATTTTATCAATAGAAAATTGGGTTGGTTTGTTTGCAAATAGCAGAAACTAAAAGAAATGCTAACGGAATTAAATCGATGGTTTAAAACTAGTACCCGATCTTTGAGTCACCTCAGATTTATAAAATTATGAAATAAAAGTAGTAATGCAATTCTCTTGTTGAAGAGGCTTTGACCGTGAAGGTTCCCGCAGCATGAACACTCCTCTTTCGAGGATTTGGTTCAACTAAGCTTAGGTGTATCGACCAAACTTTCGTTCTCAAATTGCATCGCCTAAGACTTGCTTTAGGAAGTGAATCTCGCTATTGGATTTTACTCCAAACCGGAAGAGTTACGTCGTCCTCTCTCGAGGGTTGTGTTTTACTCCTTTTACCAATGAGTGATTGACGCGCTATTTCCACACCGCTAATTAGCGGGCACGAAATGCGGTACGACGGCAGTGCACCGGTCGTTGTCAAGTAATAAAAGTAGGGAGTAGCTCCCCGAATATCATTCTCAAAGGACCGCAAGTTGGGGAATACGATTTGCTCGTTAGGAAATTAATTATGGGGGGTTCTAAGTTTAACAAAACAAGAGGGGGGTTTGGTTGATTTTATAGAATGGGAAATGAGAAAACTAAACACTATGCGGGTCGCAATCACCGCGTCGCTTGGTGGATGGATTTAGTGCAGGCCGCGATGCCGTGCTTCGCTTAGCGGATGGCCGGTGAGCATATGGATGAGGTGAGTGCAAATGCGAGAGTTGAGGGTCGAAGGCACCTCTTCGCTATCGCTTCTAGCTTTTGCTAGAGCGAGTGCTAGAACATGTGGGTGTAAGTGGAGCGGGGGCGGAGCGCATCACAACACAGCATAACGTAAAGACAAGTTCATAAATAAACTTCCATTCATAGATAAATAGATGTTCATTTAGTTCATTACAACCATTAAGAGTACAAATCACAAAATTAGAAGGGGTAGAAATAACCACGAGATGAGAAGCCTCTCCGCGGATCGTGGTCGGAATGGGGGGTCGTCACGCCTCCTCCGAGCTCAGTCCTTGGTTGCTTCCGGGGTGTAGAGGCTGTCACTACCTCCAACCGCTGCCCGTCTTCTTCTCAGAGCTGGGTTCACTTCTCCTTCACCCAATGGAGATGTCTTCCTCTTGGAATGCTGGCCGTAGATGGCGAAGAATGCTTCCGGAACCCTAGATGGACCATAGGATCAATGGATGAAGATTTCCCAAGGGGAGGAATGGAAGGAGGGACCGTGGAGAGGTGGAACGGCGGAGTCGCGCGCAGAAATCGCGCCTAAAACTGTGCAGGAATCCCTAAAATCGCGGAACAGCGACTTAAATATGGAGCAGAATAAGCACTGCGCACGGTCAGTGGCGCACGACCAATGGTCGTGCGCGAAGGAATGCCTGTGATCGTGCGCAGTCAACCTGTAGCAAAGAAAAAATAGAGAACAACGCACGGTCAGGGGCGCACGACCAGTGGTCATGCGCGAAGAAATGCCTGTGATCGTGCGCATACCTTCGCACCGATCTCGATCTGGGCTGGGAATTAACGCACGACCAATGGTCGTGCGCCTGATCGTGCGCGAAGGAATGCGCACGATCAGAGGCATTTTAGGCCAAAAATCACCCCGCACCATCCCGAACGTGCACACAATCCCAGGACCTGTAGGAAAAGTACAAATAACCCCGATCCGTGCACACCACTGGATCCATAACACAGACATACAGTAATATATTGGAAAAATATGCCACAAAGGGGGAAGGATTGCACAAAAGGCGGAGAAATGCCATGCTATCAATATAAGCGTATATGAACAGCAAATGAAGTGCAATGACACTAAAACAAACCCAAATGAGGCCGGAAATCACTGTATAAACCAGACTCATCACACCCCCAGACTTACCTGTTTGCGCGTCCCGAGCAAACAAATCTGGCGGAGCGAGAAAAGACATAGTTGGGTTAGAAATTGCAAGGGCAGAGTAATATGCGAAGTCTCATACGCATGTGCATAGAAATCTAGTATACAAAATTTCTGATTATGCATATTAGTTTATAATTTTCTAAGAGCGTATTTATATATTACGGTTACTCAAAAAGTGAATCACGGTGAATCATAAGGTCATACATAGGAAGAAAGTAAACTGAACGCTGAGGCGAGCGTTGCCAAAGATCGGGACTCGGGACAACTCCATTGAAATCCATCAATGTCGGTGACCATAGGCTTGCCCGTTCGCACTCTCTCCACGGCACTGGTATGACTCAAATGCGTGAATCAATAGGACTTTAGGTTTGAGATGAGGCTTGGGTTTAGGTGAGGTAAACAAAGATAAAAGCGACGGCTCAGACACTAAACCCAAATGAGCTAGCACAGAAGACTATCCTCATCACCACACAAACATGCGGGTACACTACACCCCCAGACTTGGAATTAACAACATGGGTGCGTGCACCGCCTACTCCCAAACTTATACTTATACGAATGAATTTTTCATTCAAACTCATATCTTTTTCTTTTCTTCTCACATCTTTTCTCTTTTTCATTTTTTTTCTTTCTTTTCTTATCATTTTCAGCAAATAAACAATAAAACACATCCACAACTTCACAAACATGTCACCACATCAACAACCCAACACATAAAAATAATAAACAGCTAAAGCTTGTTGGATCTTACGGCGCCCTTAGAGGGGGGGGGGGGTGAATAAGGGAATAAAATTTCTTTTTACAATTTTAAGAAAATTACTAAATTGTTTTATAATATGCGAAGGTAAAATAACAATTTAGCTAAATGAATAGAAAATTATGAATTTGCAATTTTAGAAATAAGTACTAAATTGTTTTATGATGAAAGAGATTGAAATAAACAATTTAGATTTAGAATTGAAAACTTATAACACAATATAATAGAGATTACGCCAAGTGATAGAAATCAAGTAAACACAAAAGAGACATGATTATATTATATGACAAAGTGTTTACATAAATTTGATTTCTATATCGCTAGAAATCGGAGGCGTACAAATGTAAATTTCTTTTTGTTTACCATTCCTTCTCCCAAGGATCGGAAGGCTATCACTTGTCTCTCCCTAGACCAAGCCCAAGCCTATCCTCTAGATCTTCCCAAGATCTAGACGTAGCACACAAGGCCACGATTTCCCACCAAGCCACACAAGGACTTGGACGCTCCACACAAGGAAGCGATTTTCCCCTAAGCCACACAAGGACTTAGACGCTCCGCACAAGGAAGCGATTTTCCCTACCAATACAAAGTAAAATGTATATAAATGAAAATACAAGATAAAATAAGAACTCCCTAGAAATTCAGATCATTGAAAGGAAGGTTGAAGCCTCGAGATGATAGTTGATGTAGAAGCGCGTCCGATCTCGTCTTCAATTTCAAACCTTCTCAGCAAAAATGGGAGTTCTTGAGGTTCTGGAGCTCTCTGGTTCGTATACACTCAGGAAGGGACTTGGAATTCTCAATTCTTAGAATGCACGAACACAAGGAGTCAATTTATAGAAAATCATTGTCGCCTGGGCGACATCGACTATCGGAATTTTCCGACAGCGCTAAACTGCCGCTGGAGTGCCGTCGTGCGGGCAGTTGCTGTAACCGCCGAGCTGTCGCCTGGGCGACATCGATGTCGGAATTCCGACAGCGCAAAACTGCTGGTCGTGGTGGTATCGTGGGAAGTTGTTGAAACCTCCGAGCTGTCGCCTGGGCGACATCGCTGTCGGATTTCCGACAGCTCAAAACTGCCTTTCGTCGTGCTGCCGTGGAGGGAAGTAGTTGTAACTTCTCTGCTGTCGCCTGGGCGACATCAGCTGTCGGAATTTTCCGACAGTGAAATTTTCCTACATTCAAATTTAGCTCCAGCAGAATTGTGAACATCTCATACCTGTTACTTGCACACCATTAATAAAAATAGAATCAAATACATTCGGGATTTGTTATTCTCAAACCGGATGAGTGTGGAACGCATGCTCCAACAATCTCCCCCTTTTGATAATAACAAATCCTTGTACTAAGAAATCGAATAAATCCTATATAGATAGTGACAAGTACATTATGTATGCACAAGTGTGAACTTATGATCTTCATGTTCTCCCCCTTAATATGATCTCCCCCTTAATATGATCTCCCCCTTAATATAAGCTCCTTCTAAAATTATTCTCCCCCGACTTATAAACTCCCCCTACATGAAAGCTCACTTAAATAATTAAGTAATTTAAGTGATTTAAGTGATTTCCTAGTATCTTCTCCCCCTTTGATATTATCAAAAGTAATGAATATAGGGATGAGTGTATATCTTTTAAGATAGGTAAGGAACCATTTATTGAAGGATTTTCATGATCGAGCATATGTTAATGTATGCACCTCCTATATGATTACTCCCCCTACAAATTTACCCATTTTTTAGTTTAATATCATTATAATGCACTCTCCCTAAATCTTAGATTTATGCAATTTAATCTCCCCTTTTGGTAGAATCAAAAGAGGGTTTAGGTGAGGGTAGTAAGGAGGCATTTCTTATAAATGATAAAGAGTTTAAGCATAGCATATATAAGAGATTTCAAATAAAAAGATAAGAGTTGTAAGCAAGCGGAAGATTATAATAAACATATTTTTGTAAGCATGAAAAGCATAAGTAAAAATATGAGTTTTAGTTCAAAATTGAAAGATGTTTAAACCTTGTTGAAATCTCAAATTTTTTTCATAAAAATACCAAGCATGAAATGAACATATCAAAGAGATATTATACTATAATGTTACTTAATTTAAAGTTCAAGAGATACCAAAACATTGTAGAGATCATGCTAGGTTATCTAGTGCATTTTTCTATAAAGAGTAGTATAGATAAAGCATTAGAATCCAATACTCATGAGAAGAAGTGTTATGAAAGATAATGATGTGCACATAAGTGTATTTTGGGCAATGTTAACAATTGATTTAAATCATCAAAATACAAGACATATGTAAAGTAAAGTGCACAATAAAACACAAGTAAATTACTTTCACACACTTTTAATGCACATAATTTTTAACAAAGTGGTGTAATAAACAAAGTTTGCACAAGACACTTTACTATTCTTTCCAAGGTGCTCAACCTCACAATGCTTATGAAGACTTATCAGGAGGTTCATGTAGTGCTTGGTGGAGGTATATTTGTCTACATATATAATTTTTGTTCACATTTATGAGACAACATTCTCCGAATACACTTGTTTTGCAAACCAAAAATTTTTAACTTAACCACTTTTCTAAATTTCATAAGTGCAATTCAAATGTAGTGTAGGCAATAAACTTATGCAAGTTTTAATTCATTGTACAAATACAATACACAAGCAAGCATTTTTAGATTTAGACACACATGTTGATTACCAAAATAAGTGAGTGAAATGTATCATTATCAATCATAAAACATTTACTCATACTTAGAGGCATGCTAAGCTTGTATCTACACATTTTTCAATACAATTGATGAACTTTAAATAGATGTATCAAAGCATGATAAGCAAAACAATGTTCATAGTAATTTGAAGAAATAAGGTTTAACATTGTAAATAATTCTAAATAATAGAATTCATACATGCTTGATATTTGACAAAAAAGATCATACAGTTTTTTTTTATCATTTTTAAATAAAATAAAAACAGAAAATCACAAAAACATATTTTTGTAATTTTTGAATTTTGAATTTTTGTAGTAAATTTTTCATAATATGAAAAAAAAATTAACAAAAACATATTCTTGTATATTTTTTTTTGAATTTTGAACTTTTGTAGTTGATTTTAAATATAAAGAAAATGAAAATAAAATAAACAGAAACACAAAATTAGATTTGTACACATAAACTAACATATTTTTGTGGATTTTTAGAAATTTTAAATTTCTGATTATTGATATTGATTAAGTGTCCTTAAAGTAGTTCCATGCTGAAATTTCAGAATTTTTGGAGATCTCTAGGTGGATCAAATTTGCATGAAACTTTGGCTTTTCAAATTCTTGTGTTTTACAAAACCATTTAAACTTGAAGATATAAACTATGAAGACACAAGAGGACATTTTTTATTAAACAACCCAAAATATGCATGATTTAAGTGATAAGTAAATAAAATGATCATGCAAAGAGTAATATAAGTACGTCCTAAGATTAAAGATTACCCCGACTAAATGTCTACACCCTAGCCCCGTACTAAGTGACGGATGGGCATGAGGAGCTGCACGCATGCCGTAGGTTGGGGTGTTAGTCCCATATGCACACACTAGAGAACACTCAACCAAGCACTCTTTCCCCCCAGTGCCTCACAAGGCCCCACTGGAACCCTCCCCGGTTAAGGACAAGACATGTCTTATAAGTTAGGTCTCTAATGCATACAACCCTATGCCCCCGCTATTGTGAGATATGAAGTCATAGGTGAAATAATCTTTTGGAAAACCTATGCTTTTAAATCTAAGGGTTGATACATAAACTATGGGTTTTGTTTAATGTGATGAGTTATATAAAGCCGCATAGTTTATCTACTTTTATGAGACGACGATATGAGATAACTAGCACAATTACTAATATTCAATAAGTGATAAAGCTAGTATGATGAGTTTTGGGTTGAAAGTCATGTCATAAGATTAATATTAATATTGCATGTATTCCAAAATAGAATTTCAAATTATAGATCTAGAATGGAGTGATGATTTAGTTTGATTTATACTTTCATTACAAAGTTGATTCTAGAGTCTACAAATATGAGAGATACATGCAATCACTAGCAAAGCAGATCAATACATCAAATAATGTAAAGAAAACATTATTCATAATTTTTATTATAAGATTCATAATTCCTATTATCGATTTGAGATATGTCTTGATAGAACATGAATTATGAATTGTGATTAAAGAGAACTTTTGCATAGAATATATATTAGATCATCATGATGTGTGTAAATTCTAATTCTTCTAGACTTATGACAATATGAATTGGTGATTTTCATTTGAATGGGCACGTTTGAATTGTAAGTCTAGAAAATGATGATCAAGCTATCATATCAAAGACAAAGATCACAAATATATAGTTTTGAAATAAAATGCCATTCAATAATTGAATTTATTGATCTTTGGTTTTGCATGATAATATATGATTCATGAAATAATATTCATAAATATTCTAATGATTAATTCATAAACTATGTGTTTGTTGGAATTTTAGTCTTCTACATAATTTCAAATCACATAGTTATCATGATATTTTAATAACATTGTAAATGTTATACCTAGCATATAAATTTAAGCACAAATTAAGAAGTGATGCTAGAATAATACATTTGAAAGCAATGTTATTACATAGAATTAATGGAGATAATGTTGCATGTAATATGAGATGTTTACTAATTAATTTTCTTTAGACCTATAATGAAATGATTAAACTTTTGATTTGATCTTAATGATATAAGATGATTCTAAGGTCTAAATTACATGCTAACAATGGTGACACACATCACACATACTATCTAAATTAATATATGAAACAATTATACATAGGATATCATGTGATGAAAAAATCCTTAAACACAGAAATTTCCGAATCAAGCGAACTAAGATAGCATTTAAAAACGGAGTTGAAATTGGGCAAATTGACAGCACCAAACAAACTTAAATGGGCACGTTTAGTTTGCCGATAGATGGAGATTTTTGTGCTCTTTCTGAAAAGATATTAAATGCGAAAAACGGACGAGCGGATCACAAGATATGGCTATTTGAAGTTTTGATCAAAAACTTGCTTTTTGAAAGATTAAGCATGCGTTTAGATGAATTTTTGTTTTCGATTTTATTTGATAATATTTTTCATAATAAGGGTTATCAAATGCAGCAAATAACATAGAAAGTAATCAAACTGTTGCGCATTTTAATTTTTAGCTTAAGCCCTTTTAATAAACCAATTAAATCCATTTTTAAAATACGTTCATTAGTCTTGAAAAATAGTTTCAATATTCTAATTATAATGTTAATTCAAGACATTGATGGGTAAAGGATTTAAAAGGATATATATAACAAAAAAAATGAGAGGTAGGTCTCTTTTAAAAATCATATGACTTAATGTTCAATTTTAATTCAATTTGATTTGATAAACATTAGGCTTAATATGTGAAAGTCATATTTCATAAAATATAGAGGGACCATAAGCATTTTGGATCAATAAATACAAAAACAAACAAAAGAAAAAGAAATAAAGCACATCATGAAGTAGAGTATTGATATTTCATTTTTAATTATTTCTACTTCATGCAAATGAAAGATACTAAATGATAAGAGATTTAGGTATCCAAAGTTGACCATGTGTAATGGTTCCTTTGGGCACCCAAATATGTCGTGATGGCTTTTGAGAAGATAATGATGAATGAGCCTTTTTAATTAATGTTGGTATGTCATTTTTCTTTATGGGTCTCCATTCATACATTGGTTGTTTATTACTTAAATCCATATAATGATTATGTGAATTGTTTGAAAAATAATTCATTGGAGGTTTATGTTTATTTAAATTATTTTTCAAAATAGCTTGATGTTGATAATCATAATGATTTTTATTATATGGATTGTTTAAAATTTTATAAGAGTGATTGTCTTTCTTTAGAAGTGATTGTTGAAAGAGTGGATTACAATATGTTTTAGAAGATTGATCATTATTTTGATGATTTTCATTTCCACTCTTTCTTATAGACATACTCTTATAATATAAAGGATAATATTTTATATTTTGATTTTCATGAAAAGGAGTTTTTAAGTTTGAGTCATGATTGAAAATATATTGAGACTTATAATAGTGACTCTTAAGAATTTTGTGAGGGTCATAATTCTTTTTGAAACTTAACTCCTTTTGAGTTGATGTATGAAAATGATCCTTTTAAGAAATGATTTTGTAAGTTAATTTATCCTTGTTATTCAAAATCTTATGATGAGATACATTAGATGACATTTGAAATTTTTCAACAAAAGATTTTAATTGTATTAACTTATAGGATAAAACATCATTTTCAATTAACAATTTTTCATTATGCCTTTTAGAAATTAAGAGCCCTTTTTCAATTTCCTTGAATTTTTCTTTTAATAAATTGCAATTAAAATAAGGAATAGGAATTTCAACTAAAGAGCATGAAAGAGAATTTAACACATCAATATTTGATTCTACGTTATCATTTGCTTTTAAAGATTAATTTTCTAAACGTAATTTGGAATTAGCAATTTTTAATTTTAAAATTTTACGTTTAGCAATTTTAAGCATACGAGATGTAGAAATAGAATTCGTTACAAAAAGAGAAGTTTTTGATTTTCTTACCTTGCAATTGTTTCCGTCTTCTCTTTTGCTTGATGTGTTGCCAACAAATAAGTCCAATATTGTGATGTTGTATTCTTCTTCCTCCAAGCATAAGTCCTCATCGTTTTCTTCTCTTGGATCCATAAGAAATTCCTCGTCGATTTCTCTCTTAGATTTATCATCCTCCAAGAATGACTCCTTGTCGATTTCTTCTCTTGGATCCATAAGGAATTCCTCTTGTTCATCGTCTGTAGAAGGAAGACTATAAGTATTCTCAAGAAATTTCCAAACTTCATAAGCAGTAGGAAGTGTATAAATAAGTTTGAAAATATTTTGATCTAATGCACAATATAGACTATTCATAGATTTGGCATTTAAAAACATTTCATTTTTATTTAAAATACTTGGGGACATTTTAATTGTAATATTCCATACTTCCATATCCAAAGATTTAAGAAATTTTTCCATTAGAAATTTCCACCCATTATAATTTTCCCTTCAAATAAAGGTGGTGCTAAAGATTTTTCATTTATAAGAAAATTTCCCTTATTAGTAGAAGCGAGATCATGAGACGCAATTATTCCTGGTTTTTAAACATTTTGGAATAACCTGCCTCTGATACCACTTGTTGGATCTTACGACGCCCTTAGAGGGGGGGGGGTGAATAAGGGAATAAAATTTCTTTTTATAATTTTAAGAAAATTACTAAATTGTTTTATAATATGCGAAGGTAAAATAACAATTTAGCTAAATGAATAGAAAATTATGAATTTGCAATTTTAGAAATAAGTACTAAATTGTTTTATGATGAAAGAGATTGAAATAAATAATTTAGATTTAGAATTGAAAACTTAGAACACAATATAATAGAGATTACGCCAAGTGATAGAAATCAAGTAAACACAAAAGAGACATGATTATATTATATGACAAAGTGTTTACATAAATTTGATTTCTATATCGCTAGAAATCGGAGGCGTACAAATGTAAATTTCTTTTTGTTTACTAATCCTTCTCCCAAGGATCGGAAGGCTATCACTTGTCTCTCCCTAGACCAAGCCCAAGCCTATCCTCTAGATCTTCCCAAGATCTAGATGTAGCACACAAGGCCACGATTTCCCACCAAGCCACGCAAGGACTTAGACGCTCCACACAAGGAAGCGATTTTCCCCTAAGCCACGCAAGGTCTTAGACGCTCCGCACAAGGAAGCAATTTCCCTACCAATACAAAGTAAAATGTATATAAATGAAAATACAAGATAAAATAAGAACTCCCTAGAAATTCAGATCTCTGAAAGGAAGGTTGAAGCCTCGAGATGATAGTTGATGTAGAAGCGCGTCCGATCTCGTCTTCAATTTCAAACCTTCTCAGCAAAAATGGGAGTTCTTGAGGTTTTGGAGCTCTCTGGTTCGTATACACTCAAGAAGGGACTTGGAATTCTCAATTCTTAGAATGCACGAACACAAGGAGTCAATTTATAGAAAATCGTTGTCTCCTGGGCGACATCGACTGTCGGAATTTTCCGACAGCACTAAACTGCCGCTGGAGTGCCGTCGTGCGGGCAGTTGATGTAACCGCCGAGCTGTCGCCTGGGCGACATCGATGTCGGAATTCCGACAGCGCAAAACTGCCGGTCGTGGTGGTGTCGTGGGCAGTTGTGGAAACCTCCGAGCTGTCGCCTGGGTGACATCGCTGTCGGATTTCCGACAGCTCAAAACTGCCTTTCGTCGTGCTGCCGTGGAGGGAAGTAGTTGTAACTTCTCTGCTGTCGCCTGGGCGACATTAGCTGTCGAAATTTTCCGACAGTGAAATTTTCCTACATTCAAATTTAGCTCCAGCAGAATTGTGAACATCTCATACCTGTTACCTGCACACCATTAATAAAAATAGAATCAAATACATTCGGGATTTGTTATTCTCAAACCGGACGAGTGCGGAACGCATGCTCCAACAAAGCTCAGATTTGGGTGTGTGACTAGGATTGGCTTTTGGGCTTTGGAGCGATAAGAGTGGGGCTGAATCAAAGAACGGGTAGGCACAATTGGGCTAACAAGGATATAGCGATAGGAAAGGGTGTAAAGGCTCAACCGGGGCAACATGATGGCCTATATCACATTCACGCAGTTGACCAACCGTATACCCATGCTTCAAGAATCGCTTGGGGCGAGTTCTAGCCACCGAGAAAGATAATCCTTCCTCCCGACTCGGGCAACACGAGACTAATGAATGTCTACACACATTCCTATGCTACCATTTGATTCACACCGGATTCACCAAATTTCGAGTAAAGTAAACAATATTTACGCTAGTAGGAAAATATAAACTAAAAGCATAAAAAGAAATTGAATCTACACGAATTCCTACGAGACATGAGGACTCGACTAGGAGCACTAAAGGAGTCAACAAAGTACTTCGTCTCGCAATCCTAACCCAGCACCGTGATTTCCCATTCACACAACCGAAACGAGTTGGACTCGTCGCGTGCCTACAGTTAAGTGCGCTCACGTGGGTGTCGTGGTGTGCCATGAGATGAACAATGCTACAATATAACACATTGTAAATCCTAGTATGCTGTGCACTGTGCATGTGCACGAGGTAACGATAACTCTCACTCCCCCAGACTTACACTAAGCAAAAAAACATGTTCGATAGCGGCATAAGCTTAAGAAGGCTAGGAGGAGAGATTACCCCATGCTTAGAAATGAGCATACCATAAGATATGGCATTTGTTCAGAAGGCGGTGATCCCGCCGTGCTCCAATAGATGAGGACCTGCGATTAAAAGGGATCCCAGCACAACAAAAATATAGCAAAGAAAATAACAAGAAAGAATGGAACCAAATGGTCCCAAATGGGTTGTCTCCCAAGAGCCCTTTTGTTTAACGTCCTTGAAGGTGGACCAAATACCTGTATTATAGTTAGATAGCAAAAGTCTTATAATAAAAATACTAAAGAGACAGTACGATGCAGCAAATAACATGAAACAAGAAGCACAGAAACATCACAGATGGCACACAGCACAGCCCGGAGACGAAAAACTTTAGAAATAATAGTTTCCTCTTGGGAGCAATACTCTGATTGACCAGATTAAGACTTATAAAAGTAGATTACAATTACATCTACCTTAGCGCCAAAAAAAAACAACACGACCAAGCAATTTAACCACACACCCACAAAGTCGAGAAGAGCTGTTTAGTCAACTAAATGCACCACTTGATGGTCAGACAAGGTCGTGCTTCCCTCGTAGATCTTTAGGCGATGCCCGTTCACCTTGAATTTTTCTCCGTTCTCTCCGGATATTTCAATTGCTCCGAAAGGCCAACGTCGGTAACCACGAATGGACCACTCCAGCGAGACTTCGGCTTTCCCGGGAACAGACAGAGACGGGAATTATAATGAAGGACACGGTCTCCAATTCTGAATTCCTTTTGCGCAATACGCTTATCATGCCAATGTTTTGTCCTTTCTTTATATATGCGGGCATTTTCATAAGCAAACTGCCGAAATTCATCAAGTTCGTTCAACTGGGCGAGACGTCGGCTTGCTGCGGCATGGAGGTCCATGTTCAATAATTTGGTTGCCCACAGAGCTTTATTTTCTAGTTCCACAGGTAAGTGGCATGCCTTTCCATAAACTAGCTGAAATGGGGACATCCCGATAGGGGTCTTGAAAGCTGTTCGGTATGCCCAAAGCGCATCGTCCACCCTTAATGCCCAATCCTTTCTATTAGAGTGTATTGATTTTTCTATTATCCTTTTAAGCTCTCTATTAGAAACTTCCACCTGTCCGCACATTTGTGGGTGATAGGCTAAAGCGACTTTATGATGCACCCCAAACTTCTTCAATAGTTGAAGGAACAGTTTGTTATAGAAGTGGCTGCCTCCATCGCAAATGATTGTCCGCGGCGCTCCGAATCTGGAGAAGATGTTCTTGTGGATGAACTTTAAAACTGTGCGGGCATCATTTGCAGCAACGGCCTCAGCCTCCACCCATTTCGAAACATAATCCACTGCCACTATCATGTAAAGTTTTCCATGGGACATTGGGAATGGTCCAATGAAATCAATCCCCCAGACATCAAATGGTTCGCAGACCAACATGCTATTGAGCGGCATTTCATCCTTCCTTGAGATGTTCCCAGTCCGTTGACATTCATTACATTCCTTCACGTGCATGTAAGAGTCACGGAAGAGGGTGGGCCAATAAAAACCACAATGAAGATACTAAATGTGGCCACCTGCTTCACGATCATGACAATGGAGTAATATAGACTTTTGCTCCAATTCGGGAATACACCGGCGGACGATCCCATCAGCGCACGTGCGGAATAAAAGCGGGTCTTCCCAAAAATAGTACTTCGCATCTGAAAGAATTTTCTTTCTTTGCTGAAATGAAAGATTCGGAGGAAGTTTACCGCACGCCAGAAAATTAGCGATATCCGCAAACCATGGAGAGTTGCTCGGAATCGTTCCCACTGTGAACAGCATCTCGTCCGGAAAAGAGTCAGAGATTGGCGGGGGGCTGAGCTGAGAAAGATCTCCACACTCAATCCTGGACAAGTCATCCGCAATCACATTCTCGACTCCCTTCTTGTCGCGGATTTCGAGGTCATACTCCTGAAGCATCAGGATCCAACGGAGGAGCCTTGGTTTGGCATCCTTCTTCTGCTTCAGATACTTTAGAGAAGCGTGGTCCGTGTGTACAATGACTTTGGACAGAATGAGGTAGGAATGAAATTTCTCAAGAGCGAAAATCACTGCTAACAGCTCCTTCTCAGTGGTTGTGTAGTTCTGCTGAGCTCCGTTCAGGGTGCGAATGGCATAGTGAATTGTGTAAAAGATCCTGTCCCTTCTTTGTCCCAAAACGGCACCAACAGCGATGTCACTGGCGTCACACATAAGCTCAAAAGGGAGCGACCAATCCGGTGATGTCAACACCGGAGCAGTCGTCAAACAGTCCTTCAACACGTTGAACGCATGCAGACATGCATCATTGAAATCGAACCTCTCGTCCTTCCCTAAGAGATTGGATAACGGCTTGGCGCTATAGATGAGAAATTTTTGATGAAGCGTCGATAGAATCCTGCATGTCCCAAGAAACTGCGAATCCCTCTCACAGATGTTGGAGAGGGAAGCTTCTTGATAATGTCCACCTTGGCTTGATCAACCTCTATTCCCTTATTTGAAATCTTGTGTCCCAGGACAACTCCCTCCCGGACCATGAAATGACACTTCTCCCAGTTCAGCACGAGGTTTGTACTTTCGCATCGCGTGAGAACCGCCGAGAGATTTCTCAAGCAGGAGTCAAAATCAGCACCGAAGAGAGTGAAATCATCCATGAAGACCTCAAGGAACTCCCCTACCATATCGTGAAAGATAGAGAGCATACATCGCTGAAAGGTGGCAGGGGCGTTGCACAACCCGAATGGCATTTGCTTGAATGCGAAGGTGCCGGACGGGCAAGTGAACGTAGTTTTCTCTTAGTCCTCTGGGTCAATGAGAATCTGATTGTATCCTGAGTAGCCATCCAAAAAACATTAATAGTCCTGTCCAGCCAACCTCTCGATCATCTGATCAATAAACGGGATAGGGAAATGATCCTTGCGTGTTGCGTCGTTTAGTTTCCTATAGTCGATGCACACTCTCCATCCTGTAACAATCCGAGTTGGCAACAGGTCACACTGCTCATTTTCAACAACGGTGATACCACCCTTTTTTGGGACAAGCTGCACTGGACTCACCCACTTGCTGTCGCTGATTGGGTATATAATTCCGGCATCAAGCAGTTTGATCACCTCTTTCTTGACAACTTCCTGCATCCTAGGGTTGAGTCGCCGTTGAGGTTGTGAAGTCGGTTTGAAGTTCTCCTCCAGCAATATTTTATGCATACATACAGCAGGGCTGATACCTTTTAAATCCTTGATATTCCAGCCGAATGCGCCCTTATGTGTTCGCAATAGATCTCCCAAACGTTGCTCATGCTCGAGTGGAAGCAGCGCCGAGATAATAACTGGGTGAGTTTGCTGATCTCCCAAGAATAAATATTTCAGATTTGCTGGCAGGGGTTTGAGAGACAAACCTGGAGGGGCATCGAAATATGCCGCAGATGTGCATTCCACAGCAGACGTGCTGTCGCTGTTGACATTCCAAGAAACATCCTCAACAACATTTCCCCAAAGAGATGGAGACTGAAGGTCAGGTTCATCCTCCACAAGCTCGAGTGCGTCAGCATCTGCATGATGATCTCTGCCAATGGCTTTATACATGTCAAAGGTAGTCAAATCGTCACCTAGACGGAGAGTCAACCTCCCCTTCTCAGCGTCAATAAGAGCGTGAGCTGTGGCAAGAAACGGCCTTCCCAAGATAAGAGGAACAGCAACATCCGAAGCAATATCCATAATTACGAAGTCAGCAGGGAATACCAAGTAATTGACCGATACCGCTAGGTCCTCGACAACACCAATAGGTTTCTTAATAAACCGATCCGCCAACTGTAGATTGATGTTCGTGGGCCTCAAGTTACCCGAACCCAGCTCCCGGAAGATTGAAAGAGGCATCAGATTAATTGAAGCACCGGAATCGCATAATGCCTGATAGCGGCCCGAATGCCCAATAGTGCATGGAATGGTGAAATTCCCTGGGTCCTTACGCTTAACTGGCCAATGTGCAACATCAAAAGTGACACCCTCAGTTAGGGTGGAAATAGAATTGGACGTCTCAAGGCGCTTGTTCTGAACAAGCAGATCCTTTAGATATTTTGAGTGACTCGGAATCTGGGTGAGGACGTCCAGGAGAGGAATATTAACTTGCACCCCTTTCATAATCTCTTGAAACTTCTGGAATTTTTTTTCTTTTTGCGTGTTCTTCAGTCTGTGCGGAAATGGGGCAGTAGTGGATGATTGAGCAGGAGCTGGACTAAGAAGTGGCTGAGGAATGTCGACATCAGCAAGTAGCTTATCCTTGCTTGATGGGTTTCGCGACACTTCTTGAGACTCATTTCTTCTGATGGGCTCCACGGGTGATCTTCCGCTTCTCAGCTGCATGACATTCAATGTCTCATTTGGGTGGACCACCATTTCCGATACCATAGATATGATGCTCACAACCATGAACTGGAGCCTTAGCAAAGCACAGTTCTGGGCCTCTATGCATCCCAGGATACATTCGGTAAAAACACGAAATTTATCAACAGACGGCTCAGGTAGGACACAGTCATCCGGTGGGCGTGTCGTAGGGGTGATGCTCATGGTCTCACCACACCTTGCGGGGGCACACCACATCCCACTGGTTCGTGCAACCTTTTCAACAATTTGCCACGCGTCGGCACTTATTCTGCTGAAAAAAGATCCACCCGCAGCCATATCGAAGTATGGTCTATACCCAGCCGATACCCCGAAATAGAATATCTGAAGGCGTGCTTGTTCTGTGAGGCTAAGCACAAACCAGAACTTCTGAAGGAAAATGAACCTCTCCCATGCGTCAATCAGTGTTTCGTCTTTGCCCTGCGTAAACAATAACAGTCTATTGTGCATTTCCAGGAGATAGAGGCGTGAATAGAATTTAACGAGAAACTCCTCTTCCACTTTGCTCCAAGATTGACCTTCTTTTGCTTGTATCTCCCGATACCAAACCCGAGCTTTTCCTGCCAATGAGAAAGCGAACAACTGAATCCTGACCCTCTCCGAATTGCCTACAGCGTGCTAAAAAGTACTGCACACTTCACGAAAATTCTGCAGATGGGACAATGCATCCTCACTAGGAGTCTCGGAGACACAAAGGTGATTAGTTCCGTAGATATTTCAAAGCAGTTGTTAGCCATGTCAGGTATGTAGATAAAAAATTACAAGACTATAAGTATCCCAACAATCACACACAGGCTAGCAAGACAAGGGAACCTTCCTAAATGAAAAATATCAAAAACCAAAATACCCTTAGACTAATTTCCCAACAAAAACAAATTATAACCGCTTGCAGTCCCCGGCAACGGCGCCAAAAACTTGACGCGCTATTTCCACACCGCTAATTAGCGGGCACGAAATGCGGTACGACGGCAGTGCACCGGTCATTGTCAAGTAATAAAAGTAGGGAGTAGCTCCCCGAATATCATTCTCAAAGGACCGCAAGTTGGGGAATACGATTTGCTCGTCAGGAAATTAATTATGGGGGGTTCTAAGTTTAACAAAACAAGAGGGGGGTTTGGTTGATTTTATAGAACGGGAAATGAGAAAACTAAACACTATGCGGGTCGCAATCACCGCGTCGCTTGGTGGATGAATTTAGTGCAGGCCGCGATGTCGTGCTTCGCTTGGCGGATGGCCGGTGAGCATATGGATGAGGTGAGTGCAAATGCGAGAGTTGAGGGTCGAAGGCACCTCTTCGCTATCGCTTCTAGCTTTTGCTAGAGCGAGTGCTAGAACATGTGGGTGTAAATGGAGCGGGGGCGGAGCGCATCACAACACAGCATAACGTAAAGACAAGTTCATAAATAAACTTCCATTCATAGACAAATAGATGTTCATTTAGTTCATTACAACCATTAAGAGTACAAATCACAAAATGAGAAGGGGTAGAAGTAACCACGAGATGAGAAGCCTCGCCGCGGATCGTGGTCAGAATGGGGGGTCGTCACGCCTCCTCTGAGCTCAGTCCTTGGTTGCTTCCGGGGTGTAGAGGCTGTCACTACCTCCAACCGCTGCCCGTCTTCTTCTCAGAGCTGGGTTCACTTCTCCTTCACCCAATGGAGATGTCTTCCTCTTGGAATGCTGGCCGTAGATGGCAGAGAATGCTTCCGGAACCCTAGATGGACCATAGGATCAATGGATGAAGCTTTCCCAAGGGTAGGAATGGAAGGAGGGACCTTGGAGAGGTGGAACGGCGGAGTCGCGCACAGAAATCGCGCCTAAAACTGTGCAGGAATCCCTAAAATCGCGGAACAACGGCTTAAATAGGGAGCAGAATAAGTACTGCGCACGGTCAGTGGCGCACGACCAATGGTTGTGCGCGAAGGAATGCCTGTGATCGTGCGCAGTCAACCTGTAGCAAAGAAAAAATAGAAAACAACGCACGGTCAGGGGTGCACGACTAGTGGTCGTGCGCGAAGAAATGCCTGTGATCGTGCGCATACCTTCGCACCGATCTCGATCTGGGCTAGGAATTAACGCATGACCAATGGTCGTGCGCCTGATCATGCGCGAAGGAATGCGCACGATCAGAGGCTTTTTAGGCCAAAAATCACCCCGCACCATCCCGAACGTGCACACGATCCCAGGACCTGCAGGAAAAGTACAAATAACCCCGATCCGTGCACACCAACGGATCCATAACACAGGCATACAGTAATATATCGGAAAAATATGCAACAAAGGGGGAAGGATTGCACAAAAGGCGCAGAAACGCCATGCTATCAATATAAGCGTATATGAACAGCAAATGAAGTGCAATGACACTAAAACAAACCCAAATGAGGCCGGAAATCACTGTATAAACCAGACTCATCAGTGATCGATTCGACTTATGAGCCTCTCGGCTAACTAAAGAACGAAAACAATATGATGACTTTATATTGATGATATAGCCTCATAATAATTTGTTAGATCAAAGGTAAATCGTAAGCGTTCAACAATTAGAGAAAAGCAAATCTAAAAATTATAGCAAAATTATCTCATCCTCGAATCATCGCGATCGAGCACTATAGGAATTAGTTACTCATGGAAATGAAGGAATCCTTATTATACGACATGATAAAATAAGAAGAAAATGACGATAGACAGATTGTGACAAAAATTGAAATAGAAATAATCAAAATAATATTTTATTGCTAGCAAGAATAGAGGTTACACGAAATAAAAGTGTAAAAAAGAAATACCAAAAAATAACAACACGAGTTACAAGAGACGGAAAATGAATAAACCAAAACCTCCTTTTTCTCCCGGAATTCTGACAAAAATAAATATTCTAAATCTCTTTTCCCAAAAATTATCTCCCCTCTTCCTCTCCAATGAGCCTTATTTATAGGTGCAAATCAACAAGCCATCCCCAGGAATTAAAAAAAAAAAGAAAAATAAATAGAGGGGTGGGGCCCATAGCTGTTTTAATGGAGGAAAATCAATGACGTTCCCATGCATTTGAAAGCAATGGCGGGATTTCTGGACATGAAATGGCAGGCCATCAATGGCAGCATGGAGGAGTTGGATTGGCGTGGAGAAACTGCTTGGGCGGAGGAGGCGCGCATGGAGGGGCTTGGGCGGATCGCTGATGTGGACGAGCTGGAGGTGGACGACGCTATTGCTGCGTGGTGGCTGGAGGAGCTTAGATGGTGGTCGGAGCAACTTCTGGATTGGAGGTGACGGAGGTTTGCATGAATAAATATATAAATATATATATATATATATATATATATATATAAACACATGGAGGAGGAGGAGGCTGACATGGAGGCTCAGGATGGAGGAGCAGCTGGGAGGGAAGCCGGAGGTGGCCTGCATACTTGTTGGCGGCGTAAGTGGCTGAGCTGCATGGTGGCCGGCGCTGTTGCTGCGCGGAGGAGCTCTGGTTGGAGGCGGAAGTGGCCGAGCAAGGTGGCGGAACGGCGTGCTGTATGGTGGTCGCATGGAGGAGGCGGCTGAGCTATCATTCGCATAAATATATATATATATATATATGTATATAGTAGCTGCTGTACGAAGGTGGAGGCTGATGCTGTTGGATGTCAAGCCCTTGGTCACGCCCGTGACCTGGGGCGTGCACTTGGCGAATCGTCACGGGATGAACCCAGGGTGGCAGAATCGGGTCTGGAACACATCTAGGCTGTCACGCATCTTAGTCACGCACGTGACCTTGGGCGTGTACTTGACATTTTTGCTCAAAGTGCCCAGAAAACCTGAAAAACATAAACTATTCTTAAATTAGTTGAAGAAATAAAAAGTAATGAATTAATTAAGAAACTACATAAAAATTATATAAATTCATATTAAAACTATATTAAAATTATATTAAAAGATCAGTAACAAAACTTGATGCGCAAAATTATATAATTATATTTTTTTTTATGAAGATTTTTTTTTATTTAGGTGAATTAAAATTAGTCCTGGACTTCCCAAGGTCAACCCGGTGAAGTGCTCGCAAGGTACTAGAGGCTGTGATGAGAATTCAAGCCCAAAGCGTCCTTTCCAGGAAGTTAGTTACACCTTAAAGAAAAGATAAAATTAATTGGTATTTCGTTTTCCAAAATATCAACCGTATTTACCCGGCAATGGCGCCAAAAACTTGATGAGCAAAAACTATATCCGCAAATGATAATGGCAAGTGTACCATATCGAGTGTAGTATAGGTTGTAAGAAACCAAGGTCGTATTAGACACCGGGCGGTTGAATACTCTTACTTCGGAAAATCTCTATTATCTTATCGAATAATACTTGGGGTAGGTTGTTTGCAAGAAAAAGAGAGAATTAAAAGATATTAATTAAGCAAAGGGGGAAAGGCTAGCACTCGATCTTTGAATCACTTCGGAATAATAAAATAGAAGAAATAAAAAAATCCTATTCTTTTAGGAAAAATGCTTTGACCGTAGAGGTTCCCGAATTATGAGCGCGCCTTGGTCGAGGACTACGCTCAACTAAGATTAGGTTGATCAGCCGGACTTTCATTCTATAATTGAAACACCTAAAACTTGCTTTATCGTAATGAACCCCACTATTGGATTTGACTCCAATCTGGGAGATTTATGTCATCCTCTTTCGAGGGTTGCATGCAACTCTCTTTATCCTTGAATGTTCGATTCATCTTACAGGCTTGTTCGGCTTACTTAAGAATGAAAACACGAACGAGAATTATATATCGAAAATATAATCTCATTTCATTAGAATTAAGGATAAATCGTAAGTGTTTCCAAGGAGAGGAATGATGTTCTAAATTACTTCATGAATTATAATATTCCTTGGATCTTCTAGACCGAGTGCTAAAAGAAATTTAGCTGCACATGATGATTAAGGATTCAATAAAGATAAAAGAGTACATGATTAAAGAAATAAGAGGGGAATTAAAAGTTAAGAGAACTAATTTTATTAATTCGTAGATGAAAATTACAAGCAAAGGAAAAAGGGATTACAAGCTAAGGAAAAAGGGATTACAAGCTTTTAAGGTGAAAATCGCAAGAAAGAAAGAGGAGTACAAGCACTAATAACAAGAAAATAATACAGGAAAATAAAGACTTGAACTCCAAAAATTCGTCGTCTTTAAAATCCCCCCAATGAGCCCTATTTATAGGTGGCTACCAATAACAGCCGGCCCAAGCATTTGAAGAAAGGTAATCAATAGGGGGTGGGGCCCTGGGTAATTTAATGGAGACGTTTCTTGGAGCAGGCCGGACAGTTTGTGGAGCTTGGGCGGAGGAGGTGCTACTGGAGTTATTGCTGGCGGGAAGCTTTGGCAGGAAGGAGGCGTTGTTGAACATTCGTCGAACGCAGTTCGTCGAACTCTCGCATGTTCGTCGATCGCAGGCCGCCAGGCGACAGTTCGTCGATCGCCCACATATTCATCGAACGCAGTTCGTCGATCTCAGTTCATTCGTTGATCGTAGTTCGCCAGGCGCAGTTCGTCGATCTCCTGCTCTTTCGTCGAACGCAGTTTGCCAGGCGCAGTTCATCGATCTCCCGCACTTTCGTCGAACGCAGTTCGCCAGGCGTAGTTCGTCGATCTCTCACGCTTTCGTCGAACGCAGTTTGCCAGGGGCAGTTCGTCGATCTCCCGCGCTTTCGTCGAACATAGTTCGCCAGGCGCAGTTCGTCGATCTCCGCTGCTTTCGTCGAACGTAGCCAAAATCAACAGCATTGGGTCACGCCCCTAGTCACGCCCGTGACCTGGGGCGTGTAAAAGCATTTATTTTCCAAATGTCCATAAAACCTGAAAACAGACAAAAAAAACTTAAGTTAGCTTATGAAATTAAAATAGGAAAGATTTATATGATATAATTTATATAAATAACATAACTTCATTTTAAAATTATAATAAAACTATACTAAAAGATGAGTAAATAAATTACTCATCAAACACCCTCATACTTGCTCGTTGCTCGTCCCGAGCAAAACATTCTTCATAAGTGTAGGAAAAACTAATGCTAGACAGAATTATGAAAACTAGAGAGTAAAATGCGAAGTATTATGCAGGCATGCGTAGATATTTTAGTAAAAAGATGTACTTGGCATAAATACTAATTTATGAAATACTTCAAAAATGCGTTATAATTATTTATTATCACTTTTAAAAATGAGTCGACGGTCAATCAAAAAGTTGTGAAAAGGGAGAAAATAGCATGATTGTTGAGATTTAAATTACTAGATGTAGATGCTCGGGGTGGCCTCCAAAGAAATCCATCAATGTCGACGGCCATAGGCTTGCCCGTTTGCACCTTCTCCATTGCACTTCATACAAAATCAATACTATGGATCCTTAGGACTTAAATAGGATGCTATTTAAGGCTTGGGTTTAAGGGCGAGGTAAACTATAATAAATATGTAGGCGCAGACCACTTAAACAAGAAGTTTTGAGCTAACATATCATTTTCTTTTCTTCACACTTAGCATTAGAATTTGCTTTTCATAGCTACCCTGCATCTCCACCATTTCTTTTTTTCTCCCCTTTGTTTTCTTTTTTTCTTTTTTTTTTCTTAAATCAACACCCACTCCTTTTTTTTTCTTTCATAGTTGGGATCATTCCAAGTATGCATATACATACCTAGGCCGCATATCACTATGAATTTTTTTTTCTTTTTAACACAACACCCAAATATTTTTTCAATAAATTAGCTCAAAATCTCAAGTGTTCATTTGGGTTTGGTTTTTTTAGTTTTGGTGACGAAATGGTGAGGGTGGTTCAAATAAAGGTGCAAGGCTCAAATTTGTGTGAACAATGTTAGTAATTTGAGGTTGGGTGCAAAGGTTCAAACTATCCAAAGGAAGGCCTAAGTCATTTCCATAAGTTTGATTATTCTAAAGTGCACATGATTTGAAATAGTTAAAGGCAAGTTCTAGACATCGAGAAAGGACACCCTTTTGTTCGAATCGAGTAATAGCTTTCTAACAATCTTCTAGTTTTTTTAGTTTTGGTCCTCCCAAAAATAATTTTTCAAGTCTGAAAAGAATTTCTTCTTTTATTGACTTGAAAAATCTTTTGGTAGGACCCAGGACACTGATAGTTGGCAAAATCTGCGTACCAAGGGGTGGAAGAAGTCGTTACCCTTTCGATGGTGAGGAGGCGCTCTTCAGGGAATTTATCGTCGATTTCGGCCTCCACTAGTGCTTCTGCAGCCGGATTCTCCTATCGTGAGAGGTGGTCTACCGCAAGATTTTCCGCTACTCTTTTGTCCTAGATCTCTACATCAAATTCTTGCAGTAGGAGGATCCGACATAGCAGTAGAGGCTTTGCATCTCCTTTGTTTAGCAAAAACTGGAGGGCGGAGTGATCTGTAAAGATGATAACTTTTGAAAGCGTTAAATAAGATTGAAATTTATCAAACGCAAAAATGATAGCCAAATATTCCTTTTCCGTTGTTGTATAATTTGCTTGCGCAGATGTTAGCATTTTGCTTGCGTAATAAATCAGGTGAAAATATTTATTCACCCATTGGCCTAAAACTGCACCTACAGCAAAATCGCTCGCATCGCACATGATTTCAAACGGAAGGGACCAATTTGGCGCGATTAAAATAGGAGAATTGATAGGTTCCTTTTTAATTTTATTAAACGCTTTTAAACATTCATCATCAAAATGAAACGCGGATTCTTTTTCTAAAAGATGACTTAGCGGTTTTGTAATTTTTGAAAAATCTTTAATAAACCATCTATAGAAGCCCGCATGTCCTAGAAAACTCCTAATAGATTTTATATTAGTAGGAGGGGGGAGTTTTTCTGTGACCTCGATCTTGGCCCTATCGACCTCGATCCCTTTGTTTGAGATTTTATACCCAAGGACTAATCCCTCTTGGACCATAAAGTGGCACTTCTCCCAATTGAGTGCCAAATTTGTGTCTTCACAGCGTTGAAGAACACGATCAAGATTATTTAAACAGTTTGTAAAAGAATCGCCAAAAACAGAAAAATCATCCATGAAAACTTCCATGATGTCTTCTACAAGTTCATTAAAATTTGCCAACATACATCGCTGAAATGTAACCTGCGCATTGCAAAGACCAAACGACACTCTTCGATATGCGAAGGTGCCGAATGGACAGGTGAAGGTGGTTTTTCTTGGACTTCGGGCGCTATTGGGATTTGAAAATATCCCGAAAGACCATCGAGAAAACAGTAGTGTGAATGACAGGATAAGAGTTCTAAGATTTGGTCAATAAAGGGTAACAGAAAGTGATCCTTGCGGGTAGCATCATTTAATTTCCTATAATCGATGCATACTCGCCAACCCGTAACAGTACGGGTCGGAATCAACTCATTATTTTCATTAGTGATTACCGTTATTCCACTCTTTTTAGGCACGACTTGCACTGGGCTAACCCAAGTGCAATCAGAAATTGGGTAAATAATTCCCGCATCTAATAATTTTATGATTTCGGCCTTAACGACATCCTTCATATTTGGATTAAGCCGTAGTTGAGGCTGAATAGTACTGTGAGAATTATTTTCTAAATTAATTTTATGTGTGCAGAATGAGGGATTTATTCCCTTTATATCAGAGATTTGCCACGCAATTGCGTGACAGTGTTTATTCAAAATTTTAATTAATTCGGAAATTTCTGAATCGTTAAGCGCGGAAGATAAAATAACAGGCAATTTTGAATCTTTTTCTAAGAAAATATATTTTAAATGATTCGGGAGTTGTTTTAACTCAAGGCTTGACAGTTCTTCATATGATGTTTTAACTTTTAAATTATTTAAATTTATTTGTTTGAAATTTTGCGCCCGCATTATTTCCTAAAGACAAAATAGAGTTTCTAACTCTGAATCTTCGAAAGAAGGAGATATTATTTCAGAAAAAAGTGGCGACTCATCTTCAAAATTTGTTTCTAAAGTAAAACAGGAGTCGTCATTAAAAAAAGAATTTCTCATAGAGTTGTTTATGCTAAAAACCACTTCTTCATCTCCAACTCGTAGGAGAAGCTTGCCATTACTAACATCAATAATTGCCCGGGAGGTGGCGAGGAAAGGACGACCGAGTATAATAGGGACTTCGGCGTCTTTCTCAATGTCTAGGATGACAATATTTACCGGGAAGATAAATTTGTCAACCTTGACAAGCACATCCTCAAGGACCACTATCGTTTATTTTATTGATCGGTCCGCTAATTGGATGCTGATTTTTGTTGGGCTTGGATTGCCTAAACCAAGCTTTTTAAATAAAGAAAATGGCATCAAATTAATACTAGCGCCCAAATCCGCCAAGGCGTGTTTTATTAAGAAATTACCAAACATGCACGGGATGGAGAACCGTCCTGGATCGTTTATTTTTTGCGGTAAATTATTTAATAAAACTGCCGAGCATTCTGCGTTTAGAGATATACACGAAAATTTTTCAAGTTTCTTTTTGTTAGAAAGTAAATCTTTTAGATATTTAGCGTATTTGGGCATTTGGGCGATCGCTTTCTTAAAATGGCACATTTATTTGAATTTGTTTTAAAATTTCAATAAACTTTTTGTATTGCTCCTCATTGCGTTCATTTTTAAATTGCGAAGGACAAGGAATAGAAGGATTTTTAATAATGCGCGGTGAGAATGTAGAAGAATGTATAGTAGGTGAAGAAATAACTTGCGGAGATGAAGTTGAAACGTTTACCTCCGGCTCGACCAAATTTGAAGAAGTTAGCTCCTTTCCGCTACGGAGGGTAATTGCGTTGGCGCTCTCCCGTGGGTTGGGATCAGTATTGCCCGGCAGAACTCCATGCTGGTGTTCGGAGAACATTTTGGCGAGCTGTCCAATTTGGTTTTCCAAGCTTTTTATAGATCCGAAAAGGTTCTGGATATTGGAATCAGTAGAGGCGAGATATTTGGTGAAGACCTCTTCAAGTGAAGGGGGCTTTGGTGGTTGTGGTGGAGTGAATCTGGGGGGATTTCCTTGTGGGGGGCGTTGAGCATTATTGGGGTTGCTCCATGAAAAATTTGGGTGGTTCCTTAAACCCGGATTATAACCATTATGAAGATTATTATTTGGGTTATAAGGAGGACAGTAGGAGTTCCCCATATAATCTACTTGCTCTTGATTAAAATTATTATTGTTCTTATAATTAATATTGTTATTATAATAATAATTATTATTAAAATTATTAGCCCCGTTAGTGGCAGAGAAAGCAGACATCTCCGCCATTTGCTTAGTAAGCCATTCTACTTGATGTGCTGAATTCGGGGTTCCTTCGACTTCAAAGAGTCCGGTCGCTTGTTAGGACGCGACCGTGGCACATTCCACTGATAAGCATCCATGGCCATCTCCTAAAAAAGCTCTTGAGCGGCATCCGAGGTTTTATTATTTAGAGTTCCTCCAGCTGCCACATCAATCATTTTCCTCATTTGGAGATTCAAACCATTGTAGAATATTTGAACTTGTTGCCATAAAGAAAGGGCATGGTGAGGACATCTCTGCAATAATTCCTTGAGGCGCTCCCATGTGTCATAGAGAGACTCTGAGTCTATTTGCGTAAATGAGAGAATGTTTGTACCTAATTTAGCGAACTTTGCCGGAGGAAAATATTTAGTTAAAAATTTTTCCGTCATCTCGGCCCACGTAGTAATGGAACCTCTAGGAAGAGATCTCAACCACTGCTTGGCCTTAGTCCACAAAGAGAATGGAAATAAATGCAAACGAATGGCGTCATCGGTGACACCGGAGGAAAATATTTAGTTAAAAATTTCTCCGTCATCTCGGCCCACGTAGTGATGGAACCTCTAGGAAGAGATCCCAACCACTGCTTGGCCTTAGTCCGCAAAGAGAATGGAAATAAACGCAAACGAATGGCGTCATCAGTGACGCCATTGATTTTAAATGTATCACAAATTTCCAAAAAATTTAATAAATGTAAATTTGGATCTTCATCTGGTAAGCCGTCAAAGATGACTGTTTGTTGTACCATCTGAATGATACTCGTTTTAATTTCAAAATTATTATTCGCCACCACCGGGCGAATAATGCTAGATTGTGTTCCCTCCCAATTTGGCCTCGCATAATAGGACATGTCTGTAGCGGGGCCTCATTATGGTCGAGGTTATCCATTAAGCCTTCATCAGTTTCTCCGATTGACACTTCTTAAATTATTGGTAGATCACTAAATCGGAGACGACGCCGCAAGGTGCGCTCGATTTCCGGATCAAAGCAAAATTCTAAATTGACTGAAGAGTTTCCTCGGGTCATATATCCAAAATAAAAGAGGAAAAGATGTGAAAAAGATAAAGAAAATAAAATAAAATTTTAGATAAATAATTTTATAATTTTTTTTATAATTTTTTTTAATATATATATATATATATATATATTATGAAGATTTTTTTATTTAGGTGAATTAAAATTAGTCCTGGACTTCCCAAGGTCAACCCGGTGAAGGGATCACAAGGTACTAGAGGCTGTGATGGGAATTCAAGCCCAAAGCGTCCTTTTCAGGAATTTAGTTACACCTTAAAGAAAAGAAAAGATAAAATTAATAGGTATTTCATTTTTCAAAATATCAACTGTATTTCTCAGGCAACGGCGCCAAAAACTTGATGCGCAAAAACTATATCCGCAAACGATAATGGCAAGTGTACCATATCGAGTGTAGTATAGGTTGTAAGAAACCAAGGTCATATTAGACACGGGGCAGTTGAATACTCTTACTTCAGAAAATCTCTATTATCTTATCGAATAATACTTGGGGTAGGTTGTTTGCAAGAAAAAGAGAGAATTAAAAGATATTAATTAAGCAAAGGGGGAAAGGCTAGCACTCGATTTTTGAATCACCTCGGAATAATAAAATAGAAGAAATAAGAAAATCCTATTCTTTTAGGAAAACTGCTTTGACCGTGGAGGTTCCCGAATTATGAGCGCGCCTTGGTCGAGGACTGCGCTCAACTAAGATTAGGTTGATCAACAAAACTTTTGTTCTATAATTGAAACCCCTTAAATTTGCTTTATGTAATGAACCCCACTGTTGGATTTGACTCCAATGCGGGAGATTTATGTCATCCTCTTTCGAGGTTTGCATGCAACTCCCTTTATCCTTGAAGATTCGATTCGTCTTACAAGCTTGTTCGGCTTACTTAAGAACGAAAACACGAACGAGAATTATATATCGAAAATATAATCTCATTTCATTAGAATCAAGGATAAATCGTAAGTGTTTCCAAGGAGAGGAAAAGATGTTCTAAATTACTTCATGAATTAAAATATTCCTTGGATCTTCTAGACCGAGTGATAAAAGAAATTTAGCTTCACATGATGATTAAGGATTCAATAAAGATAAAAGAGTACATGATAAAAGAAATAAGAGGGGAATAAAAAGTTAAGAGAACTAATTTTATTAATTCGTAGATGAAAATTACAAGCTAAGGAAAAAGGGATTACAAGGTAAGGAAAAAGGGATTACAAGCTTTTAAGGTGAAAATCGCAAGAAAGAAAGAGAAGTACAAGCACTAATAACAAGAAAATAATACAGGAAAATAAAGACTTGAACTCCAAAAAATTCGTCGTCTTTAAAATCCCCCCAATGAGCCCTATTTATAGGTGCCTACCAATAACAGCCGGCCCAAGCATTTGAAGAAAGGTAATCAATAGGGGGTGGGGCCATGGCTAATTTAATGGAGACGTTTATTGGAGCAGGCCGGACAGCTGGCAGAGCTTGGGCAAAAGAGGTGCTGCTGGAGTAATTGCTCGTGGGAAGCTTTGGCGGGAAGGAGGCGTTGTTGAACATTCGTTGAATACAGTTCATCGAACTCTCGCCTGTTTGTCAATCGGAGGCCGCCAGGCGACAGTTCGTCGATCGCCGACTTATTCGTCGAACGCAGTTCGTCGATCTTAGTTCGTTCGTAGATCGCAGTTTGCCAGGCGCAGTTTGTCGATCTCCCGCGCTTTCGTCGAACGCAGTTTGCCAGGAGCAATTCATCGATCTCCCGCTCTTTCGTCGAACACAATTTGCCAGGCGCAGTTCGTCGATCTCCCACGCTTTCATCGAACGTAGTTCGCCAGGCGCAGTTCGACGATCTCCCGCGCTTTCGTCGAACGCAGTTTGCCAGGCACAGTTCGTCGATCTCTGCTGCTTTCATCGAACGCAGTTCGACGAACTCCTGAATTTTCGTCGAACGCAGCCAAAATCAACGACATTGAGTCACGCCCCTGGTCACGTCCGTGACCTGGGGCATGTAAAATCATTTTTTTCCAAATGTCCAGAAAACCTGAAAACACAAAATAAACTTAAGTTAGCTTATGAAATTAAAATAGGAAAGATTTATGTGATATAATTTATATAAATAACATAATTTCATTTTAAAATTATAATAAAACTATACTAAGAGATGAGTAAATAAATTACTCATGAATCCCCAAGTATAGATCTCGAAGGAACACAGTAAGGTGGAGTTAACTTTTACGGTAGGACTTGAGATTGAAGTCCTTTAGGTCGGAAGGGATGTGAATGGCTAGGATTAGCTTGGTTAGTGGAAAAACAAAATAAGGAAAATAAACTACTATGTAGGCCGCTAAGCACTGCTTCGCAAGGCGAATGGAAACTTCGCAGGCCGCTATGCACTGCTTTGCAAGGCGGATGGGCGAGAATGCAAGCAGATGGAGTGGTTCGCACCGGCGGAAGTGAGGTGGATTATACAGGCCGTTAGTGATGCTTAGCTTGGCGAGTGGAAGAGTAGGCACATGTAGTGGAAGTGTAGTAAAGTGGGTTGGAAGAGTAGGCTTGTAGAATGGGCGAGTAGGCTAGCGGAATGGAAGAGTAGGGTTGCAGAATGGAGTGGAGGCTTTGCGGAATGGAATGGAGGCACGCCTCATACACACATATTGTAACATCCCCTAAACAATTAGACCCCTAAGTTGGTTTTTTCATGACTAGGTCATGACAAAACCAGAGTAAGAATTTAAGGTCATGTGAACCTAGGCAAGAAGGAGAAAACCTAAGTGGCCTGCATTTAGCAATTTGCAGATACCAAGCCTAGGGTTAGACTTTAGTGTCTCACCTTTAACCTTGACCCCACCATAGCATCCCTAACCCATTAGGGGTCTCCGTGGAGCACCAAGGATCCATTAGGGTCAACCAAAGAGGCCAAATTGGCTAAAGTCAACCCTAACCCTAGATTTGTCAAACTAACTCACTTAGAGTCAATTGGCCACCATCATGTCAAATTGACCTTGCCCCTACCCTTAAAAGGATACTAGGGACCTAATGGACCAAAAGTTCCCATCATGGGACCTCTAATTTGGCTAATTTACCCCAAGTCAACCCTAGCCCTAATTTTGGTCAAAGTGCCCTATAAAGGGGCAATTCACACTCACCTTGCCAAATTGACCCTACCTAGACCTTCCTATCCCTTAAGGGAGTCCAGGGGGTCACTATCCACCCATTGTGGTCAACCCAAATGGTCAATTTGACCATGTTCAACCTTATCCTAAATTAGGTCAAAATGACCTAATTTGCCCAAATTAAACCCAATCCATTTGGGCTAGGCCCAACCAAAGTGGTCCACCACCTAGTGGGCTTGGTAATTACTGAAATTATCACTCAAATTCTATAAATGATGATTAGGAGAGATAAAATGGAGGTTTCCCCCAAATTGGAGAGAGGAGGAGAACATTCATGGTGATTGAATGCATTGAACCCTTCAATCCCTCTACAATTGATGAGCATTAACCTCCCCCTTCAGTTACAAAAAGAATCCTGAAGTTTCTATGGCCAGGAGAGCTGAATTAGGGGAGAATTAGAGGTTTCCAAAATCACCATTAATTGTATTAATGGCAATTGATGACATGGCCCCTCCTCTCCCCCAATTGATCTCTTTAACACCTTCAGAGGTCGGAAAGGAGTGAAACCCCCTCTTCCCCGAAGACATCGAGCACCAGAAGCAAGGATTGACATGGCGCCGAAAGCTCAACCTCCGGCCATGGTGACTCGCCAGAATACGCGCCACCAATCCCTACACAGGTTCTGTTGAAACCAGAGAACTGGTCTCGACGTTCGAAAGAGTGATGCAGCTAACCCTTACTTGTCCTGCGCTTGACCCTTGACTAGTTACTAAGAACCACAGAACTCAACCCTTGGAAAATTTCGAAGTCCACAAACTGACCTCTTAAGCTGCAGCGTGGAGGTTCCACCACGTACCCAAAGCTCTCAAGGAACTTCCCCTCCGAAGCCAATGCAAAGCCTGGGCACCTTGGAGGGCACTAAAGATCACCTCACTGTCTACCTTCAATGAAAGGAGGAGGGGAGGGGTAGTGATTGATCACAACACACATGCGAGGGAGGGGGTATCAACATCCCTTCCCAAGCTGCCCATGGGGGTCTATTTATAGACTTCCCAAAAATTGGGCTGCGGATAGCCAAAATTCCACTATCCGCAGACCAACAACCAACCTGAACGACTGGAGAATGAGGGGAGGCGAGTGGAGCTCGAGATGTCCACTCCCCCCTTTCCGAGGGTCAGGTGAGTGGACCAAGGTCCACCACCCAAATTGGGCGAGTGGACCTCATGGTCCACTCAGCCAACCAGGCGAGTGGACCATAGGTCCACGGGCCAGTTACCCGGGGCGAGTGGACCTATGGTGCCACTCGCCCAGGTTCCCGGGGCCAGTGGACCTATGGTCCACTCGCCCATATGGATGGGGGAGTGGACCATAGGTCCACTCACCCGTGCGCCTGGGGCGAGTGGACCATAGGTCCACTCGCCCCTACTTCGGGCAAGTGGACCTATGGTCCACTCGCCCCTTCCCTCGGGCGAGTGGACCTTAGGTCCACTCGACCGGAGCCTTGGGCGAGTGGACCTATGGTCCGCTCGCCCAAGTAGGAAGTATTTTCACCCCGGCTCTTCTCTTTCTCGGTCCTTAACGATCTCTAATGGTTGGATTTGGTGCATCGGGATCACCCTTTCCGCCACGACTTCATCCATTTTGAGTCACACCGACTCGGAAAATATGAGGTTTGTACACAATCTCCGCTCTTTTCGAGCTTTCCTTAAGCTCGGAAAGAATGTCCAACCCGCCTATTTGACGAGTCTTGTGGGGTCTTGGTGGAATCTCTCGAGGGTCCCGCAGGACGGCTATAAAAAGCCTCCAGAGGGGGAGGTGAGGAGAGCACCATTCCTGAGAGTTCTCCCTTCCCCCTTTCCTTCGAGTCGGATGGATCCTCCTCGAGACTTTAGAGCCCGTTTCAAAGCCCTTGCTGGGAGGGACCGGAATGACTTGGTGGAGCTCAGGGCCATAGTTAGTGGCTTCCTCCCTCCCCTACTCGGCCAACGGTGCGATCACCGCGGAAGAAACTCCGACCTGATTTACTGAAAGAGGTGGCGTCGTCATCCTCCCACGGGGTGACTGAATATGTCTGTGACCTGGAGCTAGACACGGTATAAACTCATTCCTTATCTTTGCCCCCTTTTTTGCGATCATATCACACTAATGAAGGCATGCTTCTTGCATGCTAACAACTTTTTCCGAACCACCCTGAGGGGGTCCGTAGCGTGATGGAAACGTCGGGTGCAGGCGTTCGAGCGAGTCCTGCCATTCTTGCTCAAGATCCTGCTGCTCTCTCAACTACCCATGACAACCCTTGCTCGAAGAGCCAAGGGATTGAGGATTCGCAAGGTAATGTTACTACAAGAGCCTCTATCGAGGTGAGTGCTTCGGTATCTAAAGCAATGCCTTTTGTAGGAAGGGACAAGACCTCGACGGGTCAGTCGAGCCGGAGGGAGGTCTCCCCACAAATACGATCCCCTACTATGGTGGAGGAACCTGCCGAGGACCAGACCAACATTCTCGAGCGTCTGAATCTTTTGGCTGATACAGTGCGGAGGCAAGAGGCCTTTCTTCTCGAGCTGCGTGACGGAAGGTGGTCCGCCGGACCTAACCCTCTCACCCACGTCTGCGCGCTAGAGTGGCAGATGGAGAGGTTGGAAAATGAGCTTAATTTGCTAAGGGGGGAGGTTCGGCTTACGTCCGGAGGTATAGCTGCGCCACTCGCCGACCACATACGCCTCGTTGAGGCTAGCTTTCGCACCGCGGGCGAGGAGATCGCCGCAATGAAAGAATGCATCGGGTCTATGCAGGCGGTGCCATCGTGCACCCAGGATCAAGGTTTCTGGAAATGGATGCCGCGCTGAACGGCTTTTATCCTCGCTCTTCGATTTATTATGTAATAATAGGAACTAGCCCTGCATGGTGGTTCTACCCACCCCGTGACCGGACGCTTTAATCCTATTCTTCTTCTGTTATAATGCTTTGTTGCTTTCGCACATCCACGATTCGTATGTAGTTAAGCATTGGACGATTAAGTGCTAGTGTAAGCGACATGACATCGGGGTAGTGCGTCTGAGGACAGGAGGTAGAGGCCTTAGATGGGTGTCATATAGAGAAGGTAGAGTAGTGGGGTTGGGGGGAAGCATGGGCGAATGGACCTCGAGGTCCTCGCCCCTGAACCAAGTGAGCGGACCATAGGGTCTGCACACTTTCGCTGGGCAGATGCTCCACGAGGACCACTTCCATGCACCGGGCGAGTGGACCCTATGGTTCACTTGCCTGTGCCCCGGGCGAGTGGATCCCATGGTCCACTCGCCCGTGCCCCGGGCTTGTAGACCTCAGGGTCCACTCGCCCATGCCCCGGGCGAGTGGACCTCAGGGTCCACTCGCCCATATTCAGGGTGGGTGGACCTCATGGTCCACTCACCCATTTTGGCTCCACCTATAAATACCCCCCCCCCCCCCCCCCCCTTTCTTCTACTTCACCATCACATTTTCCATCTTCCCTTGCTTTGAACTCTCCTTGAGGTTAGCTCTCTTCCCTCTCTCTTACCCCGTGAGTAGGCTCCCAATCGCCCTCCTGTGGCCAGGAATGGTCGGGAACAATGTGCAACCAATTTTTTCGAGCACCCCTTCCCCGAAGGGAAGGTATCTAAGGAGGAGTTCTCAGCATTCAAGAGCTCCTACCTTCCTGAGAGGTGGACGTCTCGTCGTCCGTCTCAGAGTGAGTCCATTAACTCTTTCTACGAGAACTGGCTCTCCATCCCGCTTGACCACTTCGAAGCTGGCCTACGGCTACCTCTATGGCCTGAGGTGAAAGAGTTTTTGAACTACTTTGGCGTGGTCCCGGCGCAGGTTAACTCTAACACAATCTCGATGCTGACTGCTTACGCTTGCTATCTGCGAACGGAATGGGTTGAGTTTGACTTGACTGTGTTCCGCAAGGTATTTGTCTTCTGAGCGACCCCTGAGGGGGTATGTGATGAGTACTATTTGTACTCATCTTTTAGCATAATTTTGATGTAATTTTAATATGAATTTATATCAATTATTTGTTTTATCTTATAATAATCATTCCTTTTTATTTCTGTCACTAATATAAGTTTAGTTTATGTTTTGCAGGTTTTCTGGGCACTTTGAGCAAAAATATCAAGTACACGCCCAAGGTCACGGGCGTGACCTAGGGCGTGTCAGCCTAAGATGTGTTCCAGACCTGCTGCCGCTACTTCGGGCCCATTCCGTGAAAATTCGCCAAGTACACGCCCGTGACCGAGGGCGTGACCTACAGTCACGGGCGTGACTCGCCCCGCGCTTCTTCCCGCCAGAGTTTCCCGCCAGCAGCACTATTTCAAGATTACACGCCCCAGGTCACGGGCGTGACCTAGGGCGTGACGCGTCCGAAACGCCTGCATTGAAGCCAGAACGCGCCCTCTCCGCACCAGCATCGATCACGCCCCTTACACGCCCTTGGTCACGGGCGTGACCAAGGGCGTGTAACCTCATTTTTTCAGCTATATAAAGCCAGCTTTTCCAGATGTTTAAAAGAGGAGTTTTTTAGGATTAGATACTTCGTTTCATGTTTATTTTTCATGTTTTAGTAGTCTTGTAATCCTTCTTCTTGCAAATTGTATTTTCATTTCAATAGTCGTAATTCTCAATTTCATAGCTTGTACTCTCTTTTGTAATTTTATAAATTAGATCTTTTCTTCTCTCATTCCCTCTCTCTTTTATGATACGCTCTTTTATTTATTTTGATTCCCCAATCTCCATGAGTACCTAAAATCTCTATTGGTACTCGATCGAGATGATCCAAGGAATAATATTGGTTTTGAAGTAATTTAGAATTGCTCTTTCTCTTTTCTAAAAACGCTTAAGATTTATCCTTGATTTTAATGAAATGAGATTATACTTTCTAGTTTATAATTCTCGTTCTTGTTTTCGTTCTTTAGTTAGCCGAACAAGCTCGTAAGGCGAATCGATCATTCAAGGATAAAAAGAGTAGAATGCAATCCTCGAGAGAGGACGACGTTACCCTTCCGGATTGGAGTAAAAGCCAACAGCGGGAATCACTTCGATAAGGCGAGTTTTAGGGGTTTCGATTCTAGAACGAGAGTTTGATTGATCAACCTAAACTCAGGTGAGCGCATCCTCGAGAGAGGTGCGTTCATAATTCGGGAATCTCCACGGTCAAGGCTATTTTATTAAGAGAATGCGCTTTTATTCTTCGTTCTTATTTTATCTCCAAGGTGATTCAAGGATCGAGTGCTGACCTTTTTACTCGTCATTTAATTTAATCTTATTTTTATTTTCCGTTTGCAAAATCACTCCCAAGTTCTATTTGATAAAATAATAGAGATTTTCTTGAAGTAAGAGTACTCAACCGCCCCGAGTCTAATACGACCTTGTTTCAATAACCTATACTACATTCGATACGGTACACTTGCCGTTATCGTTTGCAATCATAGTTTTGCCCCATCAGTATGCTTCCTCACCGACACGCATGTGAAGGTGTGGGAGACCTCTAAAAAGGTCTACCGCTAGAGTGACACATTTGTGTTCATCCAAGGTGACTTCGGTGACATCCCCCTCTCGCCCATCCAGAGTTCTGAGAAGGCATTTAAGGCCCCTCGCTTAGGTGGGGAGGCGGTTGTACTTCACAGCTATCTTGAGGGCGCGAGCTTTGAGGTCGACCACCTCAGGAGGGACATCGGCCGGCTCACCTACATCAATCCTGGGACAGGTTTCCCCTCCTCTTTGACGTCCCCCCTATTTTCCCTTCCTCACTCATACATGCGGATAGTTACCTTGACCTTGGTTCACTCAGGTGAGCGTACTCGTCCACGACATCCCCCTTAGCAATGGGGAGCTCATCATCCGCTCGCTGGTTCGTTAAGGAGGCTGCCGCTCTATGTGCCTCCGCCCCTAAGGTCCCCGCGCCGAGGCAACGGAAGGAGAAGGAGAAGGAGGCAGAGGAGGACTCGCCTCCTTCCCCGCCTAAAAGGCCAACAATGCGGCGAGGGAAGGCTGTCCATAGGGAGGTCTCAGTGATAGCGCCGAGGGAGAAAGGGCAACCAAGCGACCCTGACGCGTTGGCGAACCACCCCAACTTCGAGATGGGGGTATCGCCACTGATTCCTTCGGTGAACCTATCCTTCATTGGGATGAGGCCACGAACCGGGTCTCGATCACCTCCCATCAACCATCCTGGATAGAAAGTGAGCCACTCGGGGATGCTGCGTACAACCTCTCATTTGGCCTCTATGGCTGACAGGATTCGGCCGCCTGCAAAAAAAAGTCTATGCGTGACCTTGCCTGCATGAGCTCGCAAGCCCTGCTCCGCGCAGCCGAACTCTCGCACATGACCGCCCGCCGAGGTCTTAGTCTCTCGAAGAGGCTGAGGCAGGTCGATGCGTCGAGTCGAACTGCCGAAGAGAAGGTTGCCGACCTCACCACGCGCCTAGTTACCACTGAGAGGCTCTTGGAGCAGTCATCTAGGGGCCTGGTTCGTGCTGGCTTTGGGGACTCTCCCCTTCTTCTTTGCCTTTCTTTTCTCCAACATCTATAACCCTTTTACTTTTTTTACCTGTAGGGGCTAGAGGCTGCTGACTCACTCAGGAGGCGATGCGAGGAGTCAGATCGGGAGGTGCAGGACCTGAGAGCTCAGCTTGCTGAAGCCCAGAGGCAGTTGCGGGAGGGGGAGAGAGGAGGACCCTCGCGAACGGCGGCGCCCGTCCCTCCTTCCCCTTCTATGGTTGAGGGCATCCGGAAGGAGATTGCGAAGACGACCGGCCGAGGCCTTGGTGGTTTCCCTTCATAGGGCGGACACCCTTTGTGATGGTTGGAGGGGGGCCCTGCTAGTGATATCCTCTTTGATCTATACCCCTCACATGTGCGTCCCAGCTCGCCCCTTCCAGCGACGGCGATTCCCCTTGAATGTCGGAGTTGCTATGAACCTCCTCTCTTCTCTATTCCCTGCAAGCCATGGTCGTTTTGTATCTTCAACCGCATGCTAATTATCAAGAGCAAAATGCCTATTTATGTAACATGTATTATTTATGAACATGCAACTATTTGGCGAACTTCTAGTTTCTTCAACTATTCGTTGTTCAGTTATAATAAACTTATTTGGTTTGAGATCTCTCCATATGATGATGAGAGTTTACTATTTTGTCATACCTTGGACCAACTTGATAGAACAACTAGGAGAGGAGAGCTGGTCCATGTCCTAGGGGCTTAGCTTACCCGGAGGCAAATGAATTCAACACCCTTCCCAACCACTTGGGGGCGGAGTACCCGTCCATGCCCTAGGAGCTTAGCTTGCCTGGAGGCGGAGCACCCCCATACCTTCCCAATCCAATTGGGGGTGGAGTACCCGTCCACGTCCTAGGGGCCTAGCTTACCTGGGGGCGGAGGAACTCAACACTTTTTCAAACCAACTGGGGGTGGGAGGTCCATCCACGTCCTAGGGGCCTTGCTTACCCGGAGCTGGAGGTGCTCATCATCTCTCCAAGTCACATAGCTAAGTAGCGAGTCGACCCGATGAGTCTCCCATCTGCCGGCATGACTGAGCCCGGAGAATGGTTTCTAGTCGGGAATTCTACCAATCTGTCGACCCAATGAGTCTCCCATCTGCCGGCATGATTGAACACGGAGAATGGTCTCTAGTTGGGGATTCTACCAATCAGTCGACCCAATAAGTCTCCCATCTGTCGGCATGACGGAGCACGGAGAATGGTCTCTAGTTGGGGATTCTACCAATCAGTCGACCCAATGAGTCTCCCATCTGCTGGCATGACTGAGCCCGGAGAATGGTCTCTAGTTGGGGATTCTACCAATCAGTCGACCCAATGAGTCTCCCATCTGCCGGCATGACTGAGCCCGGGGAATGTTCTCTAGGTGGGGATTCTACCAATAAGTCGACCCAAAGAGTCTCCCATATGCCGGCATGACTGAGCCTGGAAAATGGTCTCTAGTTGGGTATTCTACCAATCAGTAGACCCAATGATTCTCCCATCTGCCGGCATGACTGAGCCCGGAGAATGGTCTCTAGTTGGGGATTCTACCAATCAGTCGACCCAATGAGTCCCATCTGACGGCATGACTGAGCCCAGAGAATGGTCTCTAGTTGGGGATTCTACCAATCAGTAGACCCAATGAGTCTCCCATCTGCCGGCATGACTGAGCCCGAAGAATGGTCTCTAGTTGGGGATTTTACCGTAGGTGTTACCTGAAAAAAGGAAACCATTTTCATTCACCATGTTGACCACTAAACAAATTAGAATGGATAAAAATTGTTCTCCATTGGATGTAGGGCTCCGAGCTCATTCCAAAAAGGTGTTGTTCGCAAAAATCGGACAACCAGATCAAAAGTTATGGATGTTACAGTTTATGTGTCAAGAGGAGCAAAATCCCTCATTAACATTGCAACCGGATGTATATTGACCTCTAAAATAAGCTGGAATGGTTTAAAACTGTGCTCCATTAGATGTGTGCCTCCGAGCATATTCCGTAAAGGTGTTGTGGGCAACAATAAACATACAAATCAAAAGTTATGGCTGTTAGAAGTTTAGGTGTAATTTGGAGCTAAATTTTACATTACCGCTGCAACCGGCTATATATCGACAACTAAATGAACTGGAATGGGTAAATGTTGTGCTCCAATGAATGTAGTGCTCCGAGCTCATTCCGAAAAGGTGTTGTGGGGGTAAAATCAGACAACCAGATCAAAAGTTATTGCTGTATAAAGTTTGAGTGTCATTTGGAGCTAAATCTCTTACTTTCGCTACAAACCGCATCTAAAATTCTTTCATTTTGAAACTTATGTGTAATTTGGAGCAAAATCTCGCATTACTAGTAGAACCCACTGTATATCCACCTCTAAACGACCTTGAATGGGTTAAAATTGTTTTCCATTGGATTTAGGGCTCCTATCTCATTCTGAAAAGGTGTCCTTTGGAGCTAAATTTCGCATTACCGCTGCAACCGGTTATATATCGACAACTAAATGAACTGGAATGGGTAAAACTTGTGCTCCAAGGAATGTAGTGCTCCGAGCTTATTCCGAAAAGGTGTTGTGGGGTAAAATCAGACAATCGGATCAAAAGTTATTGCTGTTTAAAGTTTAAGTGTCATTTGGAGCTAAATCTCTCACTTTCGCTGCAAACCGCATCTAAAATTCTTTCATTTGAAATTTATGTCATTTGGACCTAAATCTTACATTACTAGTAGAACGCACTGTATATCGACCTCTAAACGAGCTTGAATTTGTTAAAATTGTTCTCCATTCGATTTAGGGCTCCTATCTCATTCTGAAAAGGTGTCCTTTGGAGCTAAATTTCGCATTACCGCTGCAACCGGCTATATATCGACAACTAAATGAACTGGACTGGGTAAAAATTGTGCTCCAATGAATGTAGTGCTCCGAGTTCATTCCAAAAAGGTGTTGTGGGGTAAAATCAGACAACCAGATCAAAAGTTATTGCTGTTTAAAGTTTAAGTGTCATTTGGAGCTAAATCTCTCACTTTCGCTACAAACCGCACCTAAAATTCTTTCATTTTGAAATTTATGTGTCATTTGGAGCAAAATTTCGCATTGCCAGTAGAAACCACTGTATATCGACCTCTAAATGAGCTTGAATGGGTTAAAATTGTTCTTCATTAGATTTAGGGCTCCTATCTCTTTCTGAAAAGGTGTCTTTTGTTGTTAAATTTTGCATTACCGCTGCAATCGGCTATATATCGACAACTAAATGAACTGTAATGGGTAAAACTTGTGCTCCAATGAATGTAGTGCTCCGAGATCATTCCGAAAAGGTGTTGTGGGGTAAAGTCTGACAACCAGATCAAAAGTTATTGCTGTTTAAAGTTTAAGTGTCATTCGGAGCTAAATCTCTCACTTTCGCTACAAACCGCATCTAAAATTCTTTCATTTTGAAATTTATGTGTCATTTGAACATAAATCTCGCATTACCAGTAGAAACCACTATATATCGACATCTAAATGAGCTTGAATGTTTTAAAATTGTTCTCCATTAGATTTACGGCTCCCATCTCATTCTGAAAAGGTGTCCTTTGGTGCAAAATTTTGCATTACCGCTGCAATCAGCTATATAACAACAACTAAATGAACTGGAATGGGTAAAACTTGTGCTCCAAGGAATGTAGTGCTTCGAGCTCATTCCCAAAAGGTGTTGTGGGGTAAAATCAGACAACCAGATCAAAAGTTATTGCTGTTTAAAGTTTAAGTGTCATTTGGAGCTAAATCTCTCACTTTCGCTACAAACCGCATCTAAAATTCTTTCATTTTGAAATTTATGTGTCATTTGGACCTAAATCTCATATTACCAGTAGAACTCACTGTATATCGACCTCTAAATGAGCTTGAATGGGTTAAAATTGTTCACCATTGGATTTATGGCTCCTATCTCATTTTGAAAAGGTTTCCTTTGGAGCTAAATTTTACATTACCGCTGCAATTGCCTATATATCGACAACTAAATCAACTGGACTGAGTAAAACTTGTGCTCCAATGAATGTAGTGCTCCGAGCTCATTCCGAAAAGGTGTTGGGGTAAAATCAGACAACCGGATCAAAAGTTATTGCTGTTTAAAGTTTAAGTGTCATTTGGAGCTAAATCTCTCACTTTCGCTACAAACCGCATCTAAAATTCTTTTATTTTGAAATTTGTGTCATTTGGAGCAAAATCTCGCATTACCAGTAGAACCCACTGTATATCGACCTCTAAACGAGCTTGAATTTGTTAAAATTGTTCTCCATTGGATTTAGGGCTCCTATCTCATTCTGAAAATGTGTCCTTTGGAGCTAAATTTCGCATTACCGCTGCAACCGACTATATATCGACAACTAAATGAACTGGACTCTGTAAAAATTGTGCTCCAATGAATGTAGTGCTCCGAGATCATTCTGAAAAGGTGTTGTGGGATAAAGTCAGACAACCAGATCAAAAGTTATTGCTGTTTAAAGTTTGAGTGTCATTTGGAGCTAAATCTCTCACTTTCGCTACAAACCGCATCTAAAATTCTTTCATTTTGAAATTTATGTGTTATTTGGAGCAAAATCTCGCATTACCAGTAGAACCCACTGTATATCGACCTCTAAACGAGCTTGAATGGGTTAAAATTGTTCTCCATTGGATTTAGGGCTCCTATCTCATTATGAAAAGGTATTGTGGGTGAAAATCTGACAACCGGGTCAAAAGTTATGGATGTTTGAAGTTTAGGTCTCCTTTCGAGCTAAATACCTTATTACCAACCCGGCTGTATGTTGACTACTAAACAAACTAGAATGGGTAAAAATTGTTCTCCATTGGATGTAGGGCTCCGAGCTCATTCCAAAAAGGTGTTGTTCGCAAAAATAGGACAACCAGATCAAAAGTTATGGATGTTACAGTTTATGTGTCAAGAGGAGCAAAATCCCTCATTACCATTGCAACCGGCTGTATATTGACCTCTAAATGAGCTGGAATGGTTTAAAATTGTGCTTCATTGGATGTATGCCTCCGAGCATATTCCGTAAAGGTGTTGTGGGCAACAATAAAACATACAAATCAAAAGTTATGGCTGTTAGAAGTTTAGGTGTAATTTGGAGCTAAATTTTGCATTACCGCTGCAACCGGCTATATATCGACAATTAAATGAACTTGAATGGGTAAATCTTGTGCGCCAATGAATGTAGTGCTTCGAGCTCATTCCGAAAAGGTGTTGTGGGGGTAAAATCAGACAACCAGATCAAAAGTTATTGTTGTTTAAAGTTTGAGTGTCATTTGGAGCTAAATCTCTCACTTTCGCTACAAACCGCATCTAAAATTCTTTCATTTTGAAACTTTTGTGTAATTTGGAGCAAAATCTCGCATTACCAGTAGAAACCACTGTATATCCACCTCTAAACGAGCTTGAATGGGTTAAAATTATTCTCCATTGGATTTAGGGCTCCTATCTCATTCTGAAAAGTTGTCCTTTGGAGCTAAATTTCGCATTACCGCTGCAAACGGCTATATATTGACAACTAAATGAACTGGAATGGGTAAAACTTGTGCTCCAATGAATGAAGTGCTCCGAGCTCATTCCGAAAAGGTGTTGTGGGGTAAAATCAGACAACCGAATCAAAAGTTATTGCTGTTTAAAGTTTAAGTGTCATTTGGAGCTAAATCTCTCACTTTCGCTACAAACCGCATCTAAAATTCTTTCATTTTGAAATTTATGTGTCATTTGGAGAAAAATCTCGCATTACCAGTAGAACCCACTGTATAACGACCTATAAACGAGCTTGAATGGGTTAAAATTGTTCTCCATTGGATTTAGGGCTTCTATCTCATTCTGAAAAGGTGTCCTTTGGAGCTAAATTTCGCATTACCGCTGCAACCGGCTATATATCGACAACTAAATGAACCGGAATGGGTAAAACTTGTGCCCCAATGAATGTAGTGCTCTGAGCTCATTCCAAAAAGATATTATGGGGTAAAATCGGACAACCGGATCAGAAGTTATAGCTGTTTAAAGTTTAAGTGTCATTTGCAGCTAAATCTCTCACTTTCGCTACAAACCGCATCTAAAATTCTTTTATTTAGAAATTTATGTGTCATTTGGAGCAAAATATCACATTACCAGTAGAATCCACTATATATTGTCCTCTAAACGAGCTTGAATGGGTTAAAATTGTTCTCCATTGGATTTAGGGCCTCCTATCTCATTCTGAAAAGGTGTCCTTTGGAGCTAAATTTTGCATTACATCTGCAACTGGCTATATATCGACAACTAAATGAACTGGACTGGGTAAAAATTGTGCTCAAATGAATGTAGTGCTCTGAGCTCATTCCGAAAAGGTATTGTCTGGTAAAACCAGACAACCGGATCAAAAGTTATTGCTGTATAAAGTTTAAGTGTCATTTGGAGCTAAATCTCTCACTTTCGCTACAAACTACATCTAAAATTCTTTTATTTTGAAATTTATGTGTCATTTGGAGCAAAATCTCACATTACCAGTTGAACCCAATGTATATCGACCTCTAAACGAGCTTGAATGAGTTAAAATTGTTCTCCATAGGATTTAGGGCTCCTATCTCATTCTTAAAAGGTGTCCTTTGGAGCTAATTTTTGCATTACCGCTGCAACCAGTTATATATCGACAACTAAATGAACTGGAATGGGTAAAACTTGTGCTCCAAGGAATGTAGTGCTCCGAGCTCATTCTGAAAAGGTGTTGTGGGGGTAAAATCAGACAATCGGATCAAAAGTTTTTGCTGTTTAAAGTTTAAGTGTCATTTGGAGCCAAATCTCTCACTTTCGCTACAAACCGCATCTAAAATTCTTTCATTTTGAAATTTATGTGTCATTTGGACCTAAATCTTACATTACTAGTAGAACGACCTGTATATCGACCTCTAAACGAGCTTGAATTTGTTAAAATTGTTCTCCATTGGATTTAGGGCTCCTATCTCATTCTGAAAAGGTGTCCTTCGGTGCTAAATTTTGCATTACCGTTGCAATCGGCTATATATCGACAATTAAATTAACTAGAATGGGTAAAACTTGTGCTCCAATGAATATAGTGCTCCGAGATCATTCCAAAATGGTGTTGTGGGGTAAAGTCAGACAATCAGATCAAAAGTTATTGCTGTTTAAAGTTTGAGTGTCATTTGGAGCTAAATCTCTCACTTTCGCTACAAACCACATCTAAAATTCTTTCATTTTGAAATTTATGTGTCATTTGGAGCAAAATCTCGCATTACCAGTAGAACCCACTATATATCGACCTCTAAACGAGCTTGAATGGGTTAAAAATGTTCTCCATTGGATTTAAGGCTTCTATCTCTTTATGAAAAGGTATTGTGGGTGAAAATCTGAGAACCATATCAAAAGTTACGGATGTTTGAAGTTTAGGTCTTCTTTCGGGCTAAATACCTTATTACCAACCCGACTGTATGTTGACCACTAAACAAATTAGAATGGGTAAAAATTGTTCTCCATTGGATGTAGGGCTCCGAGCTCATTCCAAAAAGGTGTTGTTCGCAAAAATCGGACAACCAGATCAAAAGTTATGGATGTTACAGTTTATGTGTCAAGAGGAGCAAAATGCCTCATTACCATTGCAACCGGCTGTATATTGACCTCTAAAATGAGCTGGAATGGTTTAAAACTGTGCTCCATTAGATGTATGCCTCCGAGCATATTCCGTAAAGGTGTTGTGGGCAACAATAAAACATACAAATCAAATGTTATGGCTGTTAGAAGTTTAGGTGTCAATTGGAGCTAAATTTTACATTACCGCTGCAACCGGCTATATATCGACAACTAAATGAACTGGAATGGGTAAATCTTGTGCTCCAATGAATGTAGTGCTCCGAGCTCATTCCGAAAAGGTGTTGTGGGTTAAAATCAGACAACCAGATCAAAAGTTATTGCTGTTTAAAATTTGAGTGTCATTTGGAGCTAAATCTCTTACTTTCGCTACAAACCGCATCTAAAATTCTTTCATTTTGAAACTTATGTGTAATTTGGAGCAAAATCTCGCATTACCAGTAGAACAACTGTATATCCACCTCTAAACGAGCTTGAATGGGTTAAAATTGTTCTCCATTGGATTTAGGGCTCCTATCTCATTCTGAAAAGGTGTCCTTTGGAGCTAAATTTCCATTACCGCTGCAACCGGTTATATATCGACAACTAAATGAACTGGAATGGGTAAAACTTATGCTCCAAGGAATGTAGTGCTCCGAGCTCATTCCAAAAAGGTGTTGTGGTGTAAAATCAGACAACCGGATCAAAAGTTATTGCTGTTTAAAGTTTAAGTGTCATTTGGAGCTAAATCTCTCACTTTCGCTACAAACCGCATCTAAAATTCTTTCATTTGAAATTTGTGTTATTTGGACCTAAATCTTACATTACTAGTAGAATGCATTGTATATCGACCTCTAAACGAGCTTGAATTTGTTAAAATTGTTCTCCATTCGATTTAGGGCTCCTATCTCATTCTGAAAAGGTGTCCTTTGGAGCTAAATTTTGCATTACCGCTGCAACCGGCTATATATCGACAACTAAATGAACTGGACTGGGTAAAAATTTTGCTCCAATGAATGTAGTGCTCCGAGCTCATTCCAAAAAGGTGTTGTGGGGTAAAATCAGACAACCAGATCAAAAGTTATTGCTGTTTAAAGTTTAAGTTTCATTTGGAGCTAAATCTCTCACTTTCGCTACAAACCGCACCTAAAATTCTCTCATTTTGAAATTTATGTGTCATTTGGAGCAAAATCTCGCATTACCAGTAGAACCCACTGTATATCGACCTCTAAATGAGCTTGAATGGGTTAAAATTGTTCTCCATTAGATTTAGGGCTCCTATCTCATTCTGAAAAGGTGTCCTTTGGTGCTAAATTTTGCATTACCGCTGCAATCGGCTATATATCGACAACTAAATGAACTGTAATGGGTAAAACTTGTGCTCTAATGAATGTAGTGCTCCGAGATCATTCCGAAAAGGTGTTGTGGGGTAAAGTCAGACAACCAGATCAAAAGTTATTGCTGTTTAAAGTTTGAGTGTCATTTGGAGCTAAATCTCTCACTTTCGCTACAAACCGCATCTAAAATTCTTTCATTTTGAAATTTATGTGTCATTTGGAGCAAAATTTCGCATGACCAGTAGAACCCACTATATATCGACCTCTAAACGAGCTTGAATGGGTTAAAATTGTTCTCCATTTGATTTAGGGCTCCTATCTCATTATGAAAAGGTATTGTGGGTGAAAATCTGACAACCGGATAAAAAGTTACAGATGTTTGAAGTTTAGGACTTCTTTCGAGCTAAATACCTTATTACCAACCCGGCTCCGAGCTCATTCCAAAAAGGCGTTGTTCGCAAAAATCGGACAACCAGATCAAAAGTTATGGATGTTACAGTTTACGTGTCAAGAGGAGCAAAATCCCTCATTACCATTGCAACCGGCTGTATATTGACCTCTAAAATGAGCTGGAATGGTTTAAAATTGTGCTTCATTGGATGTATGCCTCCGAGCATATTCTGTAATGGTGTTGTGGGCAACAATAAAACATACAAATTAAAAGTTATGGCTGTTAGATGTTTAGGTGTAATTTGGAGCTAAATTTCGCATTACCGCTGCAACCAGCCATATATCGACAACTAAATGAACTGGAATTAGTAAATATTGTGCTCCAATGAATGTAGTGCTCCGAGCTCATTCCGAAAAGGTGTTGTGGGGGTAAAATCAGACAACCAGATCAAAAGTTATTGCTGTTTAAAGTTTGAGTGTCATTTGGAGCTAAATATCTCACTTTCGCTACAAACCGCATATAAAATTCTTTTATTTTGAAATTTATGTGTCATTTGGAGAAAAATCTCGCATTACCAATAGAACCCACTGTATATCGACCTCTAAACGAACTTGAAGGGGTTAACATTGTTCTCCATTGGATTTAGGGCTCCTATCTCATTCTGAAAAGGTGTAATTTGGAGCTAAATTTCGCATTACCGCTGCAACCGGTTATCGACAACTAAATGAACTGGAATGGGTAAAAATTGTGCTCCAAGGAATGTATTGCTCCGAGCTCATTCCGAAAAGGTGTTGTGGGGTAAAATCAGATAACCGGATCAAAAGTTATTGCTGTTTAAAGTTTAAGTGTCATTTGGAGCTAAATCTCCCACTTTCGCTACAAACCGCATCTAAAATTCTTTCATTTTGAAATTTATGTGTCATTTGGACCTAAATCTTACATTACTAGTAGAACGCACTGTATATCGACCTCTAAACGAGCTCGAATTTGTTAAAATTGTTCACCATTGGATTTAGTGCTCCTATCTCATTCTGAAAAGATGTCCTTTGGAGCTAAATTTCGCATTACCGCTGCAACCGGCTATATATCGACAACTAAATGAACTGCAATGGGTAAAACTTGTGCTCCAATGAATGAAGTGCTCCGAGCTCATTCCGAAAAGGTGTTGTGGGGTAAAATCAGACAACCGGATCAAAAGTTATTGCTGTTTAAAGTTTAAGTTTCATTTGGAGCTAAATCTGTCACTTTCGCTACAAACCGCATCTAAAATTCTTTCATTTTGAAATTTGTTTCATTTGGAGCAAAATCTCGCATTACCAGTAGAACCCACTACATATCGACCTCTAAACGAGCTTGAATGAGTTAAAATTGTTCTCCATTGGATTTTGTGCTCCTATCTCATTTTGAAAAAGTGTCCTTTGGTGCTAAATTTCGCATTACCGCTGCAACTGGCTATATATCGACAACTAAATGAACTGGAATGGGTAAAACTTGTGCTCCAATGAATGTAGTGCTCCGTGATCATTCCGAAAAGGTGTTGTGGGGTAAAGTAAGACAACCGGATCAAAAGTTATTGCTGTTTAAAGTTTAAGTGTCATTTGAGCTAAATCTCTCACTTTCGCTACAAACCGCATCTAAAATTCTTTCATTTTGAAATTTATGTGTCATTTGGAGCAAAATCTCGCATTACTAGTAGAACCCACTGTATATTGACCTCTAAACGAGCTTGAATGGGTTAAAATTGTTCTCCATTGGATTTAGGGCTCCTATCTCATTCTGAAAAGGTGTCCTTTGGTGCTAAATTTTGCATTACCGCTACAATAGACTATATATCGACAACTATATGAACTGGAATGGGTAAAACGTGTGCTCCAATGAATGTAGTACTCCGAGATCATTCCGAAAAGGTGTTGTGGGGTAAAGTCTGACAACCAGATCAAAAGTTATTGATGTTTAAAGTTTGAGTGTCTTCTGGAGCTAAATCTCTCACTTTCGCTACAAACCGCATCTAAAATTCTTTCATTTTGAAATTTATGTGTAATTTGGAGCAAAATCTCGCATTACCAGTAGAACCCACTGTATATCCACCTCTAAACGAGCTTTAATGGGTTAAAATTGTTCTCCATTGGATTTAGGACTCCTATCTCATTCTGAAAAGGTGTCCTTTGGAGCTAAATTTCGCATTACCGCTGCAACCGGCTATATATCGACAACTAAATGAACTGGAATGGGTAAAACTTATGCTCCAATGAATGAAGTGCTCCGAGCTCATTCCGAAAAGGTGTTGTGGGGTAAAATCAGACAACCAGATCAAAAGTTATTGTTGTTTAAAGTTTAAGTGTCATTTGGAGCTAAATCTCTCACTTTCGTTACAAACCGCATCTAAAATTCTTTCATTTTGAAATTTATGTGTAATTTGGAGAAAAATCTCGCATTAGCAGTAGAACCACTGTATAACGACCTCTAAATGAGCTTGAATGGGTTAAAATAGTTCTCCATTGGATTTATGGCTCCTATCTCATTTTGAAAAGGTGTCCTTTGGAGCTAAATTTCGCATTACCGCTGCAACCGGCTATATATCGACAACTAAATGAACTGGAATGGGTTAAAAACCTGTGCCCCAATGAATGTAGTGCTCCGAGCTCATTCCGAAAAGGTGTTGTGGGGTAAAATCGGACAACCAGATCAAAAGTTATTGTTGTTTATAGTTTAAGTGTCATTTGCAGCTAAATCTCTCACTTTCGCTACAAACCGCATTTAAAATTCTTTCATTTTGAAATTTATGTGTCATTTGGACCTAAATCTTACATTACTAGTAGAACGACCTGTATATCGACCTCTAAACGAGCTTGAATTTGTTAAAATTGTTCTCCATTGGATTTAGGGCTCCTATCTCATTCTGAAAAGGTTTCCTTTGAAGCTAAATTTTGCATTACCGCTGCAATCGGCGATATATCGACAACTAAATGAACTGGAATGGGTAAAACTTGTGCTCCAATGAATGTAGAGCTCCGAGATCATTCCGAAAAGGTGTTGTTGGGTAAAGTCAGAAAACCGGATCAAAAGTTATTGTTGTTTAATGTTTGAGTGTTATTTGTAGCTAAATCTCTCAATTTCGCTACAAACCGCATCTAAAATTCTTTCATTTTGAAATTTATGTGTCATTTGCAGCAAAATCTCGCATTACAAGTAGAACCCACTGTATACCGACCTCTAAACAAGCTTGAATGGGTTAAAATTATTCTCCATTGGATTTAGGGAACCTATCTCATTATGAAAAGGTATTTGGGTGAAAATCTGACAACCAGATCAAAAGTTACGGATTTTTGAAGTTTAAGTTTCCTTTCGAGCTAAATACCTTATTACCATCCCGGCTGTATATAGACCACTAAACAAACTAGAATGGGTAAAAATTGTTCTCCATTGGATGTAGGGCTCCGAGCTCATTCCAAAAAGGTGTTGTTCGTAAAAATCGGACAACCAGATCAAAAGTTATGGATGTTACAGTTTATGTTTCAAGAGGTGCAAAATCCCTCATTACCATTGCAACCGGCTGTATATTGACCTCTAAAATGAGCTGGAATGGTTTAAAATTGTGCTCCATTGGATGTATGCCTCCGAGCATATTCCGTAAAGTTGTTGTGGGCAACAATAAAACATACAAATCAAAAGTTATGGCTGTTAGAAATATAGGTGTAATTTGGAGCTAAATTTCGCATTACAGCTGCAACCGGCTATATATCGACAACTACATGAACTGGAATGGGTAAATATTGTGCTCCAATGAATGTAGTGCTCCGAGCTCATTCCGAAAAGGTGTTGTGGGGTAAAATCAGACAATCAGATCAAAAGTTATTGCTGTTTAAATTTTGAGTGTCATTTGGAGCTAAATCTCTCACTTTCGCTACAAACCGCATCTAAAATTCTTTTATTTTGAAATTTATGTCATTTGGAGCAAAATCTCACATTACCAGTAGAACCCACTTTATATCGACCTCTAAACGAGCTTGAATAAGTTAAAATTGTTCTTCATTGGATTTAGGGCTCCTATCTCATTCTGAAAAGGTGTCCTTTGGAGCTAAATTTCGCATTACCGCTGCAACCGATAATATATATCGACAACTAAATGAACTGGAATGGGTAAAACTTGTGCTCTAAGGAATGTAGTGCTCCGAGCTCATTCCAAAAAGGTTTTGTGGGGGTAAAATCAGACAACCGGATCAAAAGTTATTGCTGTTTAATGTTGAAGTGTCATCTGGAGCTAAATCTCCCACTTTCGCTACAAACCGCATCTAAAATTCTTTCATTTTGAAATTTATGTGTCATATGGACCTAAATCTTACATTATTAGTATAACACATTGTATATCGACCTCTAAATGAGCTCGAATTTGTTAAAATTGTTCTCCATTGGATTTAGGGCTCCTATCTCATTCTTAAAAGGTGTCCTTTGGAGCTAAATTTCGCATTACCGCTGCAACCGGCTATATATCGACAACTAAATGAACTGGACTGGGTAAAAATTGTGCTCCAATGAATGTAGTGCTCCGAGCTAATTCCGAAAAGGTGTTGTGGGGGAAAAATCAGACAACCGGATCAAAAGTTATTGCTGTTTAAAGTTTAAGTGTCATTTGGAGCTAAATCTCTCACTTTCGGTACAAACCGCATTTAAAATTCTTTCATTTTGAAAATTGTGTCATTTGGAGCAAAATCTCGCATTACCAGTAGAACCCACTATATATCGACCTCTAAACGAGCTTGAATGGGTTAAAATTGTTTTCCATTGGATTTAGGGCTCCTATCTCATTCTGAAAAGGTGTCCTTTGGTGCTAAATTCCGCATTACCGCTGCAACCGGCTATATATCGATAACTAAATGAACTGGAATGGGTAAAACTTGTACTCCAATGAATGTAGTGCTCCGAGATCATTCCGAAAAAGTGTTGTGGGGTAAAGTCAGACAACCGGATTAAAAGTTATTGTTGTTTAAAGTTTAAGTGTCATTTGGAGCTAAATCTCTCATTTCGCTACAAACCGCATCTAAAATTCTTTTATTTTGAAATTTATGTGTCATTTGGAGCAAAATCTCGCATTACCAGTAGAAATCACTGTATGTCGACCTCTAAACAAGCTTGAATGGGTTAAAATTGTTTTCCATTGGATTTAGGGCTCCTATCTCATTCTGAAAAGGTGTCCTTTGGTGCTAAATTTTGCATTACCGCTGCAATCGGCTATATATCGACAACTAAATGAACCGGAATGGGTAAAACTTATGCTCCAATGAATGTAGTGCTCCGAGATCATTCCGAAAAGGTGTTGTGGGGTAAAGTCAGACAACCGGATCAAAAGTTATTTCTGTTTAAAGTTTGTGTGATTTGGAGCTAAATCTCTCACTTTCGCTACAAACCGCATATAAAATTCTTTCATTTTGAAATTTATGTGTCATTTAGAGCAAAATCTCGCATTAACAGTAGAACCCACTATATATCGACCTGTAAATGAGCTTGAATGGGTTAAAATTGTTCTCCATTGGATTTTGGCCTCCTATCTCATTATGAAAAGGTGTCATTTGGAGCTAAATTTCGCATTACCGCTACAACCGGCTATATATCGACAACTAAATGAACTGGAATGTGTAAATCTTGTGCTCCAATGATTGTAGTGCTCCAAGCTCATTCCGAAAAGGTGTTGTGGGGTAAAATCAGACAACCAGATCAAAAGTTATTGCTGTTTAATGTTTGAGTGTCATTTGGAGCTAAATCTCTCACTTTCGCTACAAACCGCATCTAAAATTCTTTTATTTTGAAATTTATGTCATTTGGAGCAAAATCTTGCATTACCAGTAGAACCCACTGTATATCGACCTCTAAACGAGCTTGAATGGGTTAATATTGTTCTCCATTGGATTTAGGGCTCCTATCTCATTCTGAAAAGGTGTCATTTGGAGCTAAAATTCGCATTACCGCTGCAACCGGCTATATATCGACAACTAAATGAACTGGAATGGGTAAAACTTGTGCTTTAAGGAATGTAGTGCTCCGAACTCATTCCGAAAAGGTGTTGTGGGGTAAAATCAGACAACCGGATCAAAAGTTATTGCTGTTTAATGTTTAAGTATCATTTGGAGCTAAATCTCCCACTTTCGCTACAAACCGCATCTAAAATTCTTCCATTTTAAAATTTATGTATCATTTTGACCTAAATCTTACATTACTAGTAGAACGCACTGTATATCGACCTCAAAATGAGCTCGAATTTGTTAAAATTGTTCTCCATTGGATTTAGGGCTCCTATTTCATTCTGAAAAGGTGTCCTTGTGAGCTAAATTTCGCATTACCGCTGCAACCGACTATATATCGACAACTAAATGAACTGGACTGGGTAAAGAATGTAGTGCTCCGAGCTCATTCTGAAAAGGTGTTGTGGGGTAAAATCAGACAACCGGATCAAAAGTTATTGCTGTTTAAAGTTTAAGTGTCATTTGGAGCTAAATCTCTCACTTTCGCTACAAACCGCATCTAAAATTCTTTCATTTTGAAATTTATGTGTCATTTGGAGCAAAATCTCACATTACCAATAGAACCCACTATATATTGACCTCTAAACGAGCTTGAATGGGTTAAAATTTTTCTCCATTGGATTTAGGGCTCCTATCTCATTCTGAAAAGGTGTCCTTTGGTGATAAATTTCGCATTACCGCTCCAACCGGCTATATATCGACAACTAAATGAACTGTAATGGGTAAAACTTGTGCTCCAATGAATGTAGTGCTCCGAGATCATTCCGAAAAGGTGTTGTGGGGTAAAATCAGACAACCGGATCAAAAGTTATTGCTGTTTAAAGTTTGAGTGTGATTTGGAGCTAAATCTCTCACTTTCGCTACAACCGCATATAAAATTCTTTCATTTTGAAATTTATGTGTCATTTGGAGCAAAATCTCGCATTACCAGTAGAACCCACTGTATATCGACCTCTATACGAGCTTGAATGGGTTAAAATTGTTCTCCATTGGATTTTGGGCTCCTATCTCATTATGAAAAGGTGTCATTTGGAGCTAAATTTCGCATTACCGCTGCAACCGGCTATATATCGACAGCTAAATGAATTGGACTGGGTAAAAATTGTGCTCCAATGAATGTAGTGCTCTGAGCTCATTCCGAAAAGGTATTGTGGGGTAAAATCATACAACCGTATCAAAAGTTATTGCTGTTTAAAGTTTAAGTGTCATTTGGAGCTAAATCTCTCACTTTCGCTTCAAACCGCATCTAAAATTCTTTCATTTTGAAATTTATGTGTAATTTGGAGAAAACTCTCGCATTACCAGTTGATCCCACTGTATATCAATCTCTAAACGAGCTTGAATGGGTTAAAATTATTCTCCAATGGATTTAGGGCTCCTATCTCATTCTGAAAAGGTGTCCTTTGGAGCCAAATTTCGCATTACCGCTGCAACCGGCTATATGTCGACAAGTAAATGAATTGGACTTGGTAAAAATTGTGCTCCAATGAATGTAGTGCTCCGAGCTCATTCCGAAAAGGTGTTGTGGGCTAAAATTGGACAACCGGATCAAAAGTTATTGTTGTTTAAAGTTTAAGTGCATTTGGAGCTAAATCTCTCACTTTCGCTACAAACCGCATCTAAAATTCTTTCATTTTGAAATTTATGTGTCATTTGGAGCAAAATCTCACATTACCAGTAGAATCCACTGTATATTGACCTCTAAATGAGCTTGAATGAGTTAAAATTGTTCACCATTGGATTTAGGGCTCCTATCTCATTCTGAAAAGGTGTCCTTTGGAGCTAAATTTTTCATTACCGCTGCAACTGGCTATATATCGACAACTAAGTGAACTGGACTGGGTAAAACTTGTGCTCCAATGAATGTAGTTCTCCGAGCTCATTCAGAAAAGGTGTTGTTGGGTAAAATCAGAAAACCGGATCAAAAGTTATTGCTGTTTAAAGTTTAAGTGTCATTTGGAGCTAAATCTCTCACTTTCGCTACAAACCGCTTCTAAAATTCTTTTATTTTGAAATTTATGTGTCATTTGGAGCAAAATTTTGCATTATAAGTAAACCCACTGTATATCGACCTCTAAACGAGCTTGAATGGGTTAAAATTGTTCTCCATTGGATTTAGGGCTCCTATCTCATTCTGAAAAGGTGTCCTTTGGAGCTAAATTTCCATTACCGCTGCAACCGGTTATATATCGACAACTAAATGAACTAGAATGGGTAAAACTTGTGCTCCAAGGAATGTAGTGCTCCGAGCGCATTCCGAAAAGGTGTTGCGGGGTAAAATCAGACAAACGGATCAAAAGTTAATGCTGTTTAAAGTTTAAGTGTCATTTTGAGCTAAATCTCTCACTTTCGCTACAAATCGCATCTAAAATTCTTTCATTTTGAAATTTATGTGTCATTTGGACCTAAATATTACATTACTAGTAGAACGCACTGCATATCGACCTCTAAACAAGCTTGAATTTGTTAAAATTGTTCTCCATTGGATTTAGGGCTCCTATCTCATTCTAAAAAGGTGTCCTTTGGAGCTAAATTTCGTAGTACCGCAGCAACCGGCTATATCTCGACAACTAAATGAACTTTACTGGGTAAAAATTGTGCTCCAATGAATGTAGTGCTCCGAGTCATTCCGAAAAGGTGTTGTGGGGTAAAGTCAAACAACCAGATCAAAAGTTATTGATGTTTAAAGTTTAAGTGTCATTTGGAGCTAATTCTCTCACTTTCACTACAAAACCGACTCTAAAATTCTTTCATTTTAAAATTTATGTGTCATTTGGAGCAAACTCTCGCATTACCAGTAGAACCCACTATATATCGACCTCTAAACGAGCTTGAATGGGTTAAAATTGTTCTCCATTGGATTTAGGGCTCCTATCTCATTCTGAAAATGTGTCCTTTGGTGCTAAATTTCACATTACCGCTGCCACCGGCTATATATCGACAACTAAATGAACTAGAATGGGTAAAACTTGTGCCCTAATGAATGTAGTGCTCCGAGCTCATTCCGAAAAGGTGTTGTGGGGTAAAATCGGACAACCGGATCAAAGGTTATTGCTGTTTAAATTTTAAGTGTCATTTGAAGCTAAATCTCTCACTTTCGCTGCAAACCGCATCTAAAAGTCTTTCATTTTGAAATTTATGTGTCATTTGGATCAAAATCTCACATTACCAATAGAATCCACTGTATATTGACCTCTAAACGAGCTTTGATGGGTTAAAATTGTTCTCCATTGGATTTAGGGCTCCTATCTCATTCTGAAAAGGTGTCCTTTGGAGCTAAATTTTGCATTACCGCTGCAACTAGCTATATATCGACAACTAAATGAACTGGACTAGGTAAAACTTGTGCACCAATGAATGTAGTGCTCCGAGCTCAAAGGTTATTGCTGTTTAAAGTTTAAGTGTCATTTGGAGCTAAATCTCCCACTTTCGCTACAAACCGCATCTAAAAGTCTTTCATTTTGAAATTTATGTGTCATTTGGACCTAAATCTTACATTACTAGTAGAAAGCATTGTATATCGACCTCTAAATGAGCTTGAATTTGTTAAAATTGTTCTCCATTTGATTTAGGGCTCCTATCTCATTCTTAAAAGGTGTCCTTTTGAGCTAAATTTCGCCTTACCGCTGCAACCGGCTATATATCGACAACTAAATGAACTGGACTGGGTAAAAATTGTGCTCCAATGAATTTAGTGCTCCGAGCTCATTCTGAAAAGGTGTTGTGTGGTAAAATCAGACAACCGGATCAAAAGTTATTGCTGTTTAAAGTTTAAGTGTCATTTAGAGCTAAATCTCCCACTTTCGCTACAAACCGCATCAACAATTCTTTCATTTTGAATTTTATGTGTCATTTGGACCTAAATCTTACATTACTAGTAGAAAGCACTGTATATCGACCTCTAAACGAGCTCGAATTTGTTAAAAATTTTCTCCATTGGATTTAGGGCTCCTATCTCATTCTGAAAAGGTGTCCTTTGGAGCTAAATTTCGAATTACCGCTGCAACCGGCTATATATCGACAACTAAATGAATTAGAATGGGTAAAACTTGTTCTCCAAGGAATGTAGTGCTTCGAGCTCAATCCAAAAAGGTGTTGTGGGGTAAAATCAGACAACCCAATCAAAAGTTATTGCTGTTTAAAGTTTAAGTGTCATTTGAAGCAAAATCTCCCACTTTCGCTACAAACCGCATCTAAAATTCTTTCATTTTAAAATTTATGTGTCATTTGGACCTAAATCTTACATTACTAGTAGAAAGCACTGTATATCGACCTCTAAACAAGCTCGAATTTGTTAAAATTGTTCTCCATTGGATTTAGGGCTCCTATCTCATTCTGAAAAGGTGTCCTCTGGAGCTAAATTTCGCATTACCGCTGCAATCGGCTATATTTCGACAACTAAATGAACTGGACTGGGTAAAAGATGTGCTCCAATGAATGTAGTGCTCCGACCTTATTTCGAAAAGGTGTTGTGGGCTAAAATCAAACAACCGGATCAAAAGTTATTGTTGTTTATAGTTTAAGTGTCATTTGGAGCTAAATCTCCCACTTTCGCTACAAACCGCATCTAAAATTCTTTCATTTTGAAATTTATGTGTCATTTGGACCTAAATCTTGCATTACCAGTAGAACCCACTATATATCGACCTCTAAACAAGCTCGAATTTGTTTAAATTGTTCTCCATTGGATTTAGGGATCCTATCTCATTCTGAAAAGGTGTCCTTTGGAGCTAAATTTCACATTACCGCTGCAACCGGCTATATATCGACAACTAAATGACCTAGTCTGGGTAAAAATTGCACTCCAATGAATGTAGTGCTCCGAGCTCTTTCCGAAAAGGTGTTGTGGAGTAAAATCAGACAACCGGATCAAAAGTTATTGCTGTTTAAAGTTTAAGTGTCATTTGGAGCTAAATCTCTCACTTTCTCTACAAACCGCATCTAAAATTCTTTCATTTTGAAATTTATGTGTCATTTGGAGCAAAATCTCGCATTACCAGTAGAACCCACTATATATTGACCTCTAAACGAGCTTGAATGGGTTAAAATTGTTCTCCATTGGATTTAGGGCTCCTATCTCATTCTGAAAAGGTGTCCTTTGGAGCTAAATTTCGCATTACCGCTGCAACCGGTTATATATCGACAACAAAATGAACTGGAATGGGTAAAACTTGTGCTCCAAGGAATGTAGTGCTCCGAGCTCATTCCAAAAAGGTGTTGTGGGGTAAAATCAGACAACCAGATCAAAAGTTATTGCTGTTTAAAGTTTAAGTGTCATTTGGAGCTAAATCTCCCACTTTCGCTACAAACCGCATCTAAAATTCTTTCATTTTGAAATTCATGTGTCATTTGGACCTAAATCTCGCATTACCAGTAGAACCCACTATATATCGACCTCTAAACGAGCTCGAATTTGTTAAAATTGTTCTCCATTGGATTTAGGGCTCCTATCTCATTCTGAAAATATGTCCTTTGGAGCAAAATTTCGCATTACCGCTGCAAACGGCTATATATCGACAACTAAATGAACTGGACTGGGTACAGATTGTACTCCAATGAATGTAGTGCTCCGAGATCATTCCGAAAAGGTGTTGTGGGGTGAAATCAGACAATCAGATCAAAAGTAATTGCTGTTTAAAGTTTAAGTGTCATTTGGAGCTAAATCTCTCACTTTCTCTACAAACCGCATCTAAAATTCTTTCATTTTGAAATTTATGTGTCATTTGGAGCAAAATCTCGCAATACCAGTAAAACCCACTGTATATCGACCTCTAAACGAGCTTGAATGGGTTAAAATTGTTCTCCATTGGATTTAGGGTTCCTATCTCATTTTGAAAAGGTGTCCTTTGGTGCAAAATTTTGCATTACCACTGCAATCGGCTATATATCGATAACTAAATGAACTGGAATAGGTAAAACTTGTGCTCCAATGAATGTAGTGCTTCGAGAACATTCCAAAAAGGTGTTGTGGGGTAAAGTCAGACAACCGGATCAAAAATTATTGCTGTTTAAAGTTTGAGTGTCATTTGGAGCTAAATCTCTCACTTTCGCTACAAACCGCATCTAAAATTCTTTCATTTTGAAATCTATGTGTCATTTGGAGCAAAATCTCGAATTACCAGTAGAACCCACTATATATCGACCTCTAAACGAGCTTGAATGGGTTAAAATTGTTCCCCATTGAATTTTGGGCTCCTATCTAATTATGAAATGGTATTGTGGGTGAAAATCTGACAATCGGATCAAAAGTTACGGATGTTTGAAGTTTAGGTCTCCTCTCGAGCTAAATACCTTATTACCAACTCGGCTGTGACCACTAAACAAACTAGATTGGGTAAAAATTGTTTTCCATTGGATGTAGGGCTCCGAGCTTATTCCAAAAAGGTGTTGTTCGCAAAAATCGGACAACCAGATCAAAAGTTATGGATGTTACAGTTTATGTGTCAAGAGGAGCAAAATCCCTCATTACCATTGCAACCGGCTGTATATTGACCTCTAAAATGAGCTGGAATGGTTTAAAATTGTGCTCCATTGGATGTATGCCTCTGAGCATATTCCGTAAAGGTGTTGTGGGCAACAATAAAACATACAAATCAAAAGTTATGGCTGTTAGAAGTTTAGGTGTAATTTGCAGCGAAATTTCACATTACCGCTGCAACCGGCTTTATATCGACAACAAAATGAACTGGAATGGGTAAATATTGTGCTCCAATGAATGTAGTGCTCCGAGCTCATTTCAAAAAGGTGTTGTGGGGTAAAATCAGACAACCAGATCAAAAGTTATTACTGTTTAAAGTTTGAGTATCATTTGGAGCAAAATCTCTACCTTTCGCTACAAACCGCATCTAAAATTCTTTCATTTTAAAACATGTGTCATTTGGAGCAAAATCTCGCCTTACCAGTAAAACCCACTGTATATCGACCTCTAAACGAGCTTGAATGGGTTAAAATTGTTCTCCATTGGATTTAGGGCTCCTATCTCATTCTGAAAAGGTGTCCTTTGGAGGTAAATTTCGCATTATCGCTGCAACCGGCTATATATCGACAACTAAATGAACCAGAATGGGTTATCCGAAAAGGTGTTGTGGGGTAAAATCAGACAACCGGATCAAAAGTTATTGCTGTTTAAAGTTTAAGTGTCATTTGGAGCTAAATCTCTCACTTTCGCTACAAACCGCATCTAAAATTCTTTCATTTTGAAATTTATGTGTCATTTGGAGAAAAATCTCGCATTACCAGTAGAACCCACTGTAAATCGACCTCTAAACGAGCTTGAATGGGTTAAAATTGTTCTCCATTGGATTTAGGGTTCCTATCTCATTCTGAAAAGGTGTCCTTTGGAGCTAAATTTCGCATTACCGCTGCAACCGCCTATATATCGACAACTAAATGAACTGGAATGGGTAAAACTTGTGCCCCAATGAATGTAGTGCTCCGAGCTCATTCCGAAAAGGTATTGTGTGGTAAAATCGGACAACCGGATCAAAAGTTATTGCTGTTTAAAGTTTAAGTGTCATTTGGAGCTAAATCTCTCACTTTCGCTACAAACCGCATCTAAAATTCTTTCATTTTGAAATTTATGTGTCAATTGGTGCAAAATCTCACATTAACAGTAGAATCCACTGTATATTGACCTCTAAACGAGCTTGAATGGGTTAAAATTGTTCTCCATTGGATTTAGGGCTCCTATCTCATTCTGAAAAGGTGTCATTTGGAACTAAATTTTTTGTTACCGCTGCAACTGGCTATATATCGAAAACTAAATGAACTAGACTGGGTAAAACTTGTGCTCCAATGAATGTAGTTCTCCGAGCTTATTCCGAAAAGGTGTTGTTGGGTAAAATCAGACAACCGGATCAAAAGTTATTGCTGTTTAAAGTTTAAGTGTCATTTGGAGCTAAATCTCTCTCTTTCGCTACAAACCGCAACTAAAATTCTTTTATTTTGAAATTTATGTGTCATTTGGAGCAAAATCTCGCATTACAAGTAGAACCCACTGTATATCGACCTCTAAACGAGCTTGAATGGGTTAAAATTGTACTCCATTGGATTTAGGGCTCCTATCTCATTCTGAAAAGGTGTCCTTTAGAGCTAAATTTCTCATTACCGCTGCAACCGGTTATATATCGACAACTAAATGAACTAGAATGGGTAAAACTTATTCTCCACAGAATGTAGTGCTTCGAGCTCATTCCGAAAAGGTGTTGTGGGATAAAATCAGACAATCGGATCAGAAGTTAATGCTGTTTAAAGTTTATGTGTCATTTGGAGCTAAATCTCTCACTTTCGCTACAAATCGCATCTAAAATTCTTTCATTTTGAAATTTATGTGTCATTTGGACCTAAATCTTACATTACTAGTAGAACGCACTATATATCGACCTCTAAACGAGCTTGAATTTGTTAAAATTGTTCTCCATTGGATTTAGGGCTCCTATCTCATTCTGAAAAGGTGTCCTTTGGAGCTAAATTTCACATTACCGTTACAACCGGCTATATCTCGACAACTAAATGAACTGGACTGGGTAAAAATTGTGCTCTAATAAATGTAGTGCTCCGAGATCATTCCAAAAAGGTGTTGTGGGGTAAAATCAGACAACCGGATCAAAAGTTATTGATGTTTAAAGTTTAAGTGTCATTTGGAGCTAAATCTCTCACTTTCGCTACAAAACCGCATCTAAAATTCTTTCATTTTAAAATTTATGTGTCATTTGGAGCAAAATCTCTCATTACCAGTAGAACCCACTATATATCGACCTAACAACGAGCTTGAATGGGTTAAAATTGTTCTGCATTGGATTTAGGGCTCCTATCTCATTCTGAAAAAGTGTCCTTTTGTGCTAAATTTCGCATTTCCGCTGCAACCGGCTATATATCGACAACTAAATGAACTGGAATGGTTAAAACTTGTGCCCCAATGAATGTAGTGCTCCGAGCTCATTCCGAAAAGGTGTTGTGGGGTAAAATCGGACAACCGGATCAAAAGTTATTGCTGTTTAAAGATTAAGTGTCATTTGGAGCTAAATCTCTCACTTTCGCTACAAACCGCATCTAAAATTCTTTCATTTTGAAATTTATGTGTCATTTGGAGCAAAATCTCACATTACCAGGAGAATCCACTGTATATTGACCTCTAAACGAGCTTGTATGGGTTAAAATTGTTCTCCATTGGATTTAGGGCTCCTATCTCATTCTGAAAAGGTGTCCTTTGGAGCTAAATTACGCATTAACGCTGCAACTAGCTATATATCGACAACTAAATGAACTGGACTGGGTAAAACTTGTGCGCCAATGAATGTAGTGCTCCGAGCTCATTCCGAAAAGGTGTTGTGGTGTAAAATCAGACAAACGGATCAAAAGTTATTGCTATTTAAAGTTTAAGTGTCATTTGGAGCTAAATCTCCCACTTTCGCTACAAACCGCATCTAAAATTCTTTCATTTTGAAATTTATGTTTCATTTGGACCTAAATCTTACATTACTAGTAGAAAGCATTGTATATCAACCTCTAAACGAGCTCAAATTTGTTAAAATTGTTCTCCATTGGATTTAGGGCTCCTATCTCATTCTGAAAAGGTGTCCTTTGGAGCTAAATTTCGCCTTACCGCTGCAACCGGCTATATATCGACAACTAAATGAACTGGATTGGGTAAAAATTGTGCTCCAATGAATGTAGTGCTCCGAGCTCATTCCGAAAAGGTGTTGTGGGGTAAAATCAGACAACCGGATCAAAAGTTATTGCTGTTTAAAGTTTAATTGTCATTTGGAGCTAAATCTCCCACTTTCGCTACAAACCGCATCTAAAATTCTTTCATTTTGAAATCTATGTGTCATTTGGACCTAAATCCTACATTACTAGTAGAAAGCACTGTATATCGACCTCTAAACGAGCTAGAATTTGTTAAAATTGTTCTCCATTAGATTTAGGGCTCCTATCTCATTCTAAAAAGGTATCCTTTGGAGCTAAATTTCGAATTACCGCTGCAACCGGCTATATATCGACAACTAAATGAACTGGACTGGGTAAAAATTGTGCTCCAATGAATGTAGTACTCCGAGCTCATTCCGAAAAGGTGTTGTGGGGTAAAATCAGACAACCGGATCAGAAGTTATTGCTGTTTAAAGTTTAAGTGCATTTGGAGCTAAATCTCTCACTTTCGCTACAAACCGCATCTAAAATTCTTTCATTTTGAAATTTATGTGTCATTTGGAGCAAAATCTCGCATTACCAGTAGAACTCACTATATATCGACCTCTAAACGAGCTTGAATGGGTTAAAATTGTTCTCCATTGGATTTAGGGCTCCTATCTCATTCTGAAAAGGTGTCCTTTGGAGCTAAATTTCGCATTACCGCTGCAACCGGTTATATATCGGCAACTAAATGAATTGGAATGGGTAAAACTTATGCTCCAAGGAATGTAGTGCTCCGAGCTCATTCCAAAAAGTTGTTGTGGGGGTAAAATCAGACAACCGGATCAAAAGTTATTGCTGTTTAATGTTTAAGTGTCATTTGAAGCTAAATCTTCCACTTTCTCTACAAACCGCATCTAAAATTCTTTCATTTTGAAGTTTATGTGTCATTTGGACCTAAATCTTACATTACTAGTAGAAAGCACTGTATATCGGCCTCTGAATGAGCTCGAATTTGTTAAAATTGTTCTCCATTGGATTTAGGGCTCCTATCTCATTCTGAAAAAGTGTCCTTTGGAGCTAAATTTCGCATTACCACTGCAACCGGCTATATATCGACAAATAAATGAACTGGACTGCGTAAAAATTGTGCTCCAATGAATGTAGTGCTCCGAACTCATTCCGAAAAGGTGTTGTAGGGTAAAATCAGACAACCGGATAAAAAGTTATTGCTGTTTAAAGTTTAAGTGTCATTTGGAGCTAAATCTCCCACTTTCGCTACAAACCGCATCTAAAATTCTTTCTTTTTGAAATTTATGTGTCATTTGGACCTAAATCTTGCATTACCAGTAGAACCCACTATATATTGACCTCTAAACGAGCTCGAATTTGTTTAAATTGTTCTCCATTGGATTTAGGGCTCCTATCTCATTCTGAAAAGGTGTCCTTTGGAGCTAAATTTCGCATTACCACTGCAACCGGCTATATATCGTCAACTAAATGAACTGGACTGGGTAAAAATTGTGCTCCAATGAATGTAGTGCTCTGAGCACATTCCGAAAAGGTGTTGTGGGGTAAAATCAGACAACCGGATCAAAAGTTATTGCTGTTTAAAGTTTAAGTGTCATTTGGAGCTAAATATCTCACTTTCGCTACAAACCGCATCTAAAATTCTTTCATTTTTAAATTTATGTGTCATTTGGAGCAAAATCTCGCATTACCAGTAGAACCCACTGTATATCGACCTCTAAACGAGCTTGAAAGGGTTAAAATTGTTCTCCATTGGATTTAGGGCTCCTATCTCATTCTGAAAAGGTGTCCTTTGGAGCTAAATTTCGCATTATCGTTGCAACCGGTTATATATCGATAACTATATGAACTGGAATATGTAAAACTTGTGCTCCAAGGAATGTAGTGCTCCGAGCTCATTCCAAAAAGGTGTTGTGGGGTAAAATCAGACAACCTGATCAAAAGTTATTGCTGTTTAAAGTTTAAGTGTCATTTGGAGCTAAATCTCCCACTTTCGCTACAAACCGCATCTAAAATTCATTAATTTTGAAATTTATGTGTCATTTGGACCTAAATCTCGCATTACCAGTAAAACCCACTATATATCGACCTCTAAACGAGCTCGAATTTGTTAAAATTATTCTTCATTGGATTTAGGGCTCCTATCTCATTCTGAAAAGGTGTCCTTTGGAGCTAAATTTCGCCTTACCGCTGCAAACAGCTATATATCGACAACTAAATGTGTTGAGTCCAAAATCGCACCTCCGAAGTAAATCGGAGGCTGCGGACTGCCGATTACTTTTTAGGTGGAGAAAACGAGACCGCTAGCAGCGGTCAAGGCCAGACTTCGCCCGTCACGGCGAATGCCACTCCTGTGACGGGCTTTCCTTTGATTAAGAAGAAGCAGTTACAGCGGGTTACAAGTGCTGGAAAGCAAAAGCCGGCCGGTCAGACAGTCCACAAGATGGGAAACTCGAGACCGCAGCTCAAACAAGCGAGCTCCTGGATTCGAGTGTGCGTGTCTTGGGAGTGTTGCCGCCACCTATTTATAGGCTCGAAGGCCTGCCCGAACGGGCAGGGATAAGATAACCTCCTGCCTGGGTACAGGAGAATCGGGCAGGCGGTGACGGGATACAGAAAGGAGAAAAGAAAGAAGCCGCGCGGCTTGGTGGCTTGGCGGCTTGCCCGGGTACAGGAGACCGCGCCTTGCCCTTGGGACTTGGCCCTTGCTGATCTTCATGGCGCAACCCGGGCGGTCTCCGACTTGAGACCGCGGCTTGCTTCCTGGACTTGGGCCTAGATAGTCTTCAAGATACAACCCGAGCGGTCCCCAACTTTTGACCGCGAGTTGCCTTCTGGACTTGGACCCTGATAGCTTTTATGGCACCACCCGGGCGGTCTGAGACTTGAGACCGCGACATGCTTCTGGAGGCCTGGCCTAGATGATCTTCAGAAAACGGGGGCGGTCTGAATCATATCAGACCGCCCAGTTTTGCGTTGGTTGGTTCTGAATGACCTTTGCTGAAACTGAATCGGGCGACCTTAGCCTTTAGACCGCCCAGTCTGGGAGAAGTACCACTCGGAAGCGGTCTTTTGGGTAAACATAATCCCCGCATATTTTCAAACTTCGAGGAGATTTCGAAAATATCAGTTCTACCCGCAAGAACGCACCCGACTTGCACTCATGTCTATAAAATTGCCTGAGAGCTCTTTCTTCTGCATAATTCTCCGGAGGTCACGGGTCGCTACTCGCCGATTGCGGTTAGGATTTTTCAGATCGGCACCCCTTTAATTAGAATGGATTTCCTTGATTCTCTTCAAACCCATGTTGATAAGGGGGGTGACCGGAAGAAGGTCGAAGAGCGGAAAGATAAGGATGCCCGGAGGAAAAAGAGTCATCGGCCGGACAAGGCCGGGCGGTCTCCCAAGGTAGAACCTTCCAGACCCAAGAAGAATACTAGGGAAAAAACTGCAGAGGAGAGGAAAGCCGTCGAAGAATCATTGGCCAAGAAAAAGGCTATAGAGAAGGAGGCAGCCAAAGTCAAAGCCGCAAGAGAAGTAGTGGCAAAGGCCGAAGCCGCCGAAGAAGAGGCGGCCAAGCTAAAGCCGCCGAGGAAGAGGCGGCCAAGGCCAAAGTTGCTGAAGAAGAAGCGTCCAAGGCCAAAGCTGCCGAGGAAGAAGCGATCAAGGCCAAAGCAGCCGCGGAGGAGCCGGCCAAGGCCAAAGCTACCGAGGAGGAAGCGATCAAGGACAAAGCAGCCGTGGAAGAGGCGGCCAAGGCCAAAGCTGCCGAGGAGGAAGCGATCAAGGCCAAAGCAGCCGCGGAGGAGGCGGCCAAGGCCAAAGCTGCCGAGGAGGAAGCGATCAAGGCCAAAGCCGCGGAGATCTCGTTATCTGAGGAGAAAGCCTTAGGAAAGAAGTCGATAGAGCCCGGGGCGGACCATTCTGCACCTTCCTTCGATATGGATTTTACTCCATCAGGGACTCCTCTCATGAAACTGAATGTTGGAGAAGAAGGAGAAGATGTTTCTTCCAGGCCTGACGGGTCACCTACCTCGCCGGTTCTAATTTTCGACGATTCCAGCCCTACAAGGCAGACCAACCCGGAGTCGGGGAAGAAGAAGAGAAAGAGGGGCTATTCGTCAGCCGAGCGAATTGCTAGGAAGCTCCAAAAGTTGAAGGCTAAGAATAGAGCCTTTAAGAAGCCGACGGCGGCCTGTCTCCAAAGTAATCCGCGCGTGAAGGAGTAAATCGATCCCCCCAATACCCCTCTTGCCAAGTCGGGCGATCTTGTTCCAGATTCTGCAAATAGTGTGTCGATCGGGGGCATCCTTAGAGGAATGGATGATTTTCTGAACAAAGATACGCTACTTGATAGCCCCGCAACCTTGAGCCAAACTGTTTCCCCTGACGAAAATACCGGTGAATCTGAGAAGGCCGTACGAGAAGAGGAAGACCGGACACTAGCCGGTCTGCGCTTAATGGGCATAAAGGCGGAGAAGATACGGGCGCAGGGCAAGCCGCAGCTGCCCGACCCACTTGCCCCAGGTAAGCCCGATGCGGGTTATGAAACTATCCGTTTCTTCATCCCGCGTTCGCGGAAAAAGCAAAACAAGTTGTTATTGAATCCGTCGCCGAGCTTCTTCCTGCCCATGACTCAAAACTTAGCCTCTAGATGAAAGAATAATGAAAGGATCTGGCGAGAACAACGTCGGAGAATGGAACCGGAACAATTGAAGCGGCATGTTCATTCAGGCATTTTAACCTTATAATCCTTTAATTATTCTATCCGCCTTTGGCTGTGCTAATTACAATTTCTTCTTGTAGACAAACCGGAGGACATAGTAAGGCCGGGCGACCTGATATCTAGCATTCCACCTCTGCCTCAGATGCCGAACCTTGTGCCAAGATTAAATTCCGGACAGGAGGAGCTGGCCGACTTCCAGCTTCTTCTGAATAATCTGGAAGTGAAAGTAAGAGAGATGGAGAAGAAAGAGGAGGCCGCTCGGGTTGCTCTAGAAGCCGAGAGGAAAGAACGATGAGAGGAGCATCTGATGATTAGGGCTCAGTTAGAGACTGCGCGGGCTGACCTGGAGGCCGAGAAGAAAATGCGGTCGGAGAGAGAGAAAGAGTTGGAGGCCCATCTGGAGTCTGAGAAGAAAGCGCGACTTGATAAGGAGAGAATGCTGATAGACCAGATTGCTATAATAACCGCACGCTTTGTCCGGGAGAAGAGGATGTCCTCGAAGTTCGAGGAGGACTGTAAATATTATCAAAATAAATATCTTCGTATAACCAGGGAAGTTGGCAAAAACCGACGTTCGTCTGGTGATGAAAGATCCAGGATGTTGAACTGCCCGGCTGTTGGGGAGAGCTCTAATCCCCCACCCATTAGGGTGTCTGACCCTACTGCGAATGAGCCCGCCGGGGCCCCTTCTGCTCGTACGATTCTTGCTCAATGGTAGAACGGGACGCCGCGCGGCTTCACAGCACGCTCAATCACATCCACTATCATTCGAGTCAGATCTATGGCCTTCTTATTCAGACTGGCGACCAGGTCGCGCGACTTCATCGTGAGGATAACCCCCAAGAGCCGCATCAGCCGTGAGCGGCTTTGAACTTTCATGAACTATGTTTGTAATCTTTTCTTATTCGCTTCTTGGGATGATCTGACGATTTGGTTTACTTTGGATAATATTTTCCTTTAGCACCTTCTGATGTGCTTATAACCCGTATAATTTATGTCGAAATGTCTTATGCCGAATTGATGTGCAGGTCGCGCGACTAGCGCTAAATGCTTGAGGTTTTTGTTGAACTTCATTAACATGCTGACTGTAGGTTTCTGTTTAATCGGCCTGACTTGCCTATGCGCAAGCCATTGTTTATTCTTGTTATCTGTGCTGCTTGTGTGATATAATCCGCGCGGTTTAATGTCATGCCCGGACAACTCCCGCCGAATTCCATTGCCTCTATTTATAGCTTTATCTCGTATCTGCGATCAGAGCGAGTTAGATTTTCGATTTCTTTGTTTCGAAACTTCTTTTCCGTGCGGTCTACTCCGGATGTCGGGACCTCCGTTTTCCGAGGTCATATTTATTTTGGATGTCGGGGGATGAAAGTTATCAACCTTGTGAACAAGGTTGCGAGTTGGTCCGAGCGGTATGCTATGTTTGAAGGCCCCCTAGGGTTATTGCAGGTCAACCCGCAAACGAAGAGTGCGGCGGATTTCAAGTCGGTTAAGCTTGGAGAAGCTGAGCAAAAGATCTTCGAATCCCTGGAGAACGAGCGACTCGATGTGAATCATTATATTCCATTTCTCGCGGAGCTGGCGAATGTCCGCCCTGAGAATAGTAAGTTTCTCCTTAACTCGTCATTTTATGAACGCGCGGACTGTTCTTCTAAGTTTCAAATTTCTATAGCTGCCACAGTCGTTCCTTTAAACAAGCCAGTTACTCCGGCCGCTCCAGTTCTGATCCAGAGGGAGAAACGACAAAGGAAATCCGACCCGCAGTGGTCTGAAGAGGACAGCCCGGCTTCTTCAGGCGAGTTCGAGTTTCTTCTCTCTTGCAGCAACCCGCGCGATCTTAAGGGTAAGCCGACAGTCCTTTGGCATAAGGATGGTGAATGCGTGCAATTATCCACTGCTCTCCCATTCTGGGGGAGTGAGAAGATTAGCCGGCATGCGCTAGCCACTGGGGCTGCCATGTATGGCCGAAAAACTTTGAAGAGACTGAAGAGGGTTCCAGAAGAGGAACTTTCCAGAGTAGCCGCGCAGGCTGGCGCATGGGGTTTTGCGGCCAATCATTTTATGGCACTTTCATATAAACAACTGGTATCAGCCCATACTTACCTAGAGAAGAAGTTCGCCGACCAGGTTGATGAAAATGCCAAACTAAAGGAGATTATTGCGGTAAGTTTCCGACAAACACTTCGGGCTTATCACTTTCAGACCGCGCGACCTGACATTTGCCTTCCTTTTATAGCATCAATATGATATGAACAACCCGGATTTCCAAGACGAGGTATTCCCCCATGTAGCCAAAGGGATGGACGGTGCCCTAAATCGCCTGCGAGATCGGGACGGCCTGGCCGCCGGCTTCGAGGATACAACCTTCCCGCATCTCTATCCCGGCCTGAAGGACAAATTAAATGAAATAACCCGCCGGGCCAAGGGGAAGGACAAGGTCGAATCCAGTAGCACTGAGGAAGAGAGCAATGGAGATGAAGCCGAGATAGAATCCGCCGCGGTTGAAAAAGAAGATGGCTCGGATGCAGGATCCAATGATTCCGATGAGACCGGGCGGTCGAGGTCTCACCAGTCAGGCGGCTCAGGTAGCTCAAGTAGCTCGGGTAGCAGCTCCTCGGGTTCCTCCATTTCCAGTAAAGGATATTCGCCTGAGGTGGACATTATTGGTGATGAAGACTCAAGCTCTCCTGCGACCAAGAAACTCAAGCCGGACGAATAGCTCCTTTTTGTAATTTTTTGAATTTTGCTTTTTGTTTTTGCATGACCGACGGCTTATTTTGTTTAGCCGGTCGGTCATAAATCAATGTAAAGATATTTTGGAAATGAAATGGAAAGCTTTTACCTGTTTAGTTGTTTTCTTTTCTGCGACTTACTTGCGTTCGCTGCGGTCTTCTTTCCCTTAATTAGGTCGTGCGGCTTGAATACATAATTTGACCGGTCAGACATTTAAACTCTTCAACCTATTACGAATGCTTCATAATAACCAAGAATAGCTTCAGGGTGTTGAGAAATCATGACCATGCGGTTTGAACATATTTTGTTTGATTTGTCGACTCCTCATATTTGATTGTAAGTTGGGCGGCCATTACCCGACCTGATATAATCACTTTTATGAGACATATCAAGTCAAAAAGACACAGTCGACCGGTTTGAACGGTCAATACTTTGATTCAGACGACTTATAGTTTGAAATACATTGCTTGTGAATACAATCAACAACAGATATACCCGTGCGAATTATATATATAACTCGGGCGGATAGAAAACCAATCGGGAAATTGAATGTAACCAAAGCGCGCGATTATAACCTGACTTTTCATAATTGTTCCACCAGATTGAGAATGCCAAATAATAAGTAAATAATTGACAGGCCGAGCGATTAGCATCTAATCCGGATGGTTCGCGTAACTCAGATTTCCCCATGAACATAATTAGTTAACTGCTATATCCGTATGGTATATATATAACTTGGGCGAACAGAAATTCGGACAAGAAATTGACATAATCAAGTCGTGCGATCATAACTTGGCCTTTTCAATAATTATTTCACAATATGGAATATCAAGCCATAAGAAAACAACCGGTAGGTCGCGCAATTAATATCATCGGCGGATAAACCCGAGCGATCTGTATATACTCTGAGCGGATTATTTTGCTTGATTATGAAGAGCCTCACATTATCTTACCAAATTCGATCGGTCTCACAACCAGGCTACCTGAAAATTTTGATACCTGTTTATTTCAAACCGCAAGGCTCAAACGCAAACCGCCCGGTCTGCGATATGCTTGTTGAAAAGCTGTTTCCTCCTCATATGGTCAAAAAGACCCTATGAGATGGGATAATTCCCTGTAATGTGGTAAAAGAGCAGCTACAAACTCAGATGACCAAATGGGAAGGTGGGCCTAGGCGGTAGCCATTGCTTTCCTCAGATGGTCATAGGAGTTGTAGAGGAAAAGAAAAAAGACAAGTACAGACCTAGATGACCAAGTGGGCAGGTGGGCCTAGGCGGCGACCATTGCTTTCCTCAAGTGGTCATGAAGGTTGTAAGCGACTCAGCTGCTCTCTTGCCTAGCGCTACAAGCCGAGTTGATCAATTGGGCAGGTGTGGTTATGCCGCGGAGGCTATACCGACATTGCTTTCCTCAAAAATATCAACCCAGTTGTGGGTCCCACTTAGGCATCGCTTGAGAGTACCTAAGAGTATTCGATGGTCACAGACTAAGATGATCAGTTGGGCAAGTGTGGTTATGCCGCGAAGGCTATACCAACATTGCTTTCCTCAGAAAGATCATCAAAGCTGTAACTATATCCCTCTCGGGGCATGACAGAGCCAACATTCACCCGGACCTCCCTTGATGCAGGGGTGTGTCAGATATCAGCAGGGATCCAAGGTTCCGAAGACCACAACATGGGAATTGGCAAGCTACCACTACACGTGTGCGAAAACTCCCCGCTATACATGATCTTCATGGTTTTACGCTAATGACTACAATCCGAGGGGGTTCAAGCAGAACTTGGCGATGTCTCCGCGGTTCAGTGAGGTTGATATATAAGAAAGTGTAAAAAGGAAACATCAGACATGGAGAAGTGTCAGTATGGGGCTTCTCATTAAAATATCCAAAAAATGCAAGAAAGTAAAGAGGACATTTTAGGGATAGAACCGTTTGAGATCGTCACCGCTCCAGGTGCGTGAGATGTCTTCTCCTTCACTCGTCTGGAGGCGGTAAGCCCCACTTTTTAGTACTTCCTTGATGATGAAAGGTCCAGCCCAATTAGGATTCAACTTCCCAACGTTGCCTGCTCTGGCTGCTGCATCAACTTTCTTTAGCAAAACGTCTCCGACTGCAAAATGTTTTACCCTAACATTCTTGTCAAAGTGCTTCACCATTCTCCTTTTAACTTCTTCTTGTCTGATGGTTGCCTCGTCCTAAAGCTCTTCGATCAGATCCAGACTATACTTGACAGCCTCATCATTTTCATCTATCCATGCTTCTCCTCCCTCCTTTGCATATACAACTCTTAGAGTGAACACCTCAAATTCTACAGGAACAATAAATTCCGAGCCATGGGATAATTTGAATGGTGTCTCCCCCGTAGCTGAAGATGGAGTGGTACGAAGAGTCCAAAGGATGGAAGGAAGTTGATCTGCCCAATTTCCTCTTTGATTCAAGACCCTCTTCATCAGAAGTTGCTAGATCTGCCGATTTGCTGCTTCTACCTGACCATTTGTCCTTGGATGATGCACCGAAGCAAACCGAAGATCAATTCCCACCTGATCGCAAAAGTTTATCATCTCTGGATTGTTAAATTGTGGACCATTGTCAGTGACGATTGCTAGCGGAATTCTATGCCGACAGACTATCTCTCCACATATGAAGTTCCTGATAATTTGAGTTGTAGTTCTTGCTAATGCCTTCACCTCGATCCATTTGCTGAAGTAATCAATCATCACGATAGTAAAGCGACGCTGGCCGCTGGCTATTGGGTAGGGTCCGATAAGATCCATCCCCCACACTGCGAAGGGCCATGGCGCAGTTATTGATATGAGTGACTGAGCTGGCAAATGTTGGAGAGGGGCAAACTTTTGGCACTGAACACATCATTTTGCAAATGCTTCGGCATCCTTTCTCATGGTCGGCCAAAAATATCCCTGCCTTAAGATTCTCTTCTCCAGAGTCTTTGCTCCTGAATGGCTACCACACTCCCCGGAATGAACTTCTTGAAGTATGGATGGGATTTCTTCCTCGGAAACACATCGTGTTGAGGGAGAGATCAAAGTCTTCCTGTAGAGAACTCCTGCTATCAGATAATAGTATGCCGCTTTCCTTCTGAATCTTCTTCTATCTTTGATGGAATGATGGAACTCCCCTTTTGACAGAAACAGCTCGTAAGGATCCTTCCACGAAGGATTATGATCAATTTGCATGAGTTCCGCTTCATCTGTTGCTGGATGAAAAAGTTCAGAGGTCACTCCCCCGGATGGAAGACTGAACTTTGACAATTCATTTGCTTCCTCATTTTGCGTTCTTAGAATATGCTCGATGATGAATGACTTGAATCTTCCGATTTCCTTTTTGGCTAACAACAGATATTTCCTCAGAATTGGCTCCCTTGTCTCATAATTCCCCAAGACCTGAGAGGCCATTACCAATGAATCGGTTCTAACATGTGCATGTTCTATCCCCAGCTCTTTTGCAAGTCTCAGCCCAGCCAAAAGTGCTTCATATTCTGCATGGTTATTTGTAACTGGAAAGAAGAATTTGATAGCTTGTTCCATCCTGATGCCATTTGGACTGATTAAAACTACTCTGGCTCCCACAGAGTTTTTGCCAGAAGCCCCATCCACATAGATGACCCAAGCTAAAGGAGATTGCACCACCTGTTCGGAACTAGGTTCCGCTGTATCCACCAAGAAGTCTGCCAAGATTTGTGCTTTGATTATTGTTCGGTGGATGTATGATATTTCAAATTCACTTAGTTCGATAGCCCATTTAGCCAACCTCCCTGAATGGTCTGGCTTTTCAAGAATACTTCTTAAAGGATGATCTGTAATCACTTGGACGGGATGAGCTTGGAAATAAGGACGAAGCCTTCGTGAAGACATAACCAAGGCCAAGGCCAGTTTCTCCAGGATTGAATATCTGGTTTCCGCATCTTTGAGAATGTGGCTAACATAATATATTGGAAACTGCCTCTTCTTTTCCTACGGAACGAAGACAGAGGTTACCGCATCTGGGCCGACTCCCAAATATAAGAATAATATTTCCCCCTCACGGGGACTTTGGAGTAGCGGAGTTGAAGTCAACTGTACTTTTAGCTGCTCGAAAGCCCTGTTGCACTCCTCGCTCCATTCAAACTTCGATCCTCCCCGCAGTATTTTAAAGAATGGGGCACTTTTATCCCCAGATTTGGAGATAAACCTGCTTAATCCTACCAATCTTCCTCCAAGCTGCTGAACTTCCTTGATATTTCGAGGAGGGGTCATATAAGGATGGCCTTCACCTTATCTGGATTCGGTGCAAGGCCATCGGGAGTTAAGAGATGCCCGAGAAACTTTCCTTTGTTTGCCCCAAACACACATTTCAAAGGGTTTAATTTTAACTTGAACCTCCATAGAGTAGCGAACGTCTCTACGAGGTCTTTCAAGTGTAATGAAAATGTTTTACTTTTCAGAAGGAGATCATCAACGTAAACTTCGAGGTTCCTGCCTTTTTGATGCTTAAAGACAGTATCCAGCATTCTTTAGTATGTTGCGCCCGCATTTTTAAGACCGAATGGCATTACGAGATAGCAGTAACACCCATCATTTGTGATAAATGAGGTGTGCGGGATATCAGGTTTGTGCATTTTAATTTGATGATACCCAGAGAAAGCATCGGGATAACTCATAATATCATACCCAACCGCGAAATCAACTAAGACATCTATCCGAGGCAGAGGGTAGCAATCTTTGGGACACGCTTTATTAAGTTTGGTGAAGTCTACGCACATGTGCTACTTCCCACCAGATTTCTTAACCATTACAACCTTCGACATCCACGTGGGATATTGAATTTCAGAAATAAAGCCTGCTTTTAGGAGTTTGGCAACCTCCTCTCTGATGGGCAACGCCAGCTTGGTTGCCACTTCTCTTTTCTTTTGTTGGACGGGCTTGAACTCAGGAGATACGTTCAGATGATGACAAGCCACGTCCGGATCCACTCCTGGCATGTCCTCCGCTGACCAGGCGAAGACATCCAGGTTCTCCAAAAGGCAGGAGATCAGCTCCAATTTTTCCTCCTCCAGTAACTCAGCATTTATGACCAGCTTCTTTTCTTCCCCTTCAGCAATAGTGACCTATTGGGTCACCTGGGCAGGTTCCAGGTGAGCCCCTTCTGGATCTTTTCCTTCCTCAGCAGCCCTTGAGGATTCAGCAATTTCCAAAATTTCAGTTGTGGCCTTGGGAAGTGAAACGTCGGTGATCATGTTGACAGTTCGGACGTAGCACTCCCGAGCCACCTTTGGGTTACTTCTAACCCGATACTGCCTTCCCTCGGTGACAAACTTAAGAGCGAGATGGAAGGTAGACACTACTGCCCGGTATGCATTGAGAATCGGCCTTCCGAAGATGGCGCAGTAGCTTCTTGGAGCATCCACCACCACGAAATTGATTAGCTTTATCACTCCTCCAAGAGGGACTAGGAGCTTTACTGAACCCTTTACTTCTTTCTTTTCCCCAGAAAAACCATAAAGGGGCCCGTCGGTGGAAAGTAAAGGCTTTCCGGTTTTCAGGGCTTCGAAAGTTGGGCGGAAAAGGAGATTGACGGAGCTGCATGTATCAATCAAAATCTTGTGGACTGTATAATTTTCGATGACGGCTTTGATGACCACCGCATCGTCGAAAGGATTGGCATTGGGGGGAAGGTCATCCTAACCAAAGGTGACAATAGTGCTTTCAGGGGGAGAACTTGTAGTGGCCACTACTTCCTGCTTCAGAACTCTCGCGATGCTGGATTTGTGAGATGACTCTGCTCCAGTCCCTCCATGTATACAATAGATGTCCCCCAAGGGGCCCACATCATTGACTTTGATGCATTCAGCGGAAGGATGGATGTCTCCATAGCAGTCGGCGTCTTCGACGTCGGCGCATTCCCAGGTTACTTCCACTGTTTCTTTCTCTTTTTTCTTCTCAGCTGCTAGCTCAGCAGTTGACTCTTTCTGAACTAGGCCCCGGAGCTTTCCTTCTCCCAGGAGCTTCTCTATCAGAAAGCGGAGGGCCCGACAATTTTCAGTCAGATGCCCTCCCTCCTTGTGATATTCACAGAAGAAGTTCGGATTCTGATTTTGAACATCCGATCTCAGAGGAGCCGGTCTTCTGAAATCTGGCCTTTTCTACAAGATCTGGACTACTTCGTCCATGGTGACATTTAAGGGAGTGAATGACTCGTGTGAGTCATCATATTTAGTGGGTGAAATGACTGGAGGTGGCTGCGCGGTATATTGCAGCAAGTATACCGGCATGATTTGCGGAAGAGGAATGGATGGAGCGGGTGCGATGGCCAACAGTGGTTTCTGATCTTGAAACCGTTGATGGCCCATGAATGGTTGCTTATTTTTGTAGTTTCTTCCCCTTTGGGAATGGGGTTCGAAGTGGGAGTGATTTGATGGCAGATGATGGAAGGACGGATTGGACTACTCCTTGTCCTTAACCAGCTTTGCGACATAGCCTGGATTGCTCTTTTCTCCTCTAATGAACATATTTGCCAAACTTATCATTTCCTGATAAGTCCTGGGCTTCCTTATATTTGCTTCAAATTTTAGGGGGGCCTCTCTTAAGCCATGGATGAGGGCAACCCTATACAGCTCTGGATCCACATTTTGGACTTCCATGATCTCCTTCTGGAAGCGGTCTACGAAACGGGCCCACGTTTCGTCTTCCTGCTGCTTTATATCGAAAAGGGCCGCCGGGCCTCTTTTCCTCTTCCTTGAGGTGGAGAACCTCAGCAAAAACTCCCTTCACAGCTCAGCAAAACAACTGATCGATCTGGGGTGCAACCCATAAAACCACTCCCTTGCTTGCCCTTCAAAAGAGGTCACAAGGAGTTTGCACTTAGTCGCATCAGTTAAGGTCCTAAGAGCAATGGCTGACTCGAAGGCTTGTAGATTAACAGTGGGATCGGTTTCCCCACTGAAAGCTGGCAGATGAGGCTCTCTAAAATTATTAGGGGCTGGCTCCCCCCGGACTTCGTCCATGAACGGAGAAGTTTCTTCCATATCTTCATATAGAGGAGCAGGGTAGTAAGCCGCCGAAGCTGCGGCTACTCGCGGACAAGCCGCCTGGTAAGAGGACCGGGCAGCAGCTTCTGGTGGGTAGAAAGGGTGAGCAGCGGTCTCAGGCGGATATGATAAGCGGGCTGCTCCTTCTGGCGGATAGGACAGGTGGGCTGCATGAGAAGCCGCCCCTGGAAACCGAGGACTCGAGCCGGCATGCCGTGCGCGGCTTCCTGGTAGAAGTTTTGCCTGGCCGCAAAACCTTCTTGCTGGGGTTGGAGGTTGGCGGCTTGTGGTAGCGGGTAAGGTGGAGGCGGAGGAGGAACTAGAGTCACCGCCTGATTGATTGCGGTTTGTTGTGGAACTAACCGCTCGGTTAATAGGGCCAAAGTCTGACTGATTGCGTCCAATCGCTGCTCAGTCACCTACAGAGCCCTCACTGTGATCGGAGCGGTCTCCAAGGGGGAACTGGCGGTCTGACATTATGGTAAGGAGGATTTCACCGACAATCCGCGATCTGAAGGTCACGTGTATCTGTTGAGTTCGAAATCGCACCTCCGAAGGAAATCGGAGGCTGCGGACTGCCGGTTACTTTTTAGGTGGAGAAAATGAGACCGCTAGCAGCGGTCAAGGCCAGACTTCGCCCGTCACGGCGAATGCCACTCCTGTGATGGGCTTTCCTTTGATTAAGAAGAAGCGGTTACAGCTGATTACAAGTGCTGGAAAGCAGAAGCCGGCCGGTCAGACAGTCCGCAAGACGGGAAACTCGAGATCGTAGCTCAAACAAGAGAGCTCCTGGATTCGAGTGTGCGTGTCTTGGGAGTGTTGCCGCCCCCTATTTATAGGCTCGGGGGCCTGCCCAAATGGGCAGGATAAGATAACCGCCTGCCCGGGTACAGGAGAATCGGGCAGGCGGTGATGGGATACAGAAAGGAGAAAAGAAAGAAGTCACGCGGCTTGGCGGCTTGGCGGCTTGCCTGGGTACAGGAGACAGCGGCTTGCCCTTGGGACTTGGACCTTGCTGATCTTCATGGCGCAACCCGGGCGGTCTCCGACTTGAGACCGCGGCTTGCTTCCTGGACTTGGGCCTAGATAGTCTTCAAGATACAACCCGAGCGGTCCCCAACTTGAGACCGCGAGTTGCCTTCTGGACTTGGACCTGATAGCTTTTATGGCACCACCCAGGCGGTCTGAGACTTGAGACCGCGGCATGCTTCTAGAGGCCTGGCCTAGATGATCTTCAGAAAACGGGGGCGGTCTGAATCATATCAGACCGCTCGGTTGTGCGTTGGTTGGTTCTGAATGACCTTTGCTGAAACTGAACCGGGCGACCTTAGCCTTTAGACCGCCCAATCTAGGAGAAGTACCACTCGGAAGCGGTCTTTTGGGTAAACATAATCCCCGCTACAAACCGGATCAAAAGTTATTGCTGTTTAAAGTTTAAGTGTCATTTGGAGCTAAATCTCTCACTTTCGCTACAAACCGCATCTAAAATTCTTTCATTTTGAAATTTATGTATCATTGGAGCAAAATCTCGCATTACCAGTAGAACGCACTATATATCGACCTCTAAACGAGCTTGAATGGGTTAAAATTGTTCTCCATTGGATTTAGGGCTCCTATCTCATTCTAAAAAGGTGTCCTTTGATGCTAAATTTCCCATTACCGCTGCAATCGGCTATATATCGACAACTAAATGAACTGGAATGGGTAAAAATTGTGCCCCAATGAATGTAGTGCTCCGAGATCATTCCGAAAAGGTGTTGTGGGGTAAAATCGGACAACTGGATCAAAAGTTATTGCTGTTTAAAGTTTAAGTGTCATTTGAAGCTAAATCTCTCACTTTCGCTACAAAATGCATCTAAAATTCTTTCATTTTGAAATTTATGTGTCATTTGGAGCAAAATCTCGCATTACCAGTAGAACCCACTGTATATCGACCTCTAAACGAGCTTGAATGGGTAAAAATTGTTCTCCATTGGATTTTGGGCTCCTATCTCATTATGAAAAGGTGTCCTTTGGAGCTAAATTTTGCATTACCGCTGCAACTGGCTATATATCGACAAGTAAATGAATGTACTGGGTAAAACTTGTGCTCCAAAGAATGTAGTACTCCGAGCTCATTCTGAAAAGGTGTTGTTGGGTAAAATCAGACATCCGGATCAAAAGTTATTGCTGTTTAAAGTTTAAGTGCATTTGGAGCTAAATCTCTCACTTTCGCTACAAACCACATCTAAAATTCTTTTATTTTGAAATTTATGTGTCATTTGGAGCAAAATCTCACATTACAAGTAGAACCCACTGTATATCGACCTCTAAACGAGCTTGAATGTGTTAAAATTGTTCTCCATTGGATTTAGGGCTTATATCTCATTCTGAAAAGGTGTCCTTTGGAGCTAAATTTCACATTACCGCTGCAACCGATTATATATCGACAACTAAATGAACTGGAATGGGTAAAACTTGTGCTCCAAAGAATGTAGTGCTCCGAGTTCATTCCAAAAAGGTGTTGTGGGGTAAAATCAGATAACCGGATCAAAAGTTATTGCTGTTTAAAGTTTAAGTGTCATCTGGAGCTAAATCTCCCACTTTCGCTACAATCCGCATCTAAAATTCTTTAATTTTGAAATTTATGTGTCATTTGGAGCAAAATATCACATTACCAGTAGAATGCACTGTATATTGACCTCTAAACGAGCTTGAATGGGTTAAAATTTTTCTCCATTAGATTTAGGGCTCCTATCTCATTCTGAAAAAGTGTCCTTTGGAGCTAAATTTTGCATTACCGCTGCTACCGGCTATATATCAACAACTAAATGAACTGGACTGGGTAAAAATTGTGCTCCAATGAATGTAGTGCCCCGAGCTCATTCCAAAAAGGCATTGTGGGGTAAAATCAGACAAACGGATCAAAAGTTATTGCTATTTAAAGTTTAAGTGTCATTTGGAGCTAAATCTCTCCCTTTCGCTACAAACCGCATCTAAAATTCTTTCATTTTGAAAATTATGTGTCATTTGGAGCAAAATCTTGCATTTCCAGTAGAACCCACTGTATATCGACCTCTAAATGAGCTTGAATGGGTTAAAATTGTTCTCCTTTGGATTTAGGGCTCCTATCTCATTCTGAAAAGGTGTCCTTTAGTGCTAAATTTTGCATTACCGCTGCAATCGGCTATATATCGACAACTAAATGAACTGGAATGGGTTAAACTTGTGCTCCAATGAATGTAGTGCTCCGAGATCATTCCAAAAAGGTGTTGTGCGGTAAAGTCAGACAACCGGATCAAAACTTATTGCTGTTTAATGTATGAGTGTCATTTGGAGCTAAATCTATCACTTTCGCTACAAACCGCATCTAAAATTCTTTCATTTTGAAATTTATGTGTCATTTGGAGCAAAATCTCGCATTACCAATAGAACCCACTGTATATCGACCTCTAAACGAGCTTGAATGGGTTAAAATTGTTCTCCATTGGATTTTGGGCTCCTATCTCATTATGAAAAGGTATTGTGGGTGAAAATCTGACAATCGGATCAAAAGTTACGGATGTTTGAAGTTTATGTCTCCGTTCAAGCTAAATACCTTCTTACCAACCCGGCTGTATATTGACCACTAAACAAACAATAATGGGTAAAAATTGTTCTCTGAGCTCATTCCAAAAAGGTGTTGTTCGCAAAAATCGGACAACCAGACCAAAAATTATGGATGTTACAGTTTATGTGTCAAGAGGAGCAAAATCCCTCATTACCATTGCAAACGGCTGTATATTGACCTCTAAAATGAGCTGGAATGGTTTAAAATTGTGCTCCATTGGATGTATGCCTTCGAGCATATTCTGTAAAGTTGTTGTGGGCAACAATAAAACATACAAATCAAAAGTTATGGCTGTTAGAAGTTTAGGTGTAATTTGGAGATAAATTTCGCATTACCGCTGCAACCGGCTATATATCGATGACTAAATGAACTGGAATGGGTAAATCTTGTGCTCCAATGAATGTAGTGCTCCGAGCTCATTCCGAAAAGGTGTTGTGGGGTAAAATCAGACAACCAGATCAAAAGTTATTGTTGTTTAAAGTTTGAGTGCCATTTGGAGCTAAATCTCTCACTTTCGCTACAAACCGCATCTAAAATTCTTTCATTTTGAAACTTATGTGTCATTTGGAGCAAAATCTCGTATTACCAGTAGAACCCATTGTATATCGACCTCTAAATGAGCTTGAATTGGTTAAAATTATTCTCCATTGGATTTAGGGCTCCTATCTCATTCTAAACAGGTGTCCTTTAGAGCAAAATTTCTCATTACCGCTACTACTGGCTATATATCGACAACTAAAAGAACTGGAATGGATAAAACTTGTGCTCCAATGAATGTAGTGCTCCGAGCTCATTCCGAAAAGGTGTTGTGGGGTAAAATCAGACAACCGTATCAAAAGTTATTGCTGTTTCAAGTTTAAGTGTCATTTGGAGCTAAATCTCTCACTTTCGCTACAAACCGCATCTAAAATTCTTTCATTTTGAAATTTATGTGTCATTTGGAGAACAATCTCGCATTACCAGTAGAACCCATTGTATATCGACCTCTAAACGAGCTTGAATGGGTTAAAATTGTTCTCCATTGGATTTAGGGCTCCTATCTCATTCTGAAAAGGTGTCCTTTGGAGCTAAATTTTGCATTACCGCTGCAACTGGCAATATATCGACAACTAAATTAACTGGACTGGGTAAAACTTGTGCTCCAATGAATGTAGTGCTCCGAGCTCATTCCGAAAAGGTGTTGTGGGGTAAAATTAGACAACCAGATCAAAAGTTATTAATGTTTAAAGTGTAAGTGCATTTGGAGCTAAATCTCTCACTTTCGCTACAAACCGCAGCTAAAATTCTTTTATTTTGAAATTTATGTGTCATTTATAGCAAAATCTTGCATTACCAGTAGAACTCACTGTATATCGACCTCTAAACGAGCTTGAATGGGTTAAAATTGTTCTCCATTGGATTTAGGGCTCCTATCTCATTCTGAAAAGGTGTCCTTTGGAGCTAAATTTCGCATTACCGCTGCAACCGGTTATATATCGACAACTAAATGAACTGGAATGGGTAAAACTTATGCTCCAAGGAATGTAGTGCTCTGAGCTCATTTCAAAAAGGTGTTGTGGGGTAAAGTCAGACAACCGGATCAAAAGTTATTGCTGTTTAAAGTTTAAGTGTCATTTGGGGCTAAATCTCTCACTTTCGCTACAAACCGCATCAAAAAAATTTTCATTTTGAAATTTATGTGCCATTTGGACCTAAATCTTACATTATTAGTAGAAATCACTGTATATCGACCTCTAAACGAGCTCGAATTTGTTAAAATTGTTCTCCATTGGATTTAGGGCTCCTATCTCATTCTGAAAAGGTGTCCTTTGTAGCTAAATTTCGCATTACCGCTGCAAGTGGCTATATATCGACAACTAAATGAACTGGACAAGGTTAAAAATTGTTCTCCAATGAATGTAGTGCTTCGAGCTCATTCCGAAAAGGTATTGTGGGGTAAAATCAGACAACCGGATCCAAAGTTATTGCTGTTTAAAGTTTAAGTGTCATTTGGAGCTAAATCTCTCACTTTCGCTACAAACCGCATCTAAAATTCTTTCATTTTAAAATTTATGTGTCATTTGGAGCAAAATCTCGCATTACCAGTAGAACCCACTATTTATCGAACTCTAAACGAGCTTGAATGGGTTAAAATTGTTCTCCATTAGATTTAGGGCTCCTATCTAATTCTGAAAAGGTGTCCTTTGGTGCTAAATTTCGCATTACCGCTGCAATCGGCTATATATCGACAACTAAATGAACTGGAATGGGTAAAACTTGTACGCCAATGAATGTAGTGCTCCGAGCTCATTCTGAAAAAGTGTTGTGGTGTAAAATCGGAAAACCGGATCAAAAGTTATTGTTGTTTAAAGTTTAAGTGTCATTTGGAGCTAAATCTCTTACTTTCGCTACAAGCCGCATCTAAAATTCATTCATTTTGAGATTTATGTGTCATTTGGAGCAAAATCTCACATTACCAGTAGAACCCACTGTATATCGACCTCTAAACGCGCTTGAATGGGTTAAAATTGTTCTCCATTAGATTTTGGGCTCCTATCTCATTATGAAAAGGTGTCCTTTTGAGCTAAATTTTGCATTACCGCTGCAACTGGCTATATATCGACAACAAAATGAACTGTACTGGCTAAAACTTGTGCTCCAATGAATGTAGTGCTCCGAGCTCATTCCGAAAAGGTGTTGTGGGGTAAAATCAGACAACCAAATCAAAAGTTATTGCTGTTTAAAGTTTAAGTGCATTTGGAGCTAAATCTCTCACTTTCGCTACAAACCGCATCTAAAATTCTTTTATTTTGAAATTTATGTGTCCTTTGGAGCAAAATCTTGCATTACCAGTAGAACCTACTGTAAATAGACCTCTAAACGAGCTTGAATGGGTTAAAATTGTTCTCCATTGGATTTAGGGCTCCTATCTCATTCTGAAAAGGTCTCCTTTAGAGCTAAATTTCGCATTTCCGCTGCAACCGGTTATATATCGACAACTAAATGAATTGGAATGGGTAAAACTTGTGCTCCAAGGAATGTAGTGCTCCGAGCTCATTCCAAAAAGGTGTTGTCGGGTAAAATCTGACAACCGGATCAAAAGTTATTGTTGTTTAAAGTTTAAGTGTCATCTGGAGCTAAATCTCCCACTTTCGCTACAAACCGCATCTAAAATTCTTTCATTTTGAAATTTATGTGTCATTTGGAGCAAAATCTCACATTACCAGTAGAATCAACTGTATATTGACATCTAATCGAGCTTAAATGGGTTAAAATTGTTCTCCATTGGATTTAGGGCTCCTATATCATTCTGAAAAGGTGTCCTTTGGAGCTAAATTTTGCATTACCGCTGCAACCGGCTATATATCGACAACTAAATGAACTAGACAGGGTAAAAATTGTGCTCCAATGAATGTAGTGCTCCGAGCTCATTCCGAAAAGGTGTTGTGGGGGTAAAATCAGACAACCGGATCAAAAGTTATTGTTGTTTAAAGTTTAAGTGTCATTTGGAGCTAAATCTCTCACTTTCGCTGCAAAACGCATCTAAAATTCTTTTATTTTGAAATTTATGTATCATTTGGAGCAAAATCTCGCATTACCAGTAGAACCCACTGTATATCGAACTCTAAACGAGCTTGAATGGGTTAAAAATTTTCTCCATTGGATTTAGGGCTCCTATCTCATTCTGAAAAGGTGTCCTTTGGAGCTAAATTTCGCATTACCGCTGCAACTGATTATATATCGACAACTAAATGAACTGGAATGGGTAAAACTTGTGCTCCAAGGAATGTAGTGCTCCGAGCTCATTCCGAAAAGGTGTTGTGGGGTAAAATCAGACAACCAGATCAAAAGTTATTGCTGTTTAAAGTTTAAGTGTCATTTGGAGCTAAATCTCTCACTTTCGCTACAAACCGCATCTAAAATTCATTCATTTTGAAATTTATGTGTCATTTGGACCTAAATATTACATTACTAGTAGAACGCAATGTATATCGACCTCTATACGAGCTTGAATTTGTTAAAATTGTTCTCCATTGGATTTTGGGCTCCTATCTCATTCTGAAAAGGTGTCCTTTGGAGCTAAATTTCACATTACCGCTGCAACCGGCTATATATCGACAACTAAATGAACTGGACTGGGTAAAGATTGTGCCCCAATGAATGTAGTGCTCCGAGCTCATTCTGAAAATTTTTTGTGGGGTAATATCAGACAACCGGATCAAAAGTTATTGCTGTTTATCAGACAACCCAATGAATGTAGTGCTCCTATCTCATTCTGAAAAGGTGTCATTTGGAGCAAAATCTCTCACTTTCGCTACAAAACGCATCTAAAATTCTTTTATTTTGAAATTTATGTGTCATTTGGAGAAAAATCTCGCATTACCAGTAGAACCCACTGTATATCGACCTCTAAACGAGCTTGAATGGGTTAAAAATTTTCTCCATTGGATTTAGGGCTCCTATCTCATTCTGAAAAGATGTCCTTTGGAGCTAAATTTCGCATTACCGCTGCAACCGATTATATATCGACAACTAAATGAACTGGACTGGGTAAAAATTGTGCCCCAATGAATGCTCCGAGCTCATTCCGAAAAGTTTTTGTGGGGTAATATCAGACAACCGGATCAAAAGTTATTGCTGTTTAATGTTTAAGTGTCATTTGGAGCTAAATCTCTCACTTTCACTACAAACCGCATCTAAAATTCTTTCATTTTGAAATTTATGTGTCATTTGGAGCAAAATCTCGCATTACCAGTAGAACCCACTGTATATCGACCTCTAAACGGGCTTGAATGGGTTAAAATTGTTCTCTATTGGATTTTGGGCTCCTATCTCATTATGAAAAGGTGTCCTTTGGAGCTAAATTTTGCATTACCGCTTCAAACGGCTATATATCGACAACTAAATGAATTGTACTGGGTAAAACATGTGCTCCAATGAATGTAGTGCTCCAAGCTCATTCTGAAAAGGTGTTGTGGGGTAAAATCAGACAACCGGATCAAAAGTTATTGCTGTTTAAAGTTTAAGTGCATTTGGAGCTAAATCTCTCACTTTCGCTACAAACCGCATCTAAAATTCTTTTATTTTGAAATTTATGTGTCATTTAGAGCAAAATCTAGCATTACCAATAGAACCCACTGTATATCGACCTCTAAATGAGCTTGAATGGGTTAAAATTATTCTCCATTGGATTTAGGGTTCCTATCTCATTCTGAAAAGGTGACCTTTGGAGCTAAATTTCGCATTACCGCTGCAACCGGTTATATATCGACAACTAAATGAACTGGAATGGTTAAAACTTGTGCTCCAAGGAATGTAGTGCTCCGAGCTCATTCCAAAAAGGTGTTGTGGGGTAAAATCAGACAACCGGATCAAAAGTTATTGTTGTTTAAAGTTTAAGTTTCATCTAGAGCTAAATCTCCCACTTTCGCTACAAACCGCATCTAAAATTCTTTCATTTTGAAATTTCTGTGTCATTTGGAGCAAAATCTCACATTACCAGTAGAATCCACTGTATATTGACATCTAAACGAGCTTAAATGGGTTAAAATTGTTCTCCATTGGATTTAGGGCTCCTACCTCATTCTGAAAAGGTGTCCTTTGGAGCTAAATTTTGCATTACCGCTGCAACTGGCTATATATTGACAACTAAATGAACTGGACTGGGTAAAAATTGTGCTCCAATGAATGTAGTGCTCCGAGCTCATTCCGAAAAAGTGTTGTGGGGTAAAATCAGACAACCTGATCAAAAGTTATTGTTGTTTAAAATTTAAGTGTCATTTGGAGCTAAATCTCTTACTTTCGCTACAAAACACATCTAAAATTCTTTTATTTTGAAATTTATGTGTCATTTGGAGCAAAATCTCGCATTACCAGTAGAACCCACTGTATATCGACCTCTAAACGAGCTTGAATGGTTTAAAATTTTTCTCCATTGGATTTAGGGCTCCTATCTCATTCTGAAAAGGTGTCCTTTGAAGCTAAATTTCGCATTACCGCTGCAACCGGTTATATATCGACAACTAAATGAACTTGAATGGGTAAAACTTGTGCTCCAAGGAATGTAGTGCTCGAATCTCATTCTGAAAACGTGTTTTTGGGTAAAATCAGACAACCGGATCAAAAGTTTTGTTGTTTAAAGTTTAAGTGTCATTTGGAGCTAAATCTCTCACTTTCGCTACAAAACGCATCTAAAATTCTTTTATTTTGAAATTTATGTGTCATTTGGAGCAAAATCTCGCATTACCAGAAGAACCCACTGTATATCGACCTCTAAACAAGCTTGAATGGGTTAAAATTTTTCTCCATTGGATTTAGGGCTCCTATCTCATTCTGAAAAGGTGTCATTTGGAGCTAAATTTCACATTACCGCTGCAACCGGTTATATATCGACAACTAAATGAACTGGAATGGGTAAAACTTGTGCTCCAAGGAATGTAGTTCTCCGAGCTCATCCCAAAAAGATGTTGTGGGGTAAAATCAGATAACCCGATCTAAAGTTATTGTTGTTTAAAGTTTAAGTGTCATCTGGAGCTAAATCTCCCACTTTCGCTACAAACCCCATCTAAAATTCTTTCATTTTGAAATTTATGTGTCATTTGGAGCAAAATCTCACATTACCAGTAGAATCCACTGTATATTGACATCTAAACGAGCTTAGATGGGTTAAAATTGTTCTCCATTGGATTTAGGGCTCCTATCTCATTCTGAAAAGGTGTCCTTTGGAGCTAAATTTTGCATTACCGCTGCAACCGGCTATATATCGACAACTAAATGAACTGGACTGGGTAAAAATTGTGCTCCAATGAATGTAGTGCTCCGATCTCATTCCGAAAAGGTGTTGTGGTGTAAAATCAGACAACCGGATCAAAAGTTATTGTTGTCTAAAGTTTAAGTGTCATTTGGAGCTAAATCTCTCACTTTCGCTACAAAACACATCTAAAATTCTTTTATTTTGAAATTTATGCGTCATTTGGAGCAAAATCTCATATTACCAGTAGAACCCACTGTATATCGACCTCTAAATGAGCTTGAATGGGTTAAAAGTTTTCTCCATTGGATTTAGGGCTCCTATCTCATTCTGAAAAGGTGTCCTTTGGAGCTAAATTTCGCATTACCGCTGCAACCGGTTATATATCGACAACTAAATGAGCTAGAATGGGTAAAACTTGTACTCCAAGGAATGTAGTGCTCCGAGCTCATTCCGAAAAGGTGTTGTGGGGTAAAATCAGACAACCGGATCAAAAGTTATTGCTGTTTAAAGTTTAAGTGTCATTTGGAGCTAAATCTCTCACTTTCGATATAAACCGCATCTAAAATTCTTTCATTTTGAAATTTATGTGTCATTTGGACCTAAATCTTACATTACTAGTAGAACGCAATGTATATCGACCTCTATACGAGCTTGAATTTGTTAAAATTGTTCTCCATTGGATTTTGGGCTCCTATCTCATTCTGAAAAGGTGTCCTTTGGAGCTAAATTTCGCATTACCGCTGCAACCGGCTATATATCGACAACTAAATGAACTGGACTGGGTAAAAATTGTGCCCCAATGAATGTACTGCTTCAAGCTCATTCCGAAAAGTTTTTGTGGGGTAAAATCAGACAACCGGATCAAAAGTTATTGCTGTTTAAAGTTTAAGTGTCATTTGGTGCTAAATCTCTCATTTTCGCTACAAACCGCCTCAAAAATTCTTTCATTTTGTAATTTATGTGTCATTTGGAGCAAAATCTCGCATTACCAGTAGAACCCACTGTATATCAACCTCTAAACGGGCTTGAATGGGTTAAAATTATTCTCCATTGGATTTTGGGCTCCTATCTCATTATGAAAAGGTGTCCTTTGGAGCTAAATTTTGCATTATCGATGCAACTGGCTATATATCGACAACTAAATGAACTGGAATGGGTAAAACTTGTGCTCCAAGGAATGTAGTGCTCCGAGCTCATTCCAAAAAGGTGTTGTGGGGTAAAATCAGACAACCGGATCAAAAGTTATTGTTGTTTAAAGTTTAAGTGCATTTGGAGCTAAATCTCTCACTTTCGCTACAAACCGCTTCTAAAATTCTTTTATTTTGAAATTTATGTGTCATTTGGAGCAAAATCTCGCATTACCAGTAGAACCCACTGTATATCAACCTCTAAACGAGCTTGAATGAGTTAAAATTGTTCTCCATTGGATTTAGGGCTCCTATCTCATTCTAAAAAGGTGTCCTTTGGAGCTAAATTTTGCATTACCACTACAACCGGCTATATATCGACAACTAAATGAACTGGACTGGTTAAAAATTGTGCTCCAATGAATGTAGTGCTCCGATCTCATTCTGAAAAGGTGTTGTGGGGGTAAAATCAGACAACCGGATCAAAAGTTATTGTTGTCTAAATTTTAAGTGCCATTTGGAGCTAAATCTCTCACTTTCGCTACAAAACGCATCTAAAATTCTTTTATTTTGAAATTTATGCGTCATTTGGAGCAAAATCTCGTATTACCAGTAGAACCCACTGTATATCGACCTCTAAACGAGCTTGAATGGGTTAAAATTTTTCTCCATTGGATTTAGGGCTCCTATCTCATTCTGAAAAGGTGTCCTTTGGAGCTAAATTTCGCATTACCGCTGCAACCGGTTATATATCGACAACTAAATGAACTGGATTGGGTAAAACTTGTGCTCCAAGGAATGTAGTGCTCCGAGCTCATTCTGAGAAGGTGTTGTGGGGTAAAATTAGACAACCGGATCAAAAGTTATTGTTGTTTAAAGTTTAAGTGTCATTTGGAGCTAAATCTCTCACTTTCGCTACAAATCGCATCTAAAATTCTTTCATTTTGAAATTTATGTGTCATTTGGACCTAAATCTTACGTTACTAATTGAACGCAATGTATATCGAAATCTATACGAGCTTGAATTTGTTAAAATTGTTCTCCATTGGATTTTGGGCTCCTATCAAATTCTGAAAAGGTGTCCTTTGGAGCTAAATTTCGCATTACCACTGCAACCGGCTATATATCGACAACTAAATGAACTGGACTGGGTAAAAATTGTGCCCCAAAGAATGTACTGCTCTGAGCTCATTCCAAAAAGTTTTTGTGGGGTAAAATCAGACAACCGGATCAAAAGTTATTGTTGTTTAAAGTTTAAGTGTCATTTGGTGCTAAATCTCTCACTTTCGCTACAAACCGCATCAAAAATTCTTTCATTTTGAAATTTATGTGTCATTTGGAGCAAAATCTCGCATTACCAGTAGAACCCACTGTATATCGACCTCTAAACGGGCTTGAATGGGTTAAAATTATTCTCCATTGGATTTTGGGCTCCTATCTCATTATGAAAAGATGTCCTTTGGAGCTAAATTTTGCATTACCGCTGCAACTGGCTTTATATCGACAACTAAATGAACTGGACTGGGTAAAACTTGTGCTTGAATGAATGTAGTGCTCTGAGCTCATTTCGAAAAGGTGTTGTGGGGTAAAATCAGACAACCGGATCAAAAGTTATTGCTGTTTAAAGTTTAAGTGCATTTGGAGCTAAATCTCTCACTTTCGCTACAAACCGCTTCTAAAATTCTTTTATTTTGAAATTTATGTGTCATTTAGAGCAAAATCTCGCATTACCAGTAGAACCCACTGTATATCAACCTCTAAACGAGCTTGAATGAGTTAAAATTGTTCTCCATTGGATTTAGGGCTCCTATCTCATTCTGAAAAGGTGTCCTTTGGAGCTAAATTTCGCATTACCGCTGCAACCGGTTATATATCGACAACTAAATGAACTGGAATGGGTAAAAATTGTGCTCCAAGGAATGTTGTGCTCCGAGCTCATTCCAAAAAGGTATTCTGGTGTAAAATCAGACAACCGGATCAAAAGTTATTGTTGTTTAAAGTTTAAGTGTCATCTGGAGCTAAATCTCCCACTTTCGCTACAAACCACATCTAAATTTCTTTCATTTTGAAATTTATGTGTCATTTGGAGCAAAATATCACATTACCAGTAGAATACACTGTATATTGACCTCTAAACGAGCTTAAATGGGTTAAAATTGTTCTTCATTGGATTTAGGGCTCCTATCTCATTGTGAAAAGGTGTCCTTCGGAGCTAAATTTTGCATTACCGCTGCAACCGGGCTATATATCGACAACTAAATGTACTGGACTGGGTAAAAATTGTGCTCCAATGAATGTAGTGTTCCAAGCTGCTTCCGAAAAGGTGTTGTGTGGTAAAATCAGACAACCAGATCAAAAGTTATTGTTGTTTAAAGTTTAAGTGTCATTTGGAGCTAAATCTCTCACTTTCGCTACAAAACGCATCTAAAATTCTTTTATTTTGAAATTTATGTGTCATTTGGAGCAAAATCTCGCATTACCAGTAGAACTGATTGTATATCGACCTCTAAACGAGCTTGAATGGGTTAAAATTGTTCTCCATTGGATTTAGGGCTCCTATCTCATTCTGAAAAGGTGTCCTTTGGAGCTAAATTTTGCATTACCGCTACAACCGGTTATATATCGACAACTAAATGAACTAGATTGGGTAATACTTGTGTTACAAGGAATGTAGTGCTCCGAGCTCATTCCGAAAAGGTGTTGTGAGGTATAATCAGACAACCGGATCAAAATTTATTGTTGTTTAAAGTTTAAGTGTCATTTGGAGCTAAATCTCTCACTTTCGCTACAAAACGCGTTTAAAAAATTCTTTCATTTTGAAATTTATGTGTCATTTGGACCTAAATCTTACATTACTAGTAGAACGCACTGTATATCGAATTCTGTACGAGCTTGAATTTGTTAAAATAGTTCTCTATTGTATTTTGGGCTCCTATCTCATTCTGAAAAGGTGTCCTTTGGATCTAAATTTCGCATTACCGCTGCAACCGGCTATATATCGACAACTAAATGAACTGGACTGGGTAAAAATTGTGCCCCAATGAATGTAGTGCTCTGAGCTCATTCCGAAAAGTTGTTGTGGGGTAAAATCAGACAATCGGATCAAAAGTTATTGTTGTTTAAAGTTTAAGTGTCATTTGGAGCTAAATCTCTCACTTTCGCTACAAACCGCATCTAAAATTCTTTCATTTTGAAATTTATGTGTCATTTGGAGAAAAATCTCACATTACCAGTAGAATCCACTGTATATGGACCTCTAAACGAGCTTGAATATGTTAAAATTGTTCTCAATTGGACTTAGGGCTCCTATCTCATTCTGAAAAAGGTGTCCTTTTGAGCTAAATTTTGCATTACCGCTGCAACTGGCTATATATCGACAACTAAATGAACTGGACTGGGTAAAACTTGAGCTCCAATGAATGTAGTGCTCCGAGCTCATTCTGAAAAGGTGTTGTGGGGTAAAATCAGACAACCGAATCAAAATTTATTGTTGTTTAAAGTTTATGTGTCATTTGGAGCCAAATCTCTCACTTTCGCTACAAACCACATTTAAAATTCGTTTATTTTGAAATTATTTGGGTCATTTGGAGCAAAATCTCGCATTACCAGTAGAACCCACTGTATATCGACCTCTAAACGAGCTTGAATGGGTTAAAATTGTTCTCCATTGGATTTATGGCTCATATCTCATTCTGAAAAGGTGTCCTTTGGAGCTAAATTTCGCATTACCGCTGCAACCGGTTATATATCGACAACTAAATGAACTGGAATGGGTAAAACTTGTGCTCCAAGGAATATAGTGCTCCGAGCTCATTCCGAAAAGGTGTTATGGGGTAAAATCAGACAACCGAATCAAAAGTTATTGCTGTTAAAAGTTTAAGTGTCATTTGGAGCTAAATCTCCCACTTTCGCTACAAACCGCATCTAAAATTCTTTCATTTTGAAATTGTGTCATTTGGACCTAAATCTTATATTACTAGTAGAAAGCACTGTATATCGACCTCTAAATGAGCTTGAATTTTTTAAAATGATTCTCCATTGGATTTAGGGCTCCTATCTCATTCTGAAAAGGTGTCCTTTGAAGCTAAATTTCGCATTACCGCTGCAACCGGTTATATATCGACAACTAAATGAACTTGAATGGGTAAAACTTGTGCTCCAAGGAATGTAGTGCTCCGATCTCATTCCGAAAATGTGTTGTTGGGTAAAATCAGACAACCGGATCAAAAGTTTTGTTGTTTAAAGTTTAAGTGTCATTTGGAGCTAAATCTCTCACTTTCGCTACAAAACGCATCTAAAATTCTTTTATTTTGAAATTTATGTGTCATTTGGAGCAAAATCTCGCATTACCAGAAGAACCCACTGTATATCGACCTCTAAACAAGCTTGAATGGGTTAAAATTTTTCTCCATTGGATTTAGGGCTCCTATCTCATTCTGAAAAGGTGTCATTTGGAGCTAAATTTCACATTACCGCTGCAACCGGTTATATATCGACAACTAAATGAACTGGAATCGGTAAAACTTGTGCTCCAAGGAATGTAGTTCTCCGAGCTCATCCCAAAAAGATGTTTTGGGGTAAAATCAGATAACCGGACCAAAAGTTATTGTTGTTTAAAGTTTAAGTGTCATCTGGAGCTAAATCTCCCACTTTCGCTACAAACCCCATCTAAAATTCTTTCATTTTGAAATTTATGTGTCATTTGGAGCAAAATCTCACATTACCAGTAGAATCCACTGTATATTGACATCTAAATGAGCTTAGATGGGTTAAAATTGTTCTCCATTGGATTTAGGGCTCCTATCTCATTCTGAAAAGGTGTCCTTTGGAGCTAAATTTTGCATTACCGCTGCAACCGGCTATATATCGACAACTAAATGAACTAGACTGGGTAAAAATTGTGCTCCAATGAATGTAGTGCTCCGATCTCATTCCGAAAAGGTGTTGTGGTGTAAAATCAGACAACCGGATCAAAAGTTATTGTTGTCTAAAGTTTAAGTGTCATTTGGAGCTAAATCTCTCACTTTCGCTACAAAACACATCTAAAATTCTTTTATTTGAAATTTATGCGTCATTTGGAGCAAAATCTCATATTACCAGTAGAACCCACTGTATATCGACCTCTAAACGGCTTGAATGGGTTAAAAGTTTTCTCCATTGGATTTAGGGCTCCTATCTCATTCTGAAAAGGTGTCCTTTGGAGCTAAATTTCGCATTACCGCTGCAACCGGTTATATATCGACAACTAAATGAGCTGGAATGGGTAAAACTTGTACTCCAAAGAATGTAGTGCTCTGAGCTCATTCCGAAAAGGTGTTGTGGGGTAAAATCAGACAACCGGATCAAAAGTTATTGCTGTTTAAAGTTTAAGTGTCATTTGGAGCTAAATCTCTCACTTTCGCTAAAAACCGCATCTAAAATTCTTTCATTTTGAAATTTATGTGTCATTTGGACCTAAATCTTACATTACTAGTAGAACGCAATGTATATCGACCTCTATACGAGCTTGAATTTGTTAAAATTGTTCTCCATTGGATTTTGGGCTCTTATCTCATTCTGAAAAGGTGTCCTTTGGAGCTAAATTTCGCATTACCGCTGCAACCGGCTATATATCGACAACTAAATGAACTGGACTGGGTAAAAATTGTGCCCCAATGAATGTTCTTCTTCGAGCTCATTCCGAAAAGTTTTTGTGGGGTAAAATCAGACAACCGGATCAAAAGTTATTTCTGTTTAAAGTTTAAGTGTCATTTGGTGCTAAATCTCTCATTTTCGCTACAAACCGCATCAAAAATTCTTTCATTTTGTAATTTATGTGTCATTTGGAGCAAAATCTCGCATTACCAGTAGAACCCACTGTATATCGACCTCTAAACGGGCTTGAATGGGTTAAAATTATTCTCCATTGGATTTTGGGCTCCTATCTCATTATGAAAAGGTGTCCTTTGGAGCTAAATTTTGCATTACCGATGCAACTGGCTATATATCGACAACTAAATGAACTGGAATGGGTAAAACTTGTGCTCCA
>JAWHQI010000002.1:5517500-5735000 GCA_033032865.1 Dactylorhiza incarnata
ATAGCAGCTGTCAAAGTCACGCTCTTCCACCCGTTCGGAGTTTTATAACCCAAACTGTGATGTTCCAACAATGCATTCGAAAGAGTAATGTCCATTTCAGATGTCCAGTGCATGTACGACCGCTCGGTCCTACCATCAACCTTTGTTAAACTCTTCTCCATAATATATGAACTAATGAAAATTAGCAACAAAAAAATTAAAATGAAGCAGGTATGAGCATGAAAAAGCCGAGAATACTATCATTAAGAGCAATAGAAACTTTAACATTAAGAAACTAAACTATTGTTTGGTTGAAAAAAACACCAAAAGGTCAACATAAAATATAGTTTAATGACGACTCTGATATTCGTTGAACACATTTATATCTAGAGTTTCTCTAAGGTTTGTCCAATCTTTGCGTCGCTTGGATTGGACTAACAACGTCTACGTAATCATAGAACTCTTCTTCTAGGTTTTGCTCTAGAATTTCTGAGTCAACCTCGTCCATCATTTGCGCATCACATTCTAATCTCTTATCAACTAAAAAATTGTGTAAGATGCAACATGTGTTTATGATCTGGACCTGCATTAAAAATATATTTAGATTTACTGTCGTATACAATTACAATAACAAGGGTAATGTCTATGTTGAAGAACGAAGGTTGTCGTAGAATAGCACATCGTTTCTTCAATAACCCAAAGGTTCTTTCTATGAAATTTCTTTCTTTAGCATGTCGTAGATTAAATAGCTCTTTGTAGTTTGTTGGGTTATTACCCTGATGTGTTCACACCTTCAGGTGATAACGGGTTGATCGATATGGGGCAAGAAACCCTGGACCATTCATATAGCTGACATCTACAAGGTAGTACTTTCCTAGGTAGTGCAAAAAGTTAATTAATATATATGAATGTAGTACTTATGATTGAAAGGATAACTTGACTAATCTTACCATTTGGAACTTTGAAGCGATCTTGTCGCTCCAAATCATCTTGTAATACTCTAGAATCAGATGTTGAACCTTCCCAGCTAGGCAATACATATAGAAATTGCATGACGCTGTCACAAACACCGAGTACGTTTGTTGTGACAGCCTATTTCCGATTGCGATATCTACCTTGATCTTCAACCGAAACAGTCACTTCAACATGTATTCCATCTAATGCAACAACACAGTCCACAAACCATTTCGACCTTGGCTCTACTCTAGATTCAGGCAATTTGATATAGTCTTTTGAGAGTTTTAAAACCCCTCGAAGAACAATATTGAAGTGTTTGCTAACAATATTAATTGAGCGCATATATGTATGTCCAACATCTCGAAACTTTTTTTATGTCATAATACATATAAAAATAAAGCAATCGCTTCCTTGGTCGAAACAGATTGTGTGTCATAGACATAGCCGTTTGCACGTAGAATATTACACAGCTCATTAAACGGTGTATTACCCATACGTAACTGGTTGAAGCAATCTACCTCTTGTCCAGCAAATAAGCGTGTTAATAAAATATTACGGAGGACATCATTGTCTGTAACATATGTAGGCTGCCTAGGAATGGAATTCAATACAACTACAACTTTCCCTAGAGTTGCAACAACTGATGACGATATGATGATATCTCTCCTACGTTTCTTGTGCAACTCATTTGTTGACACAAAAAATGTAACTCCATGCCTCACACTAAAAGAGAGGAGAAGGAACTGCGGAGTGCCGGTTACTCAGCACGAAAATGCCAAAGGAGAGATCAACAGGAGGAAAAGCTGCTGGGATTGATCTCAAAGAGGGACTACAAAGGGTGGTCTAAAACAGGCCAGGAGGAGAGGTAGAAAAACGACAGAATTCGAAATCGCTTACACAGGTTGTAAGATGGAGTCTCAAAGCAAAAATTCTTTTCCAGGTACCCCTACCCCTCTATTTATAGACGCAGAGGCTGCCCAAACGGGCATATCCAAAAATTATGGGTTGCCCAGGGTACAGGAGAATCAGGGTAGAGGAAGGGAGTGATAATAACAAAAAAGGAACAAGAGACCAGACCGCGCGGTCTGGCGGTCTGGCAGAGACTTGATCGTCTGTGCCTTGGAAGAAAGCGTTGGAGGGGGAGCAGGCGATCTGGGCGGTCTCTCAAATCTGAGACCACTGGAGGGGTCCTTTCTGACTGGAGAAAAGGTCGCGGAATTCCAGGCAAACATGATCCCCGAACATTTTCAAGTTGCGCTGGAACTTCGGAAATGTTCACTTTGACCGCCGAGACCGCGACCGCCATAAATGCGCTGGGCTCTATAAATAGGGCTTCGGGGCTTCAGAATTTATAATCTTCTGAAAGAAACAACGAGCTTGAACTTCAAGCGATCACCAGAAATTATACAAAAATGATCTCTGCAAATGGTGACTGTACTATCTCGTCTGAATAAGCGATCGTCGGGAGCAGCTTCTCCAAAGAAAAAGGAGACCGCCAGCCTGAATAAGAAGGTGGATAAGGCTCCCCAGACTCTGACTGAAATGGGCACGTTGAAAGAGACCGCTCGGTCTTCTCCAAAGAAACAGCCCCACCTGCCAGAGAGCACGATTTTGCCGGTCTCTACTGTTGTTGATTTGTCAAGTAGTTCTTCAGGTCCTCCCCTGCTAAACTTTTCTGATCTCTCTATTTCTTTTGATTGCCAGAAAATTGTTGAGGTCCTTAACCAGTCCACCATCCCATCCGGTGAGACCGCTTCAACTGTAGCTATCTGGCTGGAATGCATGAGAAGAAGGTTGATGCTGAGAAAATTAGGCAGAAGATCGCTGATTCTCAAGAGGATACGAAAACAAAAAAGAGAAAGAACTCAAGTTCTACTGCCAAAACTACCAAGAAAAAGAAGAATGAAGAAAGTAAAGGTATGGCCGCCCCAGAGTCTATCATTCTTCCTGAAAGCAGCGATCTTAAACACTCTGTGGATATTACTGGGAAGACAAGTGGTGAGGTTGAACACATTTTCCCTTCTGCGATCTCAGCTTTTTCAAGAGAAGCGGACTCCAAGTTGATGGCTTATCTTGATGAAGATTCTTCTAATGATTTCTCATGTTCGATCTTGCAGGTGCTTGACCCCTTTGAAGCTGAACGTCTTCGGGCGACCGCCGCAGAGAAGGAGATCGCCGAAAGGGAGAAGGAGACCGCTGCAGAGGCGACCAGGTTAAGAGAGGAGGTTGAGAAGAAAGAGGAGGAAGAGAAGAAGAAGGAAGAGGAGAGGAAAAAAGAAGAGAAGAAAAAAGAGGAGGAGGAGATCGCACAAGTTGCCGCAGAATAAAGAAGAAGAAGAGAAAGCTGCTCTGCTTGCTGCAGAGAAGGAAAAGGAAGAAGAGAAGAAAAAGTCTCTGCTCGCCACATAGAAGAAAAAGAAGACTCATGAGGAGAGGGAGGAAAAGGAGCAGGATCGACAGATTGAGAAAGAGAAGGTTGTGCTTTCCTGCTGCCTGGAGAACCCCTCCGTTGCCCTCGAAGACAAGATAAATAAAGCAGCGGCAGACCGTGCATCGACGGTCTCTTCTCTGCGATCCGATAAGGAGAAGATGGTTACGCGGTCGCTGGAATTCCTTCCCTTACATGTTGTTCGACCTAGATCTCTAGAAAGAAAACGTGAGATTGTCATCATTGAAACATATGACATTCTTGTTAGTAACGAAGAGTTGAAAAGAAGAAGAAAAGAGGGAGAGTGATCGCAAAAGAGGGAATTGAAAAGAATGGACCTAGGGCGCTTAAGGGGATCAGACTGCCTTTTGTTGACCGCAGAACACGCGGCCACAAAAGATATTGAAAGTACCTTGCATGAATGCGGTCTTGATTTCTTTCTAAGTACTCTCTTCACGCGGACTCTTCTATTTTTAACTGCTTGTAGTTGGGCTTACTATCAAATTCTTCTGATCGCAGATGATGATGTCGTAGAAGTTTCTGAGGAAGGAGAGCTCCCTCCTGACAAAATATGGCGATTCTTCCCCGACTCGTTGATATCCTTAAGCCAATGTTTGAGGATGTCCGCTCCATGACGATTCAGGAGCGATCACAGAATGATCAACTCCGTGCTCGAGACGATCAACTGCGGGTTCTGACCGTCGACTTCGAAGAAAAGTTGCGCGCTAATGAAAAGCAAGTCTGTGGTGGAATGCGATCTCAAGAATGCCGAGCTCGTTCGGGCGCTTCGGAAAGCTGAAAAGGATGTTGAATACTACAAGGGGAAAGCCACATCTCTGTCCGCCGAGGTCGCCATCCTGAGGGGTGGTCCTGTAAAGATGGCAATGAGGCCGGGGACTTCTGGCGATCACGCTGAGGAGAGACTGGCTTCACAAATTATGGTCATCCCTATGGAGCAGGTGGACAAGGAGATGTACAAGATTCATCGAGCTGCAATATCCGCTAATCATAACCTGGCATCTGTCCTGACCGCCTTGAATGAGGTGCAAGATATTGCGGCTTTTGTAGGAAGAAAGCGTGCGAATAGGAGATAAATTGCTCCTTCATGCGGTCTTAGAACATTTGAAAAACTTGAATAATTTGAACGTGCTGTAATATATATGCTGACAGTAATTTTTATTTATGCGTGATCTCTGTGATGTTTGTGATGTCGATCTCTATTATTATGTGCCGCTCGTTTTACATTCATTTATATACTTGCCATGCTCTGGGATGCAACAGTCTCTCTTTAATGAGACCGATTGTATAGTGTTATTTCAGATCTTATGCAGGTATAGTATCGGTCTGCGCAATTTTTACTGGGCGATCTCAGAGGAAGTCATCATTACGAAAATATGCTGGCCTTGGAATTCTTATTTCATACTTCTCAAATGCGCTCTAAGCACCGGTCTTGTCGAACTTCAATTATGGTGTCCGCGCGAGCTTCTTCTGCTGAAGTCTTCTTGGAGGCCGATCACAAACCTAGCCGTCTTTCCAAGGTTGAATACCTGTCCTTTCTTGCAAAACATATGATCCAGAATCAGATTGTGGTGAGACCGCATAAAGAAATGAAGGATTAAATTTTGGAGAAGAAAATATGTTCGATATTCCCATCGATCACTTTGATCATGGGCTGAAATTTCCTCTCCCTTGGGAAATTCTCGAGGTAATGGAATACAACGGATTCGTGCTCGCTCAGCTGCCTCCAAACTCGACCGGTCTTATTAACGTTTTCATAAATTACCTGAGATCGAAAAAAATCAAGTTCACCATGGCACTCTTCCGTGCGACCTTCACTGCAAAGGTGTTAAAAGAAGGACAAAAGAAAGAAGAATTCAAAGGTTTAATATATTTTTCATGTGAAGGTGTAAAGATTTTGAATCTTCCCAATAAAGTCCCTTTATGGACAGAAAGGTTCCTTATTTTTAAAGGCGATCTCGGCGGTCTCAGTAGCCGACCATCCCCGAGAGTAGAAGACATCTTCAGGAAGAACAAGATGATCTCAACTGAGGAGTTGAGAATTTTGGCCTTCCTGGCGGGCAAGCGACTGGATCTTCTTCATTATCTAGCGATCTGACCTGGGATCGCTGACATTTCTCTGGAAGAAAGTGAGTAATTTCCCTGCGGTCTAATGCGATCTTTCCATGTTTTTTCCTAGCTTTTTAAACTCTTTTCCAGCGACCTTCGCGATACCTGCAGCCAACCCGGTGGCACCAGCTGAAGAGGTGCTCACCCAGAGGGAAAGAAGAAAAAGAAGAGAAGAAGAGCGGGAGACCGCTGAGATTAGTGGTATATCTGAGACCGCCAACGACCAGTTTCCTATGCCCGGTTTCATGAAGAAACAGAAGGACATCAAGGGAAAACCCCTTCTCAAATGGGGTGCAAAAGGGAAGGCCGTGAAGGTGTCCACCGATCTCCCTCTTTGGAGCGGATAACTATCCCTCCATGCTTTTGAGGCACCTCGACCCTTTATGGAATGAAAAACCTCAAAGAAGCATATAATTTTGAGACCGAGATGCTTCTTGATGCCTGCGCCCAAGCGACCGCTAGGAGCATGGTCTTAAATCACCATATGAGGCGGTCTATGTGAAGAGCCCTGAAAGAGATCGAGGTCCTGCATGAAGAGCGAAGGGTAAGAATTTTTACTTTAGGTATCTAGCTTCTTTTATGTGATCGCGCGACCTAATTGCTTTCTTCCGCAGCAATCAAAGGAAGCGGCGTACAATCCAGATAATCCCAAATTCCAGAACGCTCTAATGCAGCACATAAAAGAAACTGCGGAGCAGGTGATCTCAGAGCTTCAAGACCGTGGCGGTCTTACTGAAGAATTCAAAGATATCAAATTTGTCGATCTCTTCCCTGATGCTGTGAGGGTAATAGATGAGCAGTCGATTACTGTAGAAGAGACCGCCATTGCGGAAGAGGAAGATGTGGAGATCGTCGATGCCGACATGGAAAGTGGAACTCAATATGTCGCAGGTGATGACGAGAGCTCTGGAGCGAGCTCGAGTTCTGGATCTAGAATTCCAGGAGGCTCAGGAGAATCCTCTGAAGAGGCTGATTCCTCTTCGTCAGATGAGTGGTCTTCGAAAAGATCGAGGAGCCAATAGATCTAATTGTAATCTTTACTTTCTGTCTGCGGATTTTGTGACCGCACGATCTGATGTAATTTAAAATAGAAAAATAGAAATTCGGTATACCTTTGTCTCTTCTGTGAATGAATATTTTTCTTGCATAATTCTTTAAATGTCGATTGTACTATTCGCAACCTCATTGTAATGAGATAGAAATGACATTCGATCTCAATGCCTTAGATGTTACCTAATTCAAGATAATTGCCTTATACATTTTATATTGATCAGTTCAACAAAGGCGACCTCACACTTTTCAGATCGTATTACTGAGAGGTGAAGTACTAGCTTTGATTAAGCAAGAATGAAATCACGAGATAGCTAAAAATGGACAAGATCTCTCAAGACTGGCGGTTTCTGGCTATAATATACCTATATGAGACCGCTTATCATATTTGCGGTCTGCGGCCTTTAAGATCTGCCAAGATAACATCAATTCATAGATATTGATTCCTAATAACTTCGAGCAAGAACATAAGATATGATCTTCCACGGTTGAGACTGCTCCTTGAAAAATACAGCCCTTTCATTGTGGATAGTCCGCGATCTTTAATTCTTTAGGTCATTCCTTGGATATTCGGAAATAATCTTTTTATGATAACCAGCGATCTCCCATATTTATAAGATATTTATAAGTCAGATCCATGATCTTTATTTTTCCAGACCAGTTGATATGAAGGTAGATAATAGTTCTGGTTAAACAAGAATGAGATCATGAGATCGCTGAGGATGAACAAGATCGCTTATGACCGGCGGTCTCTGGCTATAATACACCTTCACGAGGTCGCTTATCACATTTGCGACCTCTAGCTTTAAACATTTGTCAAGATAAAAAGTGACAATTCGTAGATGTTGATTCTCAAACAAATGAGTAAATATAGGATGTGATCTTTAATATTCACAGTCTGCCTTTCTTAAAACCGGCGATCTTGAATTTGTAAGATCTTCAGAGATAGAAGGTCATAGTCCTCATGATTCCCAAATAGCCTCTAATAAGAGCAATAATGGCGATCATTCAATGATTTTGACCGGCTCTTCCATGGATAGAAATGATCCTTTCAAAGAGGATCAGTGACCTCCTATTTTTCCAGATCGCTAATTTAGCTTGACGCCCATCTCACATTTCCCAGACCGCCCTTCAATAGCTTGGAATCATAAACATACTGTAAATCTTGGCCATTTGAAAATCTTACAAGGTCTTGAAGAACTTCTAGGTGGCGATCTCAATTGCTCTAGACCGCCCCATTCGCAAAACAATCTGATATCGAGACCGATGGTCTTCAAAAAACTCAGATTGCCCTTTTACAATAAAGGCTTGATGATATATATAACTTATAACGATCTGATGGGCAGGTGCGGCTACGCTAACATTGCTTTCCTCAAAATACTATCACAATTCTAATATCTGAAGTGACCAACTCAGAATGATCTAAGAAAGGGGCAGGCGTGGTTATGCCACGGAGGCCATACCGACATTGCTTTCCCCAAGAGACTATCTAAGGTTATACCATACAACCAACGGCCTCTTGGCTATCCTCACACCAATGAGCATTCGAGGGTCACAGAACAAGATGATCCATAGGGCAGGTGCGGTCATATCGTGGAGGTTACACCAACATTGCTTTCCCTGGAAAGATCATCAAGGCTGTAACGATGTCCTCCTATAATGCATGACAGAGCTGAACATTCACCTAGACTTCCCTTGATGCAGAGGTGTGTCAGATGTCATCTAGGAACCGGCATCCTAAAGTTCCCCCGCATGAGCTTAGCGAGCTACTGCTACATAAATGCGAAATCTCCCCGCTACATGTGGTCCTAGCAGATTTACTTCTCAAGCTTCAAGTCGAGGGGGAATGAAGTAGGATCCGTCGATATCTCTCTTGGTTGGACCTTAGCCTTTAATAGTTACTTAACATATCTCAAGATTTTCTTTCTAATATGCATGAAGTAAGAGTTTACATCCATATCATCATAATGCTTGCAAAAAGAAAGAAAGAAAGAAAGACACAGAAAAATACAAGTTTTAAGAAAAGAAACGCTTGAGGTCATCTCCACTCCAAGTGTAAGATAAATCTTCCCCTTCATAAGATTAGAGACGATATGCTCCATTCTTGAGCGCTTCCTTAACAATGAATGACCTTGTCCAGTTTGGATTAAGCTTCCCAACCGAGCCAGATCTAGCTGCCGTGTCAACTTTCTTGAGGACTAGGTCTCCAACAACAACTTCTTTAATTCTAACTTTTTTGTCGAAAAATTTGTACAGGGTAAAGAAGTAAAACAGAGCAAACAAGAATCAAACAATCCCGATGACACAAGATGTATAGTAGTTCCCCTCAACTGGGTACATCTACTCTTCTACCCACTGGTAGGAATCCACTAGGAGGTTGTTGATAAGGTGCCCTCACACCAGGTGAGCTATTGATAAGGTGCTCTAACCAAACTGCAGGTTTTTGCTAAGGTGCCATGTCACCGGGATTAACTTTTGAAGGGAGTTATAACCCTGTACAGGATGGGGTAAGGAAGTAGAAGTAAAAAAAAAAAACATAAGTTATATTATTCTTCTCTGATAAGAAGACTCTTGAAGATCCTGATTTGAAGTTGAATGGATCTGAATGTGATGTTGAAGAAGGCTCCCCCTGTCTGATTAGAGTTGATGACAGCTTGTGGATAGAGCTTCTTCTTTTAACTACTTCTTCCTTCTTTTGCAGTGATGAACCTGAGCAAGTAATTGTGATTTGTGTCTCAGGTTGTTTTGAATCTGCAGGAAGATGTTAGCAATGAAGAACAAAAATGAGTTTCCTCTTTATTTCTGTCGTGTGTTCTCTATTTTGCTTTCTCTGTAACTGTCCTTTTATAATCTGAGAACCTTTTCTCTTATTTTGAATTCTTCTCTTGGGAAGAAGGAAAGGGCTGAGGTCTCTATCAATGCTTTGACTCCTCGAGAGAATAACCTGCCGTTTCTTTTCATTAAAGCAATTGCAACGGCTAATGGCATTGATTGATCTGCAACGGCTAAGAGACAGTAAAAAGAATATTAAAATAATTCAGAAAGGAATTCGTCGATCTCAGCTCTACATTTGTGAGGCTGGGCTCGCCGTCTGATGTGCTGAGCAATTGTCTCTATCTTAGAATTCGTAGACCGCTGTGAATTCTGAGTTGAATTTGTCGAGCGCTGTTCAGGGAATATCTGGCCGCTGAGATTTCTCTGACTGAATTCGCGAGCGCATTTCGCCATTTGTCGAACGCTGTTCTGATGAGGATTTGTCGAGCGCTGGCTGTCTGACTATTTGTCGAGCGCCGTTAGTCATTCGTCGAGCGCAGAGAACTTTTATTTTATATGCTTAAGTATATTCTCCAATTCGATCACATCATATTTAATTTATGTTTACTTAGATTTCTTAATTGATCTAAATTATTAGATGACTTATTAACAAAAGGATGGATCCTAACTCAAATCAAAAGCTAAGGTTCCAACAATCTCCCCCTATTTGAGTTGGGATCAATTTTCAAGTTAAGACCTAGTAATCTGAGAAACAGCTTTTGATTGGCAATATTTAAGTGCAGCAGCTTATTTCTTGAAGTTAAAGTTTTCAATTGCAGCAACTTATGTAATCAGAGAGATTAAATCTTGTGGTCTGGTAATCTTCTCTATTTGGTAGGATGCTAGCAGTTTTAATTTTATTTTCTCCTTTTCTCTCTCACTTGGTTTCTCTGAATTTCTCATTTTCTTTCTCACTTGAGTTTTAATAATTTTTAAATTATTTGAGCAACTCTGCTTGCCTAGATTTTGATTTCTGAGTTAAAATTTTCAATTGCAGCAACCTTTAGTGGATTTTAAGGAATAAAAAAAATTTTGTCTGATACCTTCATTCTTGAGAATCTCCTTATCAGATGAGACTCACACTCAGTGCTTCTGATTATTTCTAATCAATGCAACTACAGTAGAATGCTCAACATGATTTGGAGAAGGTCTGAAAGAACATTGAAGTTATCTGACATTGTTTTTGAATGAGTTTTATGCTTGCTTATTAGGAATGGAGTTTAATGGTGAAAAACTTTTTAACACCATTTGAAAGTTCTTTTAGAAATATATGTCTTAAGAACTTTAAGATCTGATTTTTGATACTAATTGAAAGTTTTCTTTTGTAGTCATTAAAATATATGTTTGAAGTTATTTTAAGGTTTTCTTGATAATTATCAAGTAACTCAATTTTAATTAATTTATTTTGTGCTCTTGTGCTTCCTTTAGGTTTATTATTTTCAGAAGCTAAATAATTTATGTTTGTTATCTTCTTTTTAATCTCTTTGTTTGATTTTACTAAATCTGTAATTGTTATTTTAAACACAGTTTTAGAGGTAGACTTATGATTTGATTTTACCTCATTTATCTTTCCTAACTCTGCTTCTGCATTTGGATTTTGGTATGATCCATTTATGGCCATCATGCAGAAATCTCTAGCTCTGTGCTCCTTTTCTTTTTCTTCTTCACTCAGATTTATTGATGGTTCTGCATCATAAATACATTTAGTTAGAGTAAAGGAAGAGGAGGGTTCATTTACCATCCTGGAGAGGGAGTTCCAGATTCCTCTTGCAGAAGTGCAGTCTTCAACTTTTTGAAGAATGTCTCTTGACACAGATTGAGTCAAGATCTGCATAGCTTTGGCATCTGCATCTGTTGAGTGCTCTGAAGATGTGGTAGGTTCTGTAGATGGGGAAGGTCCTTTATGTTTATCAGTCTGCCCATCATCAGTACCAGCTTTGAATTTATCTGGCTTCATTTTGCAAACACGGGCAGTGACATCAGTTTCTCTGTTGGTAGTCTTCTTTGAAGAAGATATATCAGCACCAACATAAACAGGCCCTTTCATTGCTCTCGAAGGGGACTTGAGACCCGTGGAACTAGGTAATGCAGATGTAGCTGCCTTTGATGATATGGGGGGAGGTCCTGTCAAAATAGATTTGTAAATTTCTTCATCTATAGCATTCATATATAATTTAATTCTAACTTGCCATAATGAGATATTATCTAAATTAAATATGGGTGGATCTGAGAACAGAAAGATTTCTTGTGCCATTTTGAAAACCCTAAGAACTAAAAGTGATCTTTGTGATTTCAGGTGTTAGCCTGTGTGAGAAATCAACTGCTTTGATACCAATTGAAAGGAGGAGTTTTAGTTCTTATTTATCTGTTAAAACTCTTGTTTAAGTTTGCTTTCAAAATAAATGATATATATAGGGTGTTTGCTGTAGGAGTGATAAGCACAAGCAGTAGAAGTGCTTAAGTAAAAACAGCACAGGTAAAGAAGTAAAACAAGGCAAACAGAAATCAAGCAGTCCAGATAACACAAGATGTATAGTAGTTCCCCTCAACTGGGTACATCTACTCTTCTACCCACTGGTAGGAATCCACTAGGAGGTTGTTGATAAGGTGCCCTCACACCAGGTGAGCTGTTGATAAGGTGCTCTAACCAAACTGCAGGTTTTTGCTAAGGTGCCCTGTCACCGGGATTAACTTTTGAAGGGAGTTATAACCCTGTACAGGATGGGGTAAGGAAGTAGAAGTAAAAAAAAACAGAAGTTATATTGTTCTTCTCTGTATAAGAAGACTCTTGAAGATCCTGATTTGAAGTTGAATGGATCTGAATGTGATGTTGAAGAAGGCTCCCCCTGTCTGATTAGAGTTGATGACAGCTTGTGGATAGAGCTTCTTCTTTTAACTACTTCTTCCTTCTTTTGCAGTGATGAACCTGAGAAAGTAATTGTGATTTGTGTCTCAGGTTGTTTTGAATTTGCAGGAAGATGTTAGCAATGAAGAACAAAAATGAGTTTCCTCTTTATTTCTGTCGTGTGTTCTCTATTTTTCTTTCTCTGTAACTGTCCTTTTATAATCTGAGAACCTTTTCTCTTATTTTGAATTCTTCTCTTGGGAAGAAGGAAATGGCTGAGGTCTCTATCAATGCTTTGACTCCTCGAGAGAATAACATGCCGTTTCTTTTCATTAAAGCAATTGCAACGACTAATGGCATTGATTGATCTGCAACGGCTAAGAGACAGTAAAAAGAATATTAAAATAATTCAGAAAGGAATTCGTCGATCCCAGCTCTACATTTGTGAGGCTGGGCTCGCCGTCTGATGTGCTGAGCAATCGTCTCTATCTTAGAATTCGTAGACCGCTGAGAATTTTGAGTTGAATTTGTTGAGCGCTGTTCAGGGAATATCTGGCCCTGAGATTTCTCTGACCGAATTCGTCGAGCGCATTTCGCCATTTGTCGAACGCTGTTCTGATGAGGATTTGTCGAGCGCTGGCTGTCTGGCTATTTGTCGAGCGTCGTTAGTCATTCGTCGAGCGCAGAGAACTTTTATTTTATATGCTTAAGTATATTCTCCGATTCGATCACATCATATTTAATTTATGTTTACTTAGATTTCTTAATTGATCTAAATTATTAGACGACTTATTAACAAAAGGATGGATCCTAACTCAAATCAAAAGCTAAGGTTCCAACATCAATCATTACTAAAAATGAACCTGTGCTGGCCACTTGCTAAGGGAAAAGGTCCAATCAAATCCATCCCCCACACTGCAAACGACCACGAGGTGGCTATTGACCTAAGCTGTTGAGCTGGCTGATACTGAAGGGGGCAAACTTCTGGCACTGAACACATTTCTTTGCAAATTTTTCTGCATCTTTCCTCATTTGGGGCTAGAAATATCCTTGCCTTAGAATCCCTTTTTCCAAGGTTCTAGCTCCTGAATGACTACCACATTCTCCCGAATGAACCTCTTGAAGGATAATCAGAAATTTTTCTTCGGAGACACATCGTGCCATCGACGAAAGAAAAGTTTTCCTGTAAATAATTCCTGCAACAAGATAGTAATGGGATGCTTTAAGTTTAAACCTTTTTTCTATCTTTTACCGTTGAGTGAAAATCTCCAGTCGAGAGGTAAAGTATGAAAGGATCCATCCATGACGGACGTTGATCTATCTGCATAACTTCTCCCTCCTCGATGGCTGGACGAAATAACTTTGAGGTAGTTCCTCCTGAAAGAAAACCAAATTTTGCTAGCTCATCTGCCTTCTTATTCTCTTCTCTTGGGATATGTTGGATTGTAAAGCTCTTGAACTTGCTTTTCTCAATTTTTACTAGGGCTTCATATTGCTTCAAAATGCGATCTCTGGTCTCGAAGTTTCCATTTACTTGAGACGCCATTACCAGAGAATCTATTTTGACTTGAACATCTTCGATTCCCAATTCTCTTGCGAATCTAAGACCGGCGAGCAAAGCTTTATATTCTGCTTATTTGTTTGTTGTCGAAAAATAAAACTTCAAGGTTTGATCTAGTCTAACTCCATTTGGATTGATCAAAATAACTCCAGCTCCGGAAGAATTTTTTCCTGAAGCTCCATCAACGAAAATTATCGAGGCGAGAGGAGCTCCGAGCTCCTTCTTTGAACTAGCCTCATTTGCATCGATCATGAAATCTGCTAATACCTGAGCTTTGATTGCTACTCTAGGAATATAACAGATGTCAAATTCGCTGAGCTCTATTGCCCACTTTGCCAATCTACCTGAATGCTCTGACTTCTCTAAGACACTCTTTAGCGGAAGATCGGTGACAACTTGAATTGAATGGGCTTGGAAATAAGGTCTCAACCTTCGTGCCGATGTCACGAGCTTTAGAGCCAACTTCTCGAGAATGGGGTATCGGGTTTCCGCATTCTTCAAAATTTTACTTACATAATAAACTGGAAATTGCTTTCTATTTTCTTCCCTGACTAAAATCGAACTGATGGCATCGGAGCCAACTCCAAGGTACAAAAAGAGGTCTTCTCTCTCTCTCTCTAGGGTTCTGGAGTAAGGGAGTTGACGTCAACTACTTCTTGAGCTTATTAAAAGCATCATCACACTCCTTTGTCCATTCAAACTGGGCCCATCCACGGAGAGTTTTGAAGAAAGGAGCACTCTTATCTCCAGAGCGGGAGATGAAACGGCTCAAACCTGCCATCCTCCCACCTAGTTGTTGAACTTCCTTAGGGGTCTTGGGAGATGACATTTCTAAGATAGCTTTCACCTTATCGAGATTCGGCTCTAGCCCTTCCGGAGTAAGGAGATGGCCAAGAAACTTTCCCTTGCTAGCTCCGAAAACACATTTCAATGGGTTCAATCTCATATTGAAAGTTCAGAGGGTCGCAAAAGTTTCATTTAGGTCGTTAAGGTGAGTTGAGAAAAGCTTGCTTTTGATTAAAAGATCATCGACATAAACTTCTAGATTTCTCCCTTTCTGGGTTTTAAAAACAGTGTCCATCATTTTCTGATAAGCTGCACCAGCATTCTTTAGCCCAAAAGGCATAACGAGATAACAGAAACATCCATCATTCGTGATGAATGAGGTGTGAGGAATGTTGGACTTATGCATTTTTATTTGATGATAGTCGGAGAATGCATCTAAAAAGCTCATGCAAGAAAATCCCACCGCAGAGTCTACTAAAGAATCTATCCGAGGCAAGGGGTAGCAATCTTTAGGGCAAGCTTTATTAAGTTTGGTGAAGTCTGCACACATCCGCCACTTTTCACCAGTTTTCTTAACCATCACAACATTTGATACCCACTAAGGGTATTGAATCTCTTGAACAAATTTAGCCTTTAACAATTTCTCCACCTCCTCCCGGATCGGCTGAGCAAGAGTCTCTGCCACTGCTCTTTTCTTTTGCTTGATTGGGGTGAAGTTAGGATCGATGTTGAGGTGGTGGCAGGCAACATCTGGATCAACTCCTGGCATGTCATCCCCGACCAGGCGAATACATCTAAGTTCTTCAGGAGGCAAGAGATAAGTTGATCCTTATCAGCTTCGTGCAATTCAGCGTTGATCAAAAGCTTCTTGCTTTTATCTTTTTTGCTGATTGGTACGGCTTGAATCGCTTGGGCAGGTTCCAAGCGATCTTCGTGTCTTGCATCTTCTTGTTCTATCTCTTCTACTACTTCGACCTGATCAAGAATTTGAGGTGCTAAGGAGATGTCAATTTCCTGGAGAGGAGATGATTCGATCACGTTGACTGTCCTGGTGTAACATTCTCTAGCCTTCCTCGGATCGCTCCTAATCCGGTATTGTTTACCATTCAAAGCAAACTTCATGGCCTGATGATAGGTTGAAATTATTACTTGGTACTCATTCAGGACTGGCCTTCCAAAAAATGCGTTGTAGCTGCTCGGAGCTTCAACGACTATAAATTTTACCAATTTTACATTTTCTGCTAACATCACTGAGAGGGTTGATGGACATATGTGTCACATCCCTTTGTTTGAGAATAACAAATCCCAAATTGTATTTGATCTTGCTTGTCGTGTGTTTATAGTGTGCAGGAACTATAGGTGCAATACTCCACAGGAAGAAAGCAGCTTGGAACACCCAAACTGAACTGAAGCACTACCGCCAGTCTTAGGGGTTAACGTAGGCGCTAGCACTGCCGCCAGCGCTAGCGCTACCGCCTGGCTCCAGCTCAAGTTCGTGCACAGCGCCACGCCACCGACAGTTTCACAACCGCTCCACACGAACGCTACCGCAGGCGCTAGGAGCTACCGTAGGCGCTAGCGAGAAGTTCTATAAATTGGAGCTTTCTTTCTCGTTTTGAATATCTATCCCAGAGAGATTGCTTGTGCCACAATTCCGTTGCTGTTATGCTGGTGTAGATGGATCTCCCACAAAAAGCTTAAGGAGAATTCTGGAGGAGGACTACGTCATGCTACATCCGAAGGACGATCGCTTCGACCTCGCTCATACTACAACGATCCTTCATCTCCGACTTCAGAAGATCTCATATAGGGAGTTTTTATTATTGTTATCATTATTTTCATTCCATATATTTTTGTAACCGTTTAGAGAATTCTCCTTTTGTTAACGACTAGGTCCTTGCGCGACTTAAGGGGAATTCGCCGCGTGAGTTGACGACTAGGTCTAGGAGATTAGATCTAGGGGGCTCGAGGCCATATTCGGGGAAGGATTGGCTAGAGCGGCTTGAGGCCATATCCGGGGAAGGATAGGCTAAAGCCAACCGGTTTGTGGGGATACAAGTTGGTATAAAAAAGGAAAAGATATTTACTTTTGTACGCCTCCGATTTCTAGCGATATTGAAATCAAATTTATGTAAACACTTTTTCATATAATACAATCATGTCTCTTTTTGTGTTTACTTGATTTCTCTCTTTTGGCATAATCTCTACTATATTGGTTACAAAGTTTTCAATTCGTATCACTTTATCTAAATTGTTTATTTCAATCTCTTTCATCATAAAACATTTTAGCACTTGTTTCAAAATCTTAAATTGCAAATTACAATATTCTTTTTCTTTAACTAAATTGTTATTTTGCCTTCTCCTATTATAAAACAATTTAGTAAATTTGCCTAAACTTATAAAAAGAATTTTATTCCCTTATTCACCCCCTCTAAGGGCGCCTCTCGATCCAACAAGTGGTATCAGAGGCAGGTTATTCCAAGTCGGTTTAAAAGCTGGGAATAATGGCGTCTCATGATCTCGCTTCTATTAGAGGGAGAAACTTTCTTATAAGTGAAAAATCTTTGGCACCACCTTTATTTGAAGGAAAAAATTATAATGGGTGGAAAACTCTTATGGAAAAATTTCTTAAATCATTGGATATTGAAGTTTGGAATATTACAATTAAAATGCCCCCAAGTATTCTTAATAAAAATGAAATGTTTTTAAATGCCAAATCAATGAATAGTCTATATTGTGCATTAGATCAAAATATTTTCAAACTTATTTATACACTTCCTACCGCTTATGAAGTTTGGAAATTTCTTGAGAATTCTTATTGTCTTCCTTCCACAGATGATGAACAAGAGCAATTCTTTATTGATCCAAGAGAAGAAACCGATGAGGACTCATGCTTGGAGGAAGATCTATCTAAGAGAGAAGAATACATCGTCACAATATTGGACTCAAATGATGGCAACACATCAAGCAAAAGAGAAGACATAAATTCAACTATGGAAGAGGAATGCGAAGATGTTATAGGAACCCTTGGTTCAAATCTTGCCTCATCTCATAGCAATGTAAGAAAATAAAAAACTTCTCTTTTTATAACAAATTATATTTCTACATCTTGTATGCTTAAAATTGCTAAACGTAAAATTTTAAAGTTGAAAATTACTAATTCCAAATTACTTTTAGAAAATAAATCTTTAAAAGCAAACGATAAAGTAGAATCAAATATTGATGTGTTAAATTCAGTTTCATGCTCTTTAATTAAATTTCCTATTCCTTGTTTTGATCGCAATTTCTTAAAAGAAAAATTTAAGGATATTGAAAAAGGGCTCTTAGTTTCTAAAAAGCATAATAAAAATTTGAAAATTGAAAATGATGCTTTAACTTGTAAGTTAAGACAATTAAAATCTTTTGTTGAAAATTTCTAATTTCTAGTAATGTCATTCATCATAAGATTTTGAATAACAAAGATAAATTAACTTACAAAACAATTTCTAAAAAGGACCATTTTCATACATCAACTCAAAAGAAATTTTGTTTCAAAATGAATTATGACCCTCACAAAATTCTTAAGAGTCACTATTATAAGTCTCAATATATTTTCAATCATGACTCAAATTTAAAAACTCATATTCATGAAAATCAAACTATAAAATATTATCCTTAATATTATAAGAGTATGTCTATAAGAAAGAGTGGAAACGGAAATCATCAAAATAAGAATCAATCATTTAAAACATATTGTAACCCGCTTTTTCAACATTCAATTCTAAAGAAAGACAATCACTCTTATAAACTTTCAAAGAATCAATATAATAAAATTAATTATGATTATCAACATCAAGCTATTTTGAAAAATAATTTGAATAAACATGAATCCCCAATGAATTATTTTTCAAACAACTATCATCATATAAGATGTCACATAATCATTTTATGGATTTAAGTGATAAACAACCAATGTATGAATGGAGACCCATAAAGAAAAATGACATGTCATCTTTAATTAAAAAACCCATTCATCATTATCTTTCCAAAAGCCACCACGATGTATTTGGGTACCCAAAGGAACCATCCCACTTGGTCCCCTTTGGATACCTAAATATCTCATTCATTAGTATCCAATCATTTGCATGAAGTAGAATCTTTTAAAAATGAAATATCAATACTCTACTTCATGATGTGCTTTATTTCCTTTTCTTTTGTGTATTTTATATTTTTGATCCAAAATGTTTTTTGGTCACTTTATATTTCATGGGATATGACTTACACATTTAAGCCTAATATTTAACAAATCAAATTGAATTAAAATTGAACATTAAGTCTTATTTTTTTTTTAAGTGACCTATCTCTAATCTTCTTAGTTTTTATCTCTTTAAATCCTTTACCCTTAAATATCTTGAATTATTATCATAAATTGAATATTGAAATTATCATCAAGACTAATAAAATTATTTTAATAAATGGATTTAAATGATTTATTAAAGGGCTTAGTCTTAAAATATTAAATGCACAACTTATATTTGTCTAATTTCTTTGTGGCATATGATTGCCCATATATTGAAAAATCATAATCGAGAAAAATCGAAATCAAATGATATAAAAGAAACCATGTGTTTTTAAATCAAAAATTGTAACTCAAAATTGTAAATCAAAACCATGAGTTGCTAACGCCGGGCGTTATCACTAATGCCGACGGTAGCCTATTTTCCAAAAAAAAATTCGATTTCTCTAATTATTATTTTTTGAAAAAAATTTATTTTACTATATTAAGTATCATTTTCTTCTACTTTCAGATACCTTATAGTAAAATCAAAAAGAAAATTTACAAAACAATTCAAAATAACCAAAACATTTTTGTCCTTTATATATATGTAGTATAATATTCACTTTACAAGCAGTCTCTACATATTAAAAAGGATGAATATGAATTATATAATCATCACCATGATCTATTAATATCATATGCTAAAATTCACTATAATCATATATCATAATTCATGATCTAACAAGAATTATCTTAAATCAACTAATTCTATCAACCTTAAGAATTATGAAATATGTGATGGCTATTGATATTATAGTTTCATATCTTGTTTTGTGTGTGATATGAATCTCTATTGTTTGCATGTATCTCATTATATTTTGATCTAAGAATTAACTTGATATCAACAAGATGAAATCAAATAGAATAATCATTTCATTCTAGGTCTAAAGAAAATTAATTTGAAATCTTCTCATATTACATGCAACTTTATCTCCATTATATCATATATAATAACATTGCATTAAAACTCATCATTCTAGCATCACTTCTTAGTTTGTGCTTAAATTTATATGCTAGGTATAACATTTAAAATGTTATTAAAATATCATGATCACTATGTGATTTGGAATTATATAGAATACTAAAATTCCAACAAACACATAGTTTATAGATTAATCATTAGAATATTTATGAATATTGTTTCATGAATCATATATTATCATGCAAAACCAAAGATCAACAAATTCAATTATTGAATGCAATTTTATTATAAATTTCAAAACTTTATATATGTGATCTTTGTCTTTGATATGATAGCATGATCATCATTTTCTAGACTTACAATTCAAACATGCTCATTCAAAAGAAAATCACCAAATCATATTGCCATAAGTCTAGAAGGAATAGAATTCACATACATCATGATGATCTAACATATATTCTATGCAAAAATCTCTAAAATCATAAATCATAATTCATGTTCTATCAAGAAATATCTCAAATCAATAATATCTATCACCTAGGAATTATGAACTTATGATAAAAATTTGAATAATGTTTTCTTTACAATATTTGGTGTATTGATTTGCTTTGTTATTGATTGCATATATCTCACATATATGTTGACTCTAGAATCTACTTTGTAATAATACAAATAAATCAAACTAAATCATCACTTTATTCTAGATCTATAATTTGAAACTCTATTTTGGAATACATGCAATATTAATGATAATTTTATGACGTGACATTAAACCCAAAACTCATCATACTAGCATTATCACTTATTGAATATTAGTAATTGTGCTAGTTATCTCATATCGCCATCTCATAAAAGTAGAAAAACTACGTGGTTTTATATTTTTCTATAATTCTTCACTTTAAACAAAAACCATAGTTTATTAATCAACCTATAGTTTAAAAAGCATAGGTTGTCCAAAGATTATTCTCCTTTGACTTCTTATCTCACAATAGTGGGGGCGTATGGTTGTATGCATTAGAGACCTAACCTCTAAGTCATGTCTTGTCCTTAACCGGGGAGGGTTCCAGTGGGGCCTTATGAGGAACTAGGGGAAAAGAGTGCTAGGTTGAGCGTTCGATCTCTAGTGTGTGCATATGGAACTAACACCCCAACCTACGACATGTGTGCAGCTCCTCATGCCCATCCGTCACTTAGTTCGGGGCTAGGGTGTAGACATTTAGTCCGGGTTGTTTTTTAATCTTAGGACATACTTATATTACTCACTGCATGAACATTTTATTTACTTATCACTTTAATCATGCATATTTTAGGTTGTTCAAAATATGTCCTCTTGTGTTTTGCATAATTTATTTATTTTTGTGCTTAAATGATTTTGTAAAACTCAAGTGTTTGAAAAAGCCAAAGTTTCATGCAAATTTGATCCACCTAGAGATCTCCAAAAATTCTGAAATTTCTACATGACACTACTCTAAGGACACTTAATTAAGATCAAAAAGTGAAAATTTAAAATTCTCAAAAAATCAAGTACTGTTTGCCATGCTAGCACTAGCGTGGGTATCTGATTTTTCTGTTTTTCAAAATTTCAAAAAATCTTTAAAAATTTATTACTTTATATGTAATACTTAATTTTTGTGTTTCTTACTTTTGTTATTTTTGTTTTTATCTATATTATGAAAAATCAACTACAAAACTTCAATATTCAAAAATACAAAAATATGTTTTTGTGGTTTTCTGTTTTTCTTTCATTAAAACTTTTCAAAAAAACAAAAAATTTGTATGATCTTTATTGCTAATATCAAGCATGTATGCATTCTATCATTTAGAATTATCTACAATGTTAAAACTTGTTTCTTCATATTACTATGAACATTGTTTTGTTTATCATGCTTTGATATATCTAATTAAGTGCATCAATTGTATTGAAAAATATGTGTAGATCTAAGCTTAGCATGCCTCTAAGTATGAGTAAATGTTTTATAATTGATAATGATACATTTCATTCGCTTATTTTGGTAATCAACATATGTGTTTAAATCTAAAATACTTGCTTGTGTGTTGTAATTGTACAATGAATTAGAACTTGCATAAGTTTATTACCTACACTACATTTGAATTGCACTTAAGAAATTAAGAAAAGTGGTTGAGTTTAAAAATTTTGTTTAGGTTTGCAAAATAAGTGTATTCGGAGAATGTTGTCTCACAAAAGTGAACAAAAAAAATATATAGACAAATATAACTCCACCAAGCACTACTTGAACCTCCTGATAAGTCTTCATAAGCATTGTGAGGTTGAGCACCTTAGAAAGAATAGTAAATGTCTTGTTCAAACCTTGGTTATTACACCACTTTGTTAAAAATTATGTGCATTAAAAGTATGTGAAAGTTGATATACTTGTGTTTTATTGTGCACTTTACTTTACATATGTCTTGTATTTTGTGATTTAAATCAATTGTTAACATTGCTCAAAATACACTTATGTGCACATCATTATCTTTCATAACACTTATTCTCATGAGTATTCGATTCTAATGCTTTATCTATACTACTCTTTATATAAGAAATATACTAGATAACCTAGCATGATCTCTACAAAGTTTTGGTATCTCTTGAACTTAAAATTAAGTAACATTGTACTATATTTTCTTTTTGATATGTTCATTTCATGCTTGGTAACTTTATGAAAAACTATGAGATTTTAAAAAGGTTAAAACATCTTTCAATTTTGAACTAAAACTTATATTTTTACTTATGCTTTTCATGCTTACAAAAGGATGTTTCTTATAATCTTTCGCTTGCTTACAACTCTTATCTATTTATTTGAAATCTCTTATATATACTATGCTTATAATCCATATCATTATCTATATTGCAAAAGCTCGATCATGCTTTATCATTTATAAGAAATGCCTCCTTACTACCCTCACCCCACCTTCTTTTGATAATACCAAAAGGGGGAGATTAATTGAAAAATCTATATAGGAGAAATATAGAAGAATAAGAGGAGACTAATTCATGTAATCTATCATTTAGGGGGAGTAAAACATAAATTGCATTTATGTTGGGGGAGCATTAAGATAGGGGGAGTATGCACTATTCTCATGCTTATCATATACTATAGTTCCACTTTTATCTCGCTTATCATTTACCATAAACACCTTTGTTGATTTCTTGCTAAGAGGATTTGTTATTATCAAAAGGGGGAGATTGTTGGACATGTGTGTCACATCCCTTGGTTTGAGAATAACAAATCCCAAATTGTATTTGATCTTGCTTGTCATGTGTTTATAGTGTGCAGGAACTATAGGTGCAATACTCAACAAGAAGAAAGCAGCTTAGAACACCCAAACTGAACTGAAGCACTACCGCCAGCGTTAGGGGTTAACGTAGGTGCTAGCGCTACTGCCTGGCGCTAGCTCAAGTTCATGCACAGCGCCACGCCGCCGACGGTTTCACAACTGCTCCACACGAACGCTACCGCAGGCGCTAGCGAGAAGTTCTATAAATTGGAGCTTTCTTTATCATTTTGAATATCCATCCCAGAGAGATTGCTTGTGCCACAATTCCATTGCTGTTATGCTGCTGAAGATGGATATCCCACAAAAAGCTTAAGGAGAATTCTGGAGGAGGACTACGTCACACTACATCTGGAGGACGATCGCTTAGACCTCGCTCATACTACAACGATCCTTCATCTCTGACTTCAGAAGATCTCATATAGGGAGTTTTTATTATTGTTATCATTATTTTCATTCCATATATTTTTGTAACCGTTTAGAGAATTTGCCTTGTGTTCGCGACTAGGTCCTTGCGCGGCTTAGGGGGAATTCGCAGCGTGACTTGGCGACTAGGTCTAAGAGATTAGATCTAGGGGGCTTGATGCCATATCCTGGGAAGGATTGGCTAGAGCGGCTTGAGGCCATATCCGGGGAAGGATAGGCTAAAGCCAACCGGTTTGTGGGGATACAAGTCGGTATAGAAAAGGAAAAGATATTTACCTTTGTACGCCTCCGATTTCTAGCGATATTGAAATCAAATTTATGTAAACACTTTTTCATATAATACAATCATGTCTCTTTTTGTGTTTACTTGATTTCTCTCTTTTGGCATAATCTCTACTATATTGGTTACAAAGTTTTCAATTCGTATCACTTTATCTAAATTGTTTATTTCAATATCTTTCATCATAAAACATTTTAGCACTTGTTTCAAAATCTTATATTGCAAATTGCAAATTACAATATTCTCTTTCTTTAACTAAATTGTTATTTTGCCTTCTCCTATTATAAACAATTTAGTAAATTTGCCTAAACTTATAAAAAGAATTTTATTCCCTTATCCACCCCCCTCTAAGGGCGCCTATCAATCCAACAAGGGTGACAACTCCTTCCACCTCCTTTTCTCCCCTGAGAAACCATAGAGCGGCCCTTTAGTAGAGAGAAGAGCTTTCCCGGTCTTCAAAGCCTCGAAAGCAGGTTTGAAGAGGACATTCACCGAGCTTCCGGTATCTACTAGGATCTTATCCACGGTATAATTTTCGATTACCGCCTTGATAACAATTGCATCGTTGAAAGGGTTGGCGGTCGGAGAAAGGTCATCTTGCCCGAAGGTGATCGTTCCATGAATTGGAGCTGAGGAGGAGGTAGCTGCAACCTCGGATTAATAGACTTTTGCGAGGCTAGCTTTCCTGGAAGACTCGAGTCCTGCACCTCCATGAATGCAAAATAGATTACCTAAAGTACCTTCGTCATTTGCATCTATACATTCACCTGGATATCCGATGTTGCCGAGAGAGCCAACATCGTCCACTTCTTCGCATTCCTAAAGAACTTCTGCTACCTCCTTGCACTTGGAGGTCGAGGCTTTGGAAGGGTCTCCTTTCTGGAACAGATCTTTGAATTTTCCTTCTTTTAGGAGCTTCTCCACCAGTAAGCAGAGAGCTCTGCAATTCTCGGTCACATGACCTCTCTCCCTATGATGATCACAGTAGAGAGCCGGATTTCTAGTTCTTGGGTCAGAGTTGATCGGGGCAGGCCTTTTGTAAAAGGGCTGCTTTTGAAGAACTTGAACTACCTCACTCATAGAGATGCTGAGGTTAGTGAAGGATTCTTAAGAATCGTTGAAAGGAGGTTGAGAATGGGTTGGCAAATGTCGCTGAGGATATTCGATCTGATGGACTAGTGTGGATTGCTGAGTAGGAGCAGTCGGGGCTGGCAGCGAGGACCCTTCAGGCTGGAACTGCTGATTTCCCTAGCGAGGGCGGTAATGACGAGAATTCCTTCCCTTTTGATAAGAGGAATGGAACTCTTGGCGAGGTGGTTTGGACGATGGCTGGGCTGGATAAAAACCTGCTGAACCTTTCTGGATGGCTTTACTCGTCAGATTAGAAACATATACAGGGTTATTGATCTCCCATCTATATGGCGGTTGACAATACTAATTAGCTCTTGATACGAGCTGGGCTCCCTAGTCGTGACCTCAAACTTGAGAGGTCCCTCTTGTAGGCTGTTGATAAGAGCTACCATAAGTAAATTTCCATTTCCCAATTTTTTTTTACTTTTCCTCATTTTTGTTTCCATATATGTTTTTTTCTTTCTTTTTTTCATCAATTTTCTCACTTACAAAGTGACATCCTTCTTTTGTAGCAAAAAGAAAATAGTTCTCCACTATTTTCACAAAATGAAACATACTATCAATAAAATCAAAGCTCAAAAATAATTTAAGTGTGCAACATGGGTAGGCTTTTTGGCTTTGGTGAAAGATAAGTGGGGCTACAAAAAGGAATGGGTAAAGACACAATGTGGCTAGCAATGATAAATATTTTAGGTGTGGTTTGCAAATGCCCAAACTAAATCAAAAGAACGCCTAGATCATTTTCATGCTTCTAAGTCTACTATAAGTAAAGTTTTGAAAAATTCCAAAGATGTAAGTTTTTAAAATAGAAAATAAAGAAATTTTGCTCTTCATGAAAATGATGATAACTAGTGTCTAGACCGTTTTGTTTCTGGAACACTTAACCCTAATCAATATTTAAAAAGATTTTTAATAAAGAAAATAAAGGATGATAAGTTTTACACAAGTGAAAAATATAAAATAAATGACTATGAAAAAGTGCACAAAATTCAAGTTATTTTTCAAAAATAACATACTACCATAATAAGGAACACTGAATGAGTCAATATTGTTGGATCTGTAGACGCCCTTGGAGGGGGGGGGGGGGGGGGGGGTGAATAAGGGTTTTAAAAACTTAAGTTATATTTTGATGTACTTGAAAAAATAAGTGATTAAAAAGAGAAATCATGCAAATCAATTGAAATAGAATAGAGACATGTTTTTATTAATATGAAATGAAGGATTACAAAACTTGATTTCTTATAACGCTAAAAATCGAAGGCAAATAATAAAAAGACTTTTTCATTTTTTATCCTGACTCGTATCCCCACGAATCAGTGGCTTTAGCCTATCCTTCCCCGGATACGGCCTCAAGCCGCCCTAGCCAATCCTTCCCCAGATATGGCCTTGAGCACCCCCTAGACCTAACCTTGATCAAGTCGCCAACACGAGGTGAATTTCTACCCTAAGTCCTACCCAGACCTAGTCGCCAGCACGAGGCAAATTTACTAAGCGATTGCAAGCATGAAAATAACAACAATATTAAAAACTCTCTCTTGAAGAACTTCTGAAGTTGGAGACGCAAGACCGCTGTAGAATAAGCGTGGTTGAAGCGATCGTCGGTCAGATGCGGCATGTAAAAATACTCCTTCAGAAACTCACGGAACTTTGGGCGGGAGATCAACTCTTGACAGTATAAGGCTCTGGAAATTTGGCACTAGAACTCTCTCAAGGATATGTGTTGGAAATGAGAGAAGAGGGGTCCTTTTTATAGCCTTGGAGCTAGCACCAGCGCTAGCGCTACTGCCAGTGTTATCCTGGATTAGGAAACATTCTCCGCGTGTGTATCTTCATTCCAAGGAAACCTTTCCAAAAATTCGCGCTACCGCCAGCGCTATCCGCTACCACCTGGCGATATCGCCTTCTATACTTGCCGTCTAAACTTGCCTAATCAGAGCTAGCGCCCGCGCTAGGTGCTACCACCGACGCTAGTGGTCATGTTGGAATTCTGGCTTCAAACTTGGGGCAACCTTCATATGTTATCCTTGAGTCATATGGCTTTGTTTCCTGCACACTTAGACACACAAGATCAAATATACATAGGATTTGTTATTCTCAAACCTAGGAGATGCGGAAGACCATATTCCAACAAACTCCCCCTTTTGATAATAATAAATCCATTAATGATAAATCAGAGAATATATAGCATGATGAAACCAACTTGTGTGTGTGTGAGAGTGATGACTTAGGATAATTGTCATTTTTAGTATTTAGAATAGCTCCCCCTAAATACGTGCTCCCCCTAAATACATGCTCCCCCTAAATACAAGCTCCCCCTATGTGAATGCTCCCCTTATATGTAAGCTATCTTTTTAATCTTTTATCATGTTAGTTTTCCCTTTTGATAGCGATTATTATTTATCATGTTAGTTCTCCCCCTTTTGTTATTAGAAAAAGTGGGTAAGGAAACAAGAGACATAAAAATGGAATTTTTGATAAAAAGATAAGGCATGATCGAGCTTTTAGTGGAAATGAAATGATAAGGAGTTTTGAGCATAAATTTTTTCATAGAGATAAATCAGAGTTTTTAGCATAAAAATGATATGTGTGTTAGAATAACAAATATAGATTTTACCAAGCAACTTTACCACTTGTTGAATGAAAGGAATTTTACGATTCAAGTGTTGATACACAAAAAAGAGAAGACTTTAAAAAAGCATGAAAGCGCAAGGTAAAAATATATGGTAATGATGCGGAAGACTTATAGGAATATAAGACACGTCTTTTTGTAATCATGATGATTCATTAGAAGAAAATATGAGTTTAAGTTCTTAAAAACAAGATATTTTTGTAAATTGTTATTCATTTAAAATCTTTAAGTAATAAAGTAACCAAGCATGAAAGAAGGATATCAAAAAGAAACTACTATAATGTTATTATAATTCTCAAATTCAAAATAGACCAAACATTGTAAAGAGCATGCTAGGTTATCTTGTGCATTTTATATCTAAAGAGAGTATAGAATTAGCATTAGGATCCAATACTCATGAGAAGAAGTGTTATGGAAGGTAATGATGCGCACATAAGTGTATTTTGAAGAGATTAAACAAATGATTTAATCAAAAATACAAGACATATGTAGAGTAAAGTGCACAATAAAACACAAATAATTTTACTTCCACACACTTCAATGCACATAGAAAAGAATAAGTGGTGTAAAGAAAAAGCTTATGGTTTGCACAAGAGACTTTACTATTCTTTCCAAGGTGCTCAACCTCACAATGCTCATTACGACTTATCAGGAGGTTCAAGTAGTGCTTGGTGGAGTTATTTTTGTAAATTTATTTCATGATTTTGTTTTGTTTTGTACAAAGTTCTCCGAATACACTTGTTTTGCAAACCAATGAAATTTTGAAAGCACAGCCACTTTTCTTAATTTTTAATAGTGCAAATAAATGTAGTGTAGGTAAGATACTTATGCAATTTTAATTTATTATACAATTACAATACACAAACAAGCATTCTTAGATTAAAAGCACATGTTGACTTTGCCAAAATATGTGAGTGAATAAATATCATTATCAATCATAAAACATTTACTCATACTTAGAGGCATGCTAAGCTTGGTTCTACACAACTTTTTCAATACAATTGATGCACATGTGATTAGATATATCAAAGCATGATGAAAACAATGTTCAAAGTAGTTTGAAAAAGATGAATTGCAACATTGTAGAAGGTTTAAATGATAGATTAAACCATGCTTGATTTTCACAATAAAGTCCATACAGTTTTTTTTTGATATTTTGAAAAATAATTTTGATTTAAATTTTGAACTCATAAACTTGATCTTGGACTTTCCGAGGTCTACCCTGTGAGAGGTTTGCACTGGTACAAGGAGATGTGATGGGGTGACATCCCAAATCTCCCTTTCGCAAGATACATGTAAAAAGAAAAATTAAGTTCAAAAAATAATTTTTGATAATTCTTTGTTTTATATTTTTGTATTTGATTTTTGCATATAGAGATAGAAATCAGACAAATAAACAAAGAAAGGAAGATAAAACAAATAATTTTTGTATTTTAATTTTTCAAAAATCAATTAAGGGCAGAATTTCAAAAATAAGTAGTACATTTAATAAAGCATATTTTTAGGGATTTTAAAAAAAACACAGAAATTTAAAACCAAGCGATACCGCCTGTGCGAGTGCTAGCGCTGGCGTTGGCGCTGGCGCTAGTGCTCCTTTTAATAAAACCTCTTCTCCTTGTCAATTTGGCCATTGCAACACCAGCTCTCCCAAAAAACCCTATTAGATAGTGCATCCTACAGATAGATCTAAGGTAAATCTTCATTATTTTTTTATGCTTTTTGTTTTAAACTTTGATTTTGATGTTAGAGATAAAGATTTTTGAACTTATCTGGTGGTTTATATGATGGATCTAAAAGTTTTGATCTTTTTGTTTTTTAAAGAGAGGAACTAGGATAAATCTCCATCATTTTTATGATTCTTGTTTTAAAATTTTGATTTGATGTTAGAGATGAGGATTTATAAACCGATTGGATATTTTTAGTGATTTAAATGATGGATCTACAAAAAGGTTGGATCAAAGGTAGATCTCCATCATTTTAAAGATTTTTTATTTAAACTTTGAATTTTTTGAAGATTTCTAGTTTTTATTTTAGCCTAGAACATATGAAATTCATGGATCTAAACTTTTGAGAAAGTTAGGATTCAGGAAATGAATAGTAGGTAAGGATTTTGACTGAACGCTAGCGCTTGTGCTAGTCCAAGCGCTAGGGCTAGTGCTGGCGCTAATTATAGTGCTGACGCTAATTATAGTGCCGGTGCTAGTAGTTTATCTTTTAATTTTATTTTTCTTATAAAATGTTGCAGATGGCACCTGGTTCTAAGGGGAAGAAAAGTGTTGGACTGGCAGTCGAGACAACAACAGTGGGTGTGTCCTATTTTGTGGAATTTGCTCTGCCAAGAGACCCCATATAATGCAATTGTTTGCAGCGTTTAAGGTGTCAAATATGTTGCTTTCAGATTCATTTTCCTTGGAGTTTGTTTGAGAGTTCTATAGTCATTTGGAAGATCCATATCAGGCAGTTCTGGATGGAGCTGTGCAGTCCCAGGTGTAGGGATAAATGGTTACTATAACACATGATGATTTGATGGAGGTGTTTGGGTTGGCCGAGCACCCAAATAGGTTGGATGTAGTTGAAAAGTTTCAGGCTGACAGGGATTGGGCTCAGCTAAATTTGGTACTCCACCAAAGGGCATGAATGAGTTTGATCTCTTCGGTGGGGGTGCTTACACTTGAGGCCCTTGCAGTACAGGATGTTTTAGACCATACCATCTTGATGAAATTGGGCGATACAACGAAGATTACAGCATAACTCAGCCTTGTCTCATATTTCATTCTCGAGGAGGAGAGATTCGATGTGGCAGACTTGTTGCTTTCATTGATTTGAAACACATACAAGTTGCAGGATCCTTCCCGTTAGTGATACAACAACCTCCCGCTTGGTGGTATTATCCAGAGGGTTATTCTACATAGGTACCCTTCTATTGAGATTGGTTCTTATTTGATGGATTGCTTTCCTTCCATCTACAATACTGCGTACCTTCGAGCAACCTCACTCTCGGATGAGCCATATTCGTCCACTCGACCACCACTCCATAGAGGAGCGTCAGCCCGAGAGACTCAAGATGAATCATTTGAAAGTTTTTGAGAAGATATGGGGGAGCAGATGACACGAGTGGAGGAGGATGTGTCAGAGGTAAAGAAAGATGTCTCCGGTATTAAGAAGATGATGACGTTTATGATAAAGGCCTTAAAGCTTAATCCATCATCACTGAGTGGAGGGAATGGGATAGCCCGAAACAGGATCCGCCATGACATTCGATTTGGAGGAGTCGCAGATGGCGGTCACCAAGTCCTAGTGTGGAGGAGGTAGATGATACGAAGTAGAGGAAGAGGAGTGTCCTGAGGGTTACTGATATATGAGTTTTGTAATAATACATGAGTTGACATCTTTTGAATATTTTCCACTACCACCGGTGCTACCAGCTAGCACCAGCGCTATCTATTATGTTTAATATTAATGATCTTGGAATTGTGGATCTCTTCATCTGGTTCTTATACTCAAATTTAGTTGTTAAGAAAAAAATTGTCTTATGTTCTACAAATTTTGGAATTACATGAAGTGGAGAGATGTTTAAGTAATTTTGGTATCCTATCTTATTTTGGTGGATTCTTTATGATTTGAAATTTCAATATCACATAACAAATTTTGAATTCTATTTATGCGATATTTATAGGCAATGAATTTAAGAGAAATAGATAAGTCATCAAAAGTAAAAATATGACTTTGAACTTTGATAATTTGATTGGTAAACTTATTAAGCTTTGAAAGATAAAATCATATTTCTAATAATATACAAGATGACCATGATATGATAGTTTAAAAAAAAGAAAAAGAAAAAGAAAAAGAAAAAAAACATTGAATTATATCATGAAGTAGAAATTTGTGTATTTCATTTTGAAAGGGTTCTACTTCATGCTTTTGATGATATCTTAATGAATAAGAGTTTTGGTATGCAAAGGGGACCAAGTGTGGTGGTTCCTTTGGGTATCTAAATATAACGTGTTGGTTTGTGGGTAGATAGTGATGAATGGGTCCTTTCATGTGAAGTTAATGTTTCATTTTTAATTTTGGGCCTCCATTCAAACCTTGGTTTAATGTTATTCTTATGCATTAAATTTCCATTGTGATTATTTATATTTTGAAAATTATAATTGAAAGTATCGATCATAGGAAATTTGTGTAATTTTAATATTAAGTTGGGAGAAACATGATTTTTTAAATAATGGTAATTTTGATTTTGATTAACAAATACTTTGTGTTTCTTACTCCCATTATTAGGCTTAGTTAAGATATTTATATTCATATTCAACTTGCCTTTAGATATTTCTTGATATTGTGAATTTCTATTCATAATTTTCATAAGCAAGTTGATTTTTGATTTTATTTCATCATTCTTGATCTTAAGATTATGCCTAGCTTTAATATAAGCTACTGTGCTATTTTTAAGAGTGGAAACAATAGAGTCAATATGAGTTTGATAGTTATTTCTAAATTCCTCAAATGTTTTGTCCATCTCCTTGATTTCAATTTTATAATTTTGGCACGTAACACAACCACTTTTCAAAGATGAATTTTCTAAATATAATTTTTCATTATGTTCTTTTACAAAATAAGTTCTTTTTCAAGTTCCTTGAATTTTTCTTTAATATCATTACAATCAAAGCAAAGTTTTATATTTTCATGGGTAAAACTAGATAAATCAGAATTTTATTCTACTTTAACTTTTGCTTTTAAACCTTTGTTTTCTAAGCGCAATTTGCAATTCACAAATTTTCAATTTCTTAATTTTGCACTTTGTAATTTGTAGAAATTATAAAGTAGAAATAGAATTGCAAACAATAAGAGGATTTGATTTCCTTACAGTGCTTTTGGATGCTGTGAGATTTGAGCATAGAGTTCCTTTGTCATCTTCATCTTTTTGGCACTCCTGTTTCAAGGATAAAGTTTCTTCTTCTCTCCCACTTGATGTGCACTCCATTGATTCATCATGAGAGGAGCTTTCTTGACCATTTGTGCAAGCTTGTTTATCTCCACTTCTTGCGTTGGTTCCATACCTGTGAGAGGAAAATCATACATTTCTTCAAGAAATTTCCATACTTTGTATGCACTAGAAAAACAGTATATCAATTTGAAATTTTTTTGAGATAAAGCGCAAAAAATACTATTTAAATCCTTTGCATATAGGTGACATTCATTTTTATTTGTTTCATCCGCTGGTCTTACTATTGCTAAATTCCATACTTCGATATCCAAAGTTTTAATAAATTTTTCCATTAAAAATTTCCACCCTTTATAATTTCTCCCTTCGAATAGAGGTGGTGCAAGAAATTTTTCTTCATCATAAAAAATTTCCCCACTAATAGAAGCGAGATCATGAGATGCCATTATTACTGGTTGTTAGACCGTTTGTAATAAACCTCCCTATGGTACCACTTGTTGGATCTATAAGCGCCCTTAGAGGGGGGGGGGGGGTGAATAAGGGTTTTAAAAACTTAAGTTATATTTTGATATACTAGAAATAATAGGAGATTAAAAAGAGAGAAATCAAGCAAATCAATTGAAATAGAATAGAGACATGTTTTTATTAATATGAAATGAAGGATTTCAAAACTTGATTTCTTATAACGCTAGAAATCGAAGGCGAATAATAAAAAGACTTTTTTGTTTTCTATCCTGACTCGTATCCCCACGAACTGGTGGCTTTAACCTATCCTTCACTGGATATGGTCTCAAGCCGCTCTATCCAATCCTTCCCCGGATATGGCCTCGAGCACCCTCTTGACCTAACCTAAATATAGTCGCCAACATGAGGCAAATTTCTGCCCTAAGTTCTACCCAAACCTAGTCGCCAACACGAGACGAATTTACTAAGCGATTGCAAGAATGAAAATAACAACAATATTAAAAACTCCCTATTGAAGAACTTCTGAAGTTGGAGATGCAAGACCGCTGTAGAATAAGCGTGGTTGAAGCGATCGTCGATCGGATGCGGCGTGTAGAAATCCTCCTTCAAAAGCTCATGGAACTTTGGGTTGGAGATCAACTCTCGATAGTATAAAGCTCTAGAAATTTGGCACTAGAACTCTCTCAAGGATGTGTGTTGGAAACGAGAGAAGATCGATCCTTTTTATAGCCTTGGATCTAGCACCTGCGCTGGCGCTACCGCCGGCGCTATCCCTAATTAGGAAATATTCTCCTAGTGCATATCTTCATTCCAAGGAAACCTTTCCAAAAATCTGCGCTACTGTCAGCTCTATCCGCTACCGCCTGGCACTATCGCCTTCTATACTTACCACCTGAACTTGCCTAATCAGAGCTAGCGCCTGCGCTAGGTGCTACCGCCGACGCTAGTGGTCATGTTGGAATTCTGGATTCAAACTTGGGGGCAACCTTCATATGTTATCCTTGAGCCATATGACTTTGTTTCCTCCACACTTTGACACACAAGATAAAATACACATAGGATCTATTATTCTCAAATCTATGAGATGTGGAAGACCATGTTCCAATAAACATAATACTCGTTAAACATAGTTAAAATGAAAAATAATCTAATTCATTCTAACAAAATAAGTAGACATAAGATTAAAGACAACACAATGCAAAGTTATGGGGTACTAAAGATTTGGTAAACATTAACTTAACAAGTTATTTTTTTCAAAAGTTTTTTTTATATCTCTTTTTTTTGGATTTTGATTTTTCAATATAAACTTATATATACAAAACTTAGAAAAAAAGAAAAAAAATTTTTTTTTTGGAATTTTTCGGGGTTTTATAAATTTTTTGAAGTTTTCTAATTCAATTTTTTTTATTTTTATTTTCTAAATTCAAGAAAGACTCTCACATACTTAAAGTTAAGCATTGTCCCAAATGTTTAAAACTATGTATGAAGAAATGTAGAAAAAGTGCAAAAGTAAAAGCTAAGGAGGAAGGAGGGGAAAAAACTTCCCTACTAGCGAAGTCGGGGAGGCCGTACAAAGTCCTGCAAAATTTATTAAAGCAAAAGAAAAAACCAGCAGAAATAAATAAAGATAACTATGGGGTGCCTCTCAAAAGCGCTTTGTCTAAGATCGCGTAGCTTGCCCCATTTGGCGTTCAAGTTATAGGTGCAAGGATAAATTATTCACTCTTCTCGTTCGAGATAACTCCTAGAAGATACAACTTAAGTCTGTGCCCATTTACTTTGAAGGAGCCTTTTTCCAGGTGGGAAATGAGAACCATCGAGATTTAAATTTTCCCGGAAAAAGTCAAAGACGAGAGTAATAAAGGAGGATGAGATCGTCCGACAAATTTTTGTTAGGAAATTTTACATTTTTATCGTGGTAGAACATTGTTCGCTCCTTATAAAACTTGTTGCTCTCGTAGGCATTCGCACGCCACTCATCGAGTTCATTAAGTTGAAACTTACGGTGCTCAGCTGCTAAGGTAGTGATGAGTCCATTATTTATAATGTTTTATGGAACTAATACAGGCTAGTTTTCTTGCATTTGCACTACACTTTCAGTCCTGAATTGCTTGCATTCTACTTGGACACACTTTCACTATAAGTGCAATGTTTTGGCCCATTTTGGTGTGCATTTGCACTCCATGTTGTTGGGGGTAAGCACATGGTGCTCCCCAACCCTTTTTTTGTATCTGGATTGAGCCGGAGGGGTATTCCCAGCTGTGTGATTCCTGTTTTGATTGTTGTGCAAGTGGATGGTTCATCCAATTTTGCCCAGATTTCGTGCCTGCATGAATCGCACGGTCGTGTGTTTCCTTGACGCATAATCGCTTCGATCATGCGCTCTCATCTGTGGTTCAAAATGATGTTCTATCCCTGCTCGTGCGATTTGTTCATGCACGGGTAGTTTGCCCGTGCGTGAGTAAAATCGCATGGTCTCCTCTGGTGAGCTGAAATTATTGCTTTCTGAATTTGCCCATCCGTTTTTAAGCACGGTCGACTTCGACCGTGCGTGAGTAAAACACACAGGCGTTCGGGGTCGTCTTCCCGAGCTGTCTATTTAATTAATAATGCACGGTCCACGTACAGTCGTACGTTCGACTGTGCGTGACTAAATTTCTGACAGTTTTCTATTTAAGCCGCAGGATCCGCCTTAATTGGGATCAATCTTCTTTCCCGCGCCCGAAGGGTTCCAGTTCTGCCGTTTTATACCATTTCCGCAGGATCTCGCCCCTTTTGGCCTCCTCCATCATCCTCAATCTCTAAGGAGAGGGATTTAGCCCTACATCCATCATCATCCAAGGAGAAGGAAGCTTTGGTCTTATGGCTGGATCGTGACACGAAGAAGATGGGCCATTAGGAGGTAGTGACAACCTTCTCTACCCCGGACGCAGTTGAGGACCGAGCTTGGACGCGGATTGACAACCCAGCTATTCCAACCCTGAGTTTTCAACAAGGCTTCAGATTGGGTTGATTCCTTTGCTTTCCCCCTCTTTGTTTTGATGGTTTTAAATGCTAGATTCCTTACATTTTGATGATGTGCACTATAAACCATGATTTGTAATGTTTATTTCATTTCTATGAAATTATCTTGTTTCTATGTGTGTATGAGGTGCGCTCCCATTCCGTCCTCCACTTCGCCATCACCCTCCATTCCATTACGCTAGCCTACTCGTCCATTATGTGAGCCTAGTCTTCCATCTGCCAAGCCAAGAGGTGCTAACGACCCTCAAACCTTTCCGTAGTTACACTCACCTCATCCGCTTGCCTTCTCGCCCATTAGCCCAGCGAAGCAGTGCATAGCAGCCTGCATAGTTTCCATCCGCCCAGCGAAGCAGCGCATAGCGGCCTGGATAGTAGTAGTTATTTTTTTTCCATAAACCAAATCACTCCCTACACGTTTCACCCGACCTCTTAGACTTCGATCTCAAGTCCTTCCTCAATAGTTAACCCCACATTACTATTTTCCTTGAGAGAACAATACTCGGGGATCATATTCCCAAATTTATTACTTGACAACGATCGGTACACTGTCGTTCGGACCGCGTTCTGCTCTCGCTTTTGGCGGTGCGGAATCTGCGCGTCAAGTTTTTGTGAAATTTTCCGTAGATCTAGGAGTGAGCAAGAATCGTACAACTTAAAGTTATAGCCAAACAACCACAATGCCAAGTAGCAGCAACACAATAGTCTTTATTGAATCAAATAATCAATTACATTGCGAGGTATACATGGCGAGACATGATTTTGCCAGTACACAAGGAGAACAGAAGAAACAAGCAAAAAAGATAACTTGCGGTTAGCCGGATTAAGACCACCGAAACTGCATAAACACCTGTCCGCTGCGACTTGCTGCCTTCACCTGAAACCGGCTATCAGCTGAGTCCGCCCGAATAGAACAGAACGAACACGAACAACAGTAACTCGCGGCCTTCCAGAACTTGACCTGTGATCTCCCGACCTTCTGCACACTCTAGCTGCTACCCGCAGAACTGCTACCAGACCGACTAGAAGAATAGCCACAAGTCGCAATCCACACAACCCGCAAAACCTGCACATATGAGAACTATCAGCAAGACCGCCCGGTTACAAAAATTTTAACCGCGGCTTCCAGAAATGAGTACTGCTTACAGTTGGTTTGATAAATGAACAGTGCCAGAGGATCCTATTTATAGGCACGGGAAAAGATCCAGTCACCGCCCATGTGATAGGGTCACCACCACAAAACCGCACGACTAGAGCAACTCGCGCGGTTAGCACCTCTGCCATAAATGAGCACCGCAGGCTAGTCAGACAAGAATTCATCAGACCGCCAATTTGAAGACCGCGCGACTAAGGCAAGAATGCCAAGTCGCCACCATCAGTATCCGCATAGAGAGCTCGTGCGGACACCAATAGAAACCGCGCAGCTAGACAGATATACAACCTGCGCACAAACACCATGAGCCCGCCTAGCGGGTATCACTGAGAAGATAGGACAGTTAAGCCGAAGCAAATACTGCCGGTCAAGATAGAGAACAAGCCACGTGATTAAACAAGTTTAACTGCACGACAACATTACCAAATCGCCACGCAGTCCGAGAGGCCAGACAGCGCGGCAACACCCCGGAATCACCTGAGCAGAAGTGAAGAACCCGACTAGCTGAGCTAGCTAGTCGCCAGAACAGACCACGAGACCGCCCGATCTCAGCGGCTACTGTGGTTAGCCATTGCTAGCCGCCCAGCACCCTTTACTTAACACTTCAAAATTTCAACACTCCCCCTTGAAGTGGGAAGTGGAAACTAGCCCAAGTAAACTCCACAGCCGAGTGAACGACCCTTTCGCCAGCGCCTTTATGAATATGTCAGCAACGTTCTCCAGACTCCGAACATCGACCGAAAGAGACCCCTCCAGCACCTTCTCACGAATGAAATGATGCTCGATCTTGATATGTTTGGTCCTCGCGTGACACATTGGATTAGTAACTAGTTTGAGTGCACTCTCATTGTCTCCACAGAGCACAGTCGGACCCCGAACCTCCTTATGGACGTCTCCCACCAACCTCCTAAGCCAGATGGCTTCTTGAGCTGCCAAGGCCGAAGCCTTGTATTCTGCTTCCGTGGTAGAGACAGACACAAAATCCTGCTTCTTGCTGCACCATGATATAGCCGTAGGGACCGCCATGAAGACGAATCTAAACGTCGACCTCCGATCATCCGAATCTTTCCCATAATCAGCATCCATGTATCCATGCACCTTGAAGCCCGCATCCCTCCTGTATAGGAGACCCATATCCGAAGTCGCCTTGACATAATTCAAAATATTCTTGGCCTCTAGTAGATGAGGCATCCGTGGTTCCGCCATATAACGACTCACCCTGCCAACTGCATACGCAATATCCGGCCTAGTGATCGTCACATAAATCAAGCTCCCAACCAGAGCTCGGAACACAATCAGATCTTCCAGAATCCTCCCCTCGTCCTTCTGAAGTTTTGTGGCCTTCTCTAGAGGTGTAGAAATGCATTTCCCTTCCTTCATACCGAATCGCTCCACGATTCGCATTGCATATCCAGCCTGGGACACCAGCACTCCACTTTCCTTCCTCTGCACTTCGAGTACAAGTAAATGGTGGAGTTCACCCAAGTCCTTCATCTCAAATCTGATAGATAGCTCAGCCCGAAGCTTTGCTACCTCCTCCTTCGAATTCCCCGTCACGATCATATCGTCGACGTAAAGCAGCACGATGACTTGAAGCTCCCCGTTCTTCTTGACAAACAAGCTTGAGTCAGAGTCTGAAGCACCGAATCCACAGAATAGGAGATATTCTGCGATCTTTCCGTACCACGCCCTCGGCGCTTGCTTCAACCCATACATGGCCTTCTTCACCTTACAAACATAGTCTGGAAAATCCTCAGATACGAAGCCTGGCGGCTGGATCATGAAGATATCCTTGTCAATCTCGCCATACAAGAAAGCATTCTTTACGTCGAGTTGCCAAATCTCCCACCCACAAAATGCCGCCAAGGCAATAATGAACCGTACTGAAGTCATCTTCGCCACCGGACTAAATGTCTCTTCATAATCTTCACCGTATTGCTGTGAGAATCCACGAGCCACAAGGCGAGCCTTGTATCGCTCGATACTGCCATCTGCCTTCTTCTTGAGCTTATAGACCCATATGCATGTCACAGGGGTGATACCTTTGGGCCTGGGCACCAAAGACCAGGTCTCATTATTCTCAAGAGCTGCCATCTCTTCTTTCATAGCCGAATCCCACTGTTTCACGCCTTTGGCCTTTTCAAAGCTCACTGGTTCCTGCTCATCCAGGGGACCAGCGAAGAAACACGAGACAAAGCTCACCTTGTTTCCTCCTGTATAACGATCAGGGGCAATGATCGTTCGCTTCGATCTCCTCAACACCTTCCCCTGACTCACATTATCCTCAGTTGCTTCTTCCCTAGATCCCCTTCCAGATGTACTAGGAGAATCGCTCCCCCTGCTTCCTGATCCAGAAGCCTCCGTCTCAGAACTAGAAATGGATGGACCACCTGGTGACAAAGGCAGCTCCACCTGAAGATTTTCCACATCTCTCTCCGGCTCCTCCACCCTGCTTTCTGGTAACTCAACACCAGAACTTCCCTTGTACGACGTCACCTCGTCAAACACGACATCATGAGATACAACAAATCTCCGCGTCTCCGGGTCCATGCACTTCCAGCCCTTCTTCCGATCATCATATCCCACAAAGACTAGCTTCCTTGCTTTTGCATCTAGCTTTGTCCGAAGCACATCTGGAACGTGCACATAGCAGGTGGAACCAAACACCCGAAGGTGAGCCACGCTTGGCTTTTCCTTGAACATCATCTCATGCTGGGTCAACATGTTGATGGGACTGAGAGGCATCCTGTTGATGACGTAGGCGGTACAAGACATTCCCTCCGCCCAGAAGGACCTTGGGATACTCTTGGCATGCAGCCAACACTTGCAGGTCTTCGTCAGATGACAGATCTTTCGCTATGCAACTCCATTTTGTTGTGGATTATGCGCACAAGTAAGCTCCCTCCGGATGCCCGCCTTCCTGCAAAAACTAGAGAACTCACCAGAGGTGAACTCCCCCCGTTATCAGTTCTCAGCTTCTTTATCCACAGGCCTAGCCGACCCTCCACTAGATCCTTGAACTCCACAAACTTAGCAAATGCCTCCGCCTTCTCCTTCAGGAAATAGACCCAGACATATCTGGTGTAGTCGTCGATCAACGCCAGCATATACCTACTGCCTTCGAGGCTTGGGGTAGCAGTTGGTCCCATCAAGTCACCGTGGATACATTCCAACAGCACACTACTCCTTGTCTGCGACTTATCAAATGGCAGTCGATGAGACTTGCTGAACTGACATCCCGCATAAACATGACTGTCACCGTAGGAAGATAGACTAGGCTAGCCCCTGACTAGACCTTTTATCGCCATAGCCTTCAGCTTATCCATCCCTATATGCCCCAACCTCTCGTGCCATATAACGACACTATCATTTGTCATCATCTTGTCAACATAAGAACTTGTCGATAAAACGAACAAGTCTTTTGCCCTTCTCCCGACATGAAGGACATCGGCCTTTACCGCCTCAACGTTTCGTAGAAACCTTACTTCTGTTGGACCGAACAGAATGTGATACCCAACGTCTACAATGTTGGTCACGGAGAAGAGGTTTTCCCTCATTCCGGGCACATGATAGACACTCTTCAACGCTAGTGGCCCCCTATCACTGCCCAAGGAAACAACCCCCACCTTCTCGACAGTATGCACAGTATCATCAGCAGTTATGATAGCATCATTACCTGAGTAAGGCTGCGCTGAAGAAAGCTTTGACTCATCCCCGGTGAGGTGATGACCACACCCGGAGTCCACGATCCAGTCCTCCTGATAGTTGATAGGAGCCGCAGCTCCGATAGAAGCCGAGAAGGCTCCTCCCCATCCTCCATCATTTGGTCTGGCCTCAGTTTCCTCCTTCCCTGCAGCAGCATGCCTTGGCTGAAGATTCACCCGACAGTCCTTCCTAATGTGACCAAGCTTTCCGCACATAAAGCATTTGGGTCCTTCTCCCTTCTTCTTCCCTTCAGCCTTGGGAGCATAGCCCCTCTCCTGTTATCCAGAAGTTGAAGGCCCATTGCCTTCAGCGGTCTTCTTCTTCTTATCCTATCTCTTCTTCTTCCCTGTGAAGAGTACCTCGCCTTCTCCCCCAGACACTGATACCCCCGCCATCTACCTTTCCAGGCTCTCCTGCGACGCAACCAGATTCTCCAGCTCTAGCAGAGACGGCTGATTTAACCAACCCTGCACCGACATCACAAAAGCCACATACTCCTTCCATAAGCCACAGATGATGTGTCTCTTCAGCTTTGCCTCAGAAATTGGCTCATTAGGTTCCAGTGCTGAAATCTCAGCGCACAGGTTCTTCATCTTCAGGAAGAACGTAGAGAAAGACAGATCTCCCTGAGCTGACCTAACCATCTTATTTTCCAAGAACTGTAGCCTCGCTATATTCTTCTTGTTAAATAGCCCGTCCAGGGCTCTCTAGATCTCGGCAGCTGATCCACACCCTAAGATGTGATCGAATAGGTCAGGTGATATTGCCCTTTTCAGAGTGAACTCTGCTTTCGCATTAATCCTCCTCCAATTCCTCACCTCATGACCATTATCCCCAACTAGGACAACTTCCTGCATACTATTTCCTCCAACAACCTCCCAGAGGTCCTCGCCCAGAAGATAACTCTGCATGCACGACTTCCACTTCTTGAAGTTAGTCGACGTGAGCATCTCAATTCCAAGATCTCTTGCGAAACCTGCATCCATGGCTCTACCACTGGTTCCTTCTTCACAAAGGCGATGGCAACTTTGAGTTGTTCACTGCTCTATCCACTCCAACCTCGCTCTGATACCATGTGAAATTATCCGTAGATCTAGGAGTGAGCAGGAATCGTACAACTTAAGGTAATAGCCAAACAACCACAATGCCAAATAGCAGCAACATAATAGTCTTTATTGAATCAAATACTCCATTACATTGCGAGGTATACATGGCGAGACATGATTTCACCAGTACACAAGGAGAATAGAAGAAACAAGCAAAAAAGATAACTTGCGGTTAGCCGGATTAAGACCACCGAAACCGCCTAACCACCTGTCCGCTGCGACTTGCTGCCTTCACCTGAAACCGGCTATCAGCTGAGTCCGCCCGAACAGAACAAAACGAACACGAACAACAGTAACTCGCGGCCTTCCAGAACTTGACCTCTGATCTCCCAACCTCCTGCACACTGCTAGCTGCTACCCGCAGAACTTCTACCAGACTGACTAGAAGAATAACCGCAAGTCACAATCCGCACAACCCGCAAAACCTGCACAGATGAGATCTATCAACAAGACCGCCCGGTTACAAAAATATTAACCGCAGCTTCTAGAAATGAGTACTGCTTACAGTTGGTTCGATAAATGAACAGTGTCAGGGGGTCCTATTTATAGGCACGGGACAAGATCCAGTCACCGCCCATGTGATAGGGTCACCACCACAAAACTGCACGACTAGAGCAACTCGCGCGGTTAGCACCTCTGCCATAAATGAGCACCGCAGGCTAGTCAGACAAGAATTCATCAGACCGCCAATTTGAAGACCGCGCGACTAAGGCAAGAATGCCAAGTCGCCACCATCAGTATCCGCATAGAGAGCTCGCACGGACACCAATAGAAACTACGCAGCTAGATAGATATACAACCCATGCACAAACACCATGAGCCCGCCTAGCGGGTATCACTGAGAAGACAGGACAGTTAATCTGAAGCAAATACTGCCGGTCAAGATAGAGAATAAGCCACGCGATTAAACAAGTTTAACCGCACGACAACATTACCAAACCGCCACGCAGTATGAGAGGCCAGACCGTGCGGCAACACCCCGGAAGCACCTGAGCAGAAGTGAAGAACCCGACTAGCTGAGCTAGCTAGTCGCCAGAATAGACCGCGAGACCGCCCGGTCTCAGCGGCTACTGTGGTTAGCCATTGCTAGCCGCCTAGCACCCTTTACTTAACACTTCAAAATTTCAACAGTTTTTGGCGCTGTTGTCGGGGAACACAGTCCTGTGAGTTGCTTGAGATAGAGTGACAAGAGATAGAAGTTCTTCCATTTGTAAATCGCATTTTTTTGTTTTGTTTCATATTCTGTTTTTCCTGCTTTAAATTTAGGTCGCTTTGGTAAATTATTGTTGGGTGTAGTATTTTGGACAATAGTGTTTTTCTTTTGTATCTTGATACACTCACGCAATGTGGGCTGCATTTAATATCCACCGTCGTTGGTGTGGACATATCTCCCATGCTAGTGATAATTGCCCTACTGGAGATGGTGGGCATAATTCTCGTGGCCCAGTGTATGGAGCACCATTCTCCTATGGTCCTTCATACCCCGTGCCCAAGTCTAATGGCCACTCGTCCTTGCCGCATGTACCATTTTATATTCCTCTCCGGCCCTGCAAGGACCAAGGAGTAATATAAAATGGTGCTTGTTTTGTCAAAGCATAGATCACGCTCTGAGGGACTGTGCTGAGTATCTTCGTCAGTTGGACGAGGATGATGAGCCAGATATCCGAATCATCCCGACTCCTACCTTTGGCGGCACACCTTCAACATCTGGTTATGTGTCAATGTCACCTTTGTTCTTTGAAGGGAATGATGTGGACACAGTCACCAGATGTGTGGCTGAGCTGAGCTCTGACATGGCGAAGCCTATCCCCCTTGTGCATATATCACCTAGCGTAGATTCAATTCTTTGTGAGGAATCGGTGCTTGGCGTTTGTCCGAGTACAATTCCTCCCCTTATTGTGCACTCTACTACATTTGTCTCTGATGATATTATTGATGATGCATCGCAGGATGAGGCAAATGATCTACGTGTTATGCATGTTCCTATGGAGGAGGACAATCTTCAAGGTGAAGAGGATTTTTCCTCAACACCGATGGAGGAAGTCCAAATCCTGGGCAAGGACACCATTGATCCCACCGAGCCTTGCAGCACTATCAATAATGCCGACAACATTTTACTACCTCAACCTAGTGGGAGTGAGACTGGGACCACTCCCCCGATTTTTGATTGTTTATGTCATTCTTCTCCTTTATTTCCTGCCCCCCTTCTTCATCTGAGCCTGTGCAGGTTGAGTCTTCACAGGTACTTCAGGAGAACTTGAAGCATGATGCTCAAGTCAATGATGAGTGTATCCTCATATATGAGGAGGTTGATCCCTCCTCTATAGAGGAAGCCTCATTCATTGCCTTCTCCTCCTACTGCCTCCCTGAGGATGACACCTTGCTGAGCAAGGATGTTTTTGGTGGGATTTGTGAGGAGTACTCCTCCTCTTCTTACTTTTTATTCCCGCTACCGACACGCATATTAGAACAGTTACCTATACATTTCCTTTTTCATACTCCCATTAGCTAAAACTCTTAAAGTTTTGAATAAGTCATGCTGGGAAGACAATTACTCCAGTAGTTATCTTACTTTTTCTTGCATTTTTAATTTCATCTAGTTTAGTTTAGTTAGTTTTATTTCATTTTATTTTGTATATTTTCTTTTGTTTTTGGCAGAGCTCACCCCTGCAGTTCCTTCTTCTGGATGGCGGATGTTGTGGCTTTGTATTGGTTTACAAGCATCTTCTGGTATGCTCACTTGCTGAGCATTGGGTACTCTCTTCCCTTAGCTTAATTTTGAATTTCATAGCCAAATATTGTGTTGAATTGTTTAGTCTAAGTCTGGGGGAGAGTATTTTTATGTACCCACTCATGTGCACTATTACATAGCATGCTAGAAGCTTTTATTTAAGCTATATTGTTCATTTTCTATGCACATCACAACACCCACTTGAGTGCGCACTCAACCGTTGGCGCGTCACGAGTTTAACTTATTTCTTTTGTGCGAGTTAGGAAAATTATTATGCTGACTTAGGATTGTGAGACAGAGTAAAATGTTGACTCCTGTAGTGCTCTAGTCGAGCACTCACTGTACAACCCCGGTGTCCGCCAGGGGGCGAAGGGGCCGTCAGGAAAAAGGAGTAAGAAGGCCCTTTTGGATCTGTAGGCGCCCTTAGAGGGGGGGGGGGGGATGAATAAGGGTTCTAAAAATTTCGAGAATATTTAAGTGAAAAATGATTCTCTGTTACTACCGCGAGCGGTAGTGTTACCGCTCGGCGTTAGTGACAGAGAAAATCTTTTTCTGTTATAGTAATGAAAATCAGAGATCACGAAACAGAGATGAAGAAAGACATATTTTCATTAACAATAAATAATTTTGTTTACAAAATCTTTTCCCAATGACGCTTGGAAAGAGGTGACGAATGAAAAGCTCTATTGGGTTTTCTATACCGACCCTTCTCCCAAGGACCAGTTGGCTCTAGCCTATCTCTCACCAGATATGGCCTCAAGCTGCTCTAGCCCTTGCCTCATCGGAAAGGCCTCGAGCACTCCCTAGATCTACACCCTAGACCTAGTCTCCAATGCGAGGCGAATTTCTCCTAGTCCCCGTAAGGCCCTAGTCGGCTGTGGCGATTTCCTCTACCGAACAAAAGATATAAAGGTTACAATTAGAAACTAAAACAAAATAAAAACTAAAAACTCCCTCAAAAGAAGAACTTGATGTCGATGTAGATGCGATCAGATCGGTCTTCAAGTTCTTTGCATTCACGAACGTTGACGGAGTTCTTCGAGCTGCTCGGGGAAGGCTCTCATGAGTGCTATGAATATATGGCTTCAATTCATTCTGTAACAGCAAGCAATAATGGAGGAAGCGCGCATTTTTAAATAAAATCAGCCGCTACCGCCTGCGGTAGTACTACCGCCCCGCGGTAGCCACATTAGGCAATGATCAAGCACACAGATCGTGGTAGCTTAGGCAACTTTTGAGTGCCAAACTTTGAGCTCTGCCTATCACGCCGCGGTAACGCTAATGCTCCGCGATAGCGAGATAACCTTCCATCAGCCAATATCTCCTTCCACATTTGCTCCTCAATCACATGCAGACGGGAGGATTCCAAAAGATACCGCCAGGCGGCAGACATGCCACGCCGTAGTAGAGCATGCTAAATATGCATCATGCCAATCATTCCTTTTTCTCCACTATTTCCTTCCCGTCAATTGTTTCCATTTATGCCAGCGCCAACGGTAGTGCTAACGCTCCGCGGTAGCAATAGCGCAACATATTCCTATGGAGATTTGAATGCACAGGATCCTACATGTTATAAACACAAAAACAAATATGATCAAATACAATAGGATTTGTTATTGTCAAACCAAGAGATGCGGAAAGCATGTTCCAACAGGCCCTTCTGGTCGGAGACGACGAAGTTACTATGCACTTTAATCCCTTATTGCAGTACTCCCAATCAAACGATTATCCCTATTCTTTAGTTTAGTCAAGCTACGCGACGGTAAACAAAGCACTCGTGGGAGGCACCCCATATTTATCTAATATTTTATAATGCTTTGTTCTTGTTACATGTTTTTGCAGGGTTTCTTTTGGCCCCACCAACTTTAGTTCAGGGAAGTCTTTTTTCTCCCTCTTGATTTTTGTACATACTGCCATTTCATTTTCCCTTCTTCATACTTAAATTACAACATTGGGGACAATGTTGAGTTTTAAGTATGGGGGTGTTTAATATTGGGGACCGGTTTTCAAAAAACATATATATTTCAAAAAAATATTTCAAAAAAAATATATATTTTGTAATTATTTCTGCATTTTATCTTTCTTATTTCATGTAAATATAAACTTAGAAAAAACGAAAAAAACCTAAAACATAAATATAAACTTGGAAAAATTCAAAAAAACATATATAAACTTGAAAAATATTTTCAAAAAGAATATATATTTTGTAATTATTTCTGCATTTTATCGTTCTTACTTCTTGTAAATATAAACTTAGAAAAAATGAAAAAAAAAACCAAAAACATAAATATAAACTTGGAAAAATAAAAAAAAATATAAACTTGAAAAAATATTGCAAAAAGTATATATATTTTGTAATTATTTCTGCATTTTATCTTTCTTACTTCCTGTAAATATAAACAAAAAAAAAACAAAAAAAAACCAAAAACATAAATATAAACTTGGAAAATTTCAATTTTTTTATAATACCAAACTTAGAAAAATCCATAAATATAATAAACCCCTTCTTTACTTTTATTCTTAAAGCATTTAGTTCCGAGAATATCTATTTATGGCTTTTCATAATCGCTAGTTTTACTATTTGTTTGTTTATCTAAGATTGATAGATTTAAACGTTCGGGGTTAAGTTTTAAAGAATATGTTGGGTTTCTAATTTAAATAGAGGTTTTGTTTTCAAGCACTACTTCTACTAGCTAAAATAGAGGCATGCGTATTATGTTGGCAAAACAACTTTAGACCGCAATTATCCATACTTTAGGAATCTAGGAATATTCAATTTACTAAGGTTGCTCTCAAACCTTTTTTTATTCTAGAATTTCTCTTGAAAACCCCTTATATACACCAATTTAGCTTGGCATACAAAAATAGAAGAAGAAAAAGATCTTTTTTCAATGGGAATAAGATTTCATTCCGTAAATATAAGCATTGGGTTAATAAATACAAAAGTAAAAAAGTTTCTCCACATAAACTATTGTGGGTTGAACAAAAACAAAAATGAAAAAAAAACTAAAAAGGAGGGGTGAGAGGATAAAATCCATCACCCCTAATTCAAGTACTCTTCTTTTTGCCATAGTTTTCTGCTCCCTTTTCCCTTAGCCAATTTATCGTATCTAGTTTTAATTCAAAAAAATCATTTGAGAGCATAATTAGTAACTTCTATTTTTTCCTTCACGTTTCTTTAAATAAAGGTTCTTATAATTTCGATCTAATCTCGTTTACTAATGATTGCAATTTTGCTTGCTATTTGGTTAATTAAGAAGTCTTTTGGCTAAGACATTTCTTTATACTTAAATCATTTGCATAATTTAGGATTTAACTCTTATTACTCCGAATTTTTATTTTTCAGTCTCTTATGATTAAATAAAACGATAGCAAAAAAAAATTAAAACTTATGTTAATCCCGTATGGATCTCTCTTACTTTTGCTCTAGAATAGCAAAAGATTAAGTATGAGGGTATTTGATGAGTAATAAAATACACGTATTTATATTATAGTTTTTAATATAAATTTAAGTAATATTGTAATTATTTCATGTAAATTAATGAATAACTTGCTTATTTTATTATCTTCCTTACTAACTTAACTTTTTTTTTTTTTTCTGTTTTTGAGAATTTGACAATTTTTTTTTAAGTCACGCTCTGGGTCACGCCCGTGACCTTGAGTCACGCCCATGACCAAGGGCGTAGAAGCTTAAAATGCCAATTTCCATCTCGATCGACATCCCGTCCCATCGATCCGCTTGCGGTCCTGTCGATCGGCTTGCTGTTCCGTCGATATACATGGTCACGCCCGTGACCGAGGGCGTGTTAAAATAAATTTTTTCCTATAAATAGGAGTGGTCGGCTGAAGCAATTGGATCCAAATTTTGAGAGTGTTTAGTGTTTTTTGAATTGTGTTGAGTGTATGTGAGTTCTTTTATGCACTTAAGTTTTAGTTCTTTTGTAAATTTTTTCATTGCCTAGTTGTAATGTTTGTTTTGAAAATAAAATGTTGTTTTTTCATTTGGATCTTCATTTTAATTTTATGTAAGTGTGTGTGTATGAGAATAGATTTTATTTTCTTTTAATTTAGCTTTTATTTACAAGTAGAGTGCGTGTGTGTATGAGATTAATTTTATTGCTTTCATAACTTAGATTTATCGCTTTCTTAATTTAGATTTAAAAGCTTTCATAAAATAGTTTATCGCTTTCTTTAAACGCTTTATTTATCACTTTCTTTTAACGCTTTCTTTCGATTCAGTCTTTTTATTAGAAGTAGAGTGCGTGTGTGTATGAGATAGTATTTTCCTTTTTTGTAACTTAGCTTTATTTCAAGTCTAGTTACCACCCCCATCCCGGATGAGAGGCTAAGAACTTTTTAGCGCTTGATTAAGATGGTTGAGACTGATACTATTTCTGCTTTTATATAAGTCTCTTAATTTCTCTTTGTTAACCGTTTATATCAGCTTTAATTATTAACATGTCTTTTCTATTTGTACTTATGCCATCTCCATTCCGATGAGTGGACAATTTCCTTTAGCGCACGATGCCGAAGAGTATTGAGACAAATAAATGGTTATCTAAAAATTAAAACATCTCTTTTCCAAAAATTAATTAACGAGCTTAAGGTTTACCCGAGAAAAACATCGAGTGAGGCCATATAGTCGATGTATGGTTCTCATTTCCATTTCGATACACTAGTTAGGCGAGAGGCTCATGCGTATGGATTGATCGCTCACGGTTAAAGAGAAGTGCGCTCTACCCTCGAGAGAGGATGAGGTAAGTCTCCCGAATTAGGAATAAAAACCTAATAGAGGGATTCACAACATAAAGCGAGTATTAAGGAGATTCGATTAAAGAACGAGAGTTCGTTCAAATATTCTTAATCTCAGGTGGGCGTACTCTCAAGAGAGGTGCGTTCATACTTATGGAACCTCCACGACCAAGCCGTTTTAATGTTTTGAAAAGTCATATCTTTTACAAAAAAAAAACTATTTTTGTCTCAAGGTAATTCGACATCGGGCGCTATCTTCATCATCGTTTAGAACTCTAGTTATACGCATATTATCGTTCCTTATAAAGCCAACTCAAAATATTACTCTGATAAAATAATTGTTCATTCCTCATAAGTAGAAGTTATCAACAAGATCCATAGAAATATACGACCTCGATATTTTCTAAACCAAAATATCCTGTACTACACGCGATAAGGTATACTTGCCTTTATCATATGATTAGTTTGGATATAAATTAAACAAAAGCTTTTCAAAACCCAAACTTGCAAAACTCTCCTTTGCTATTTAAAAATCAATAGAATTCGACGTCATAGCTGAGGCGTAATCGTCAATACTTTGAAAGAAGAAAAGACCGTTACTTCTATCTTCCGATAGGATAACGATTAATTTCTCGAAGTAGGAGTACTTGCGAAACTCCTCGAAAACATCCGCCTAATTCTAATCTCATCACAAAAAGGTTGTGCTGAAAGTGCAATTGATTATCAGTTGAAGGTGGTTAATATAATCAACCTTGCTTTGATACCAATTGAAAGTGAGTTTAGTTCTTAAATTAAAAACTCTTTTTAGGTTATTTCAAAATAATAATATATATAAATATGTGTAGTGCTGAGTGAGTTATAAAAGCAAATAAAGAAATCAGCAACAAATCACAGCAAAGAATCACATCACAGACGACACAAAGATATATATTCGTTCCCCAATCAACCTGGGTACATCTACTCTTCTACCACACTTGGTAGGAATCCACTATAGGTTGTTGATCAGGTGCCCTGCCACCAAGGGAATTTTGATCAGGTGTCCACACACCAAGTGAGCTTTTGATCAGGTGCTCTAACCCAACTACAAGTTTTTGATCAGGTGCCCTGCCACCAATGGCTGTAACTTTTGAAGGGAGTTATAACCCTTTATACAGATAAAAGAAAACCGAAAATATATTGTTCTTCTCTTTGCTTGAGAAGACTCTAGAGATCCAGACGGTGCTGTTGAGAGTTGATCTTGATGATGTTGAAGAGCTCCCCCTGATTTGATTAATATTGATGTTCAGGTGAGGAAGCTTCTTCTTTTGGATGTAATAACTCTTCTTCTTCTTCTGCAGTTAAAATCCCTAAGCAAATGATTTTGATTGGTGTCTCAGGGTAAAGATGATCTGCAGAGAAGAGTTAACAAAAAGAAGATAAATAATATATGTTGTTCTTATCAAGAACTCTGTATATGTGTTGCTTCTTTTTGCTTCTGTATATTTCCTTCTTCCTGTTCTTTATTCTGCCTTATTCCTTCTCTCTTTTTCTTCTCTGCTCTTCTCTCTGTATATATCATCTGGAGAAAGCTTTTGGGCTGATTTGAATTCCTTGCCCGACAAGAGAGGAAAGAGATAATGTCTCTTTAATTTCCTATAATCCTCGAGAAGATAAATTGCCGTCTTTGTCTTTTCTGCCAACGGCTATAATATTTAATGTCTACAATGGCTATATTGTTAATTAATAAAGGCAGCAATATATAGCAATATATAAATAAAAATGATTAAAATATTACTTTAATCAGATATAAGAATATTAGTCGAACTGAGAATATCTAAATTATAAAGCTGGTAGAAATTCGTCGAGCTCAACTTCAAGTTCGTCGATCTGATTATTTAATTCGTCGTTCTGAGCTTCTGCTGAATATTCGTCGAACGCAGACTTGAGATCGTCGAACGCAGCTTTTGGTCGACCGCTGAGATGGCAGGATTTCGTCGACTGCTGAGACGGGATCGTCGAGCGCTGAGATAGTTGTTCTTCATCGAGCGCAGAAGGAATATCATTCGTCGACCGCAGAGCGCCGTTCGTCGAATGCAAAAAGCCGTTTGTCGAACGCAGAGAACTTGTATTATTTATATATATATATTATTTTCTCCTGTCTCATGTCTTAATGGGATCTGATCTAAGTTATACAAGATGTGTTATAAACATAAAGATGGATCCTCACTCAAATCAAAACTAAGGTTCCAACAATCTCCCCCTATTTGAGTTGGGATCCAAATCCAAATCAAGACTAGGTGTTCTAACAATCTCCCCCTATTTGGTTTAGGATACCTAAGCATAAAAAAGATATTGAATAACTTAAAGCATTAGGGTCAGAGATTATAGAAGAATTTATTATTCTTTTTGAAAATATTTAACCATAAATCATATAATTTCTTCTTCTTTTAAAATACATTTAAGCAATTCTGATTCCTAGATTTTGATTTAAATAGGATTTTAATATTATGAATTGCTACAGCTGTTAATAGATTCTAAGGAATTTTAAGATCATAAAAACATTGTCTGATACCATCCTTCTATAGAATCCCCTTATCAGAAGAGACTCACACTCAGTGCTCTGATCATTTCTGATCTATGCAATCTTAGTAGAATGCTCAACATGATTTTGGAGAAAGTCTGTAAGAACATTGAAGTTATCTGACTTTGTTTTTAAGATAGGAAATTCCAATGAATCATATAACTGCTTATTTAATTATAAAAAATTAGATTAAAAAATGCCTTATAATTAGGTATATTAGCCTTTTTATCTCATTAAAATATAAATTTGAAAACATTTTTTGATTTTGTTGAACATAAATAATTTCTTTTTCCTTACAAGATTGTTTAAACTTTTCAGCCTTAATTAACTTAAATTTTAAAGAAATAATTTGTTCTTCTGAGTTTTTCAAATTTTCTTTAAGTTTATTATTTTCAGGAGTTAAATTATTTATTTTTAACTCTTTTCTGATTTTATTTTTAGATTTTATTAAATCTGTATATGTTAATTTAAAATCTGATTTGATTTGTTCTGAAGTAAAATTAGGAGTTGAAGTTACCTCAGTTACCTCATCTTCATCAGATTTAGATTCTGCACCTGAGTTGTGGTTTGAGCCATATATAGCCAACATGCAGAATCTTCTGGCCTTTTGTTCTTCTTCTTCTTCACTTAGACTAGATGATGGTTCTGCATCATAAATACAGTTAGTGAAAGAAGGTTCAGTTACCATCCTTGTGAGGGAGTTCCAGATGCCTCTTGCTGAAGTGCAGTCATCAACTCTTTGAAGAATGTCATTTGACATTGATTGAGCTAATATGTCCATAGACTTGACATCAACACTTTTCAGCTTCTCTTGAGCATCTGTTGATGTTTATGAAGATGGAGGTCCTGGCAAAATAGAGTTATAAATTTCTTCATCTATGGCATTCATATATAATTTAATTCTAGCTTGCCATAAAGAAAATCTATTTAGATTACAGATTGGTGGACTAGTGACTAAATAATCTACTTGTGCCATTAGATTTTAGAAAAACCTTTAAAAAAACTTAAAAACTAATTGATCTTTATGATTCAGGTGTTAGCCTGTATATAAAATCAACTACCCTCTGATACCAATTGAAAGTGCAATTGAGTATCAGTTAAAGGTGATTAATATAATCAACCTTGCTTTGATACCAATTGAAAGTGAGTTTAGTTTTTAAATTAAAAACTCTTTGTAGGTTATTTCAAAATAATGATATATATATATATAAATATGTGTAGTGCTGAGTGAATTATAAAAGCAAATAAAGAAATCAGCAACAAATCACAGCAAAAGAATCTCACAGACGACACAAAGATATATAGTAGTTCCCCAATCAACCTGGGTACATCTACTCTTCTACCACACTTGGTAGGAATCCACTACAGGTTGTTGATCAGGTGCCCTGCCACCAAGGGAGTTTTGATCAGGTGTCCACACACCAAGTAAGCTTTTGATCAGGTGCTCTAACCCAACTACAGGTTTTTGATCAGGTGCCCTGCCACCAATGGTTGTAACTTTTGAAGGGAGTTATAACCCTTTATACAGATAAAAGAAAACAGAAAATATATTATTCTTCTCTTTGCTTGAGAAGACTCTAGAGATCCAGATGGTGTTGTTGAGAGTGGATCTTGATGGTGTTGAAGAGCTCCCCCTGATTTGATTAGTGTTGATGTTCAGGTGAGGAAGCTTCTTCTTTTGGATGTAATAACTCTTCTTCTTCTTCTGCAGTTAAGATCCCTGAGCAAATGATCTTGATTAGTATCTCAGGGTAAAGATGATCTGCAGAGAAGAGTTAGCAAAAAGAAGATAAATAATATATGTTGTTCTTATCAAGAACTCTATATATGTGCTGCTTCTTTTTGCTTCTGTATATCTCCTTCTTCCTGTTCTTTGTTCTGCCTTATTGCATCTCTCTTTTTCTTCTCTGCTCTTCTCTCTGTATATATCATCTGGAGAAAGCTTTTGGGCTGATTTGAATTCCATGCCCGATAAGAGAGGAACGAGATAACTTCTCTTTAATTTCCTATAATCCTTGAGAAGATAAATTGCCCTCTTTGTCTTTTCTGCCAACGACTATAATATTTAATGTCTGCAACGGCTATATTGTTAATTAATAAAGGCAGCAATATATAGCAATATATAAATAGAAATGATTAAAATATTGCTTTAATCAGATATAAGAATATTAGTCGAACTGGGAATATCTAAATTATAAAGCTGGTAGAAATTCGTCGAGCTCGGATTCAAGTTCGTCGATCTGATTATTTAATTCATCGTTCCGAGCTTTTTCTGAATATTCATCGAACGCAGACTTGAGATCGTCGAACACAGCTTTTCGTCCACCGCTGAGACAGCTGGATTTCGTCGACCGCTGAAACGGGATCGTCGAGCGCTGAGATAGCTATTCTTTGCCGAGCGCAGAATGAATATCATTCGTCGACCGCAGAGCACCGTTCATCGAACGCAGAAAGCCGTTCGTCGAACGCAGAGAACTAGTATTATTTATATATATATATATATTATTTTCTCCTATCTCCTGTCTTAATGGGATTTGATCTTAGTTATACAAGATGTGTTATGACATAAAGATGGATCCTAACTCAAATCAAAACTAAAGTTCCAACATGTGCAAACCAAAAGAAAAACCCAAATTAAATCATCATGAAACCCAAGTGAACCAAGACCCTACCCCATGCCTAACCAGCATGACATAAGCCTATTAGCACACCACATTTGAATTTGGAGAGAGGAGATAAGCATGGGTGAAAATGCCATTTTTTCCAAAACGCTTAAAGGGAAAAGAGCTTTTGGAGTGAATGAGCTTCCATGGCCTCCACCATCTTAGCCCAAGCCCCCAGCCAAATTCCTCAGGCCATGAACAATCATTTCAAGCATGGCAGCCACCCAAACAGTAGGGTAGAGGCTGTACAAGTCATGGCCGAAGACCCCACTCCCCATTCTCTCTATACAACCACCCTCTCCCTCATTTGACCCCTTCATCATCTTTAGAAGGTCCTAAGGAGTCGAGCCAGCCCTCTGGAGCAGAGCATTTGGTGGAGGATCGACGGATCGAGCCAGCTCGCCGTAGATGGAGAAATCCATAGCCGCACGTTGGAGCACCTGTCGCCGAGCTATAATTGAGGTCCATTTCTCCTCCCCTCCCTCTGTGCTAGCTCTCTAGCTCATTAGGCTGAGAAATCAGGCTCAATTGAGCCACGATCCATGTGAGCAATGTGAGAAATTTTTGAGCTTTTCATCCCGCTCGGGATCGTCGGAGAAATCTCCTCCGGTGGCCAAGTTGCCGCCAATCGATTACCACCACCTCAACGGAGGTGGCGGTGGTGGTGGATGGCAGTGGTGGCCCTCAGGTGGCCGGGAACTACAGAAGAAAGGGGCTCCGGGAGGAAACAATTCGGGTTGTTAGCCTATCGGGGACAATGAAGCCTAGCCGTCGGATCTGGCTGAGATCTCTACCCGTAGGAAACATTAATATAAATGTGTATTTATGTCACACTATATGCAATTTTTTAGATTAATTAATTAGGCCACTTAGAGGCTGTCATAGGCAAAACTGCCTGAGACAACTTTTGTAGCCCTTGAGGCCTTCTGTCTATAGGGCTTTGAATCACCAAATTTAGTGACCTACAACTCATGGTAGGGTCATTATACTGAGGTGTGTCCTAAAAGGTGTCCAGACATTATTATATAGATATAGACCACATAGTTGTTGGGTTTTTCTAAATACCATACATAATGATATGAACACATCAAATGTGCACAACAGAAGAAAACTAGAACAACCCAAAGAGTAAGGATCTTGCGGATCTCATGAATCAAAAGATTAGGAAAGCAAAATGCAATATACCTTCGCGGGATTGAGTCAATACTCAACCTAGGTGCTCCAAGAAGGAATCCGGTAGACAAAATCTGAGTTCCAAGAACCAAAATGTATCGGCTCCTCTACAACGATCCACACGAATGATGAAGAACCCCAAAGCCTTGTCGAATAAGGAATGGGTCGGATAAGGAAGCTCTCAGCGTCCCCACGAACTGCTAGGTCCGAGACAGGGGAGGCGGCGACCGTCGGCGGCGGATCTCAGCGGACGGGAAGAACAAGAAGCCAGCTTGCGGAACTTTTCCGGACGGCCGTTCTCTTCTTCAATCGCAAAAGGGGTTCGATCTATTCTGTCGTTTTTCGAAGACCTAATAGCGTTCTTTTTATACGCAAGGTATAAAATAGGCTATCCGCATACCAGAGGAAAAATAGAACATTTCTGTATAGATTTACACATTCGCCGAATTCGACAATTCGACTAAACAATATAACCGAATTCGACTATATACAATAACCGAATTCGTCTATATGCTATAGCCGATTCGACTATATAAATTCGGTTATATAATTTCGTCGAAACCATTTCGTCAAACTAACACATTTCGGCTAAACCCTTTAGTCGAATTTAGTACAGTTCGGCTAAACACTTTAGCCGAATCAATATCGCCGAATTCCATTAGTCGAATCAACATAATTCAGTTAAACCATTTAGCTGAATTTGACACAGTTCGGTTAAACCCTTTCACCCGAATTTGTCTAGCATAAATCCATTCGTTTAAACCCTTTAAACGATTTCCCGTTGAGACATTCTCAAGTTAATGCCAAGCAGTCACAGGATTGGTCCTCCACTCATATCCAATATGAGTAAGGCCAACACAATCCTTTCTCCAACTTCCCCAAACGCTTTTATGTGCGACCCTATAGGCTCATATTGTGTTGGCAGTAAGACTAACTGTTGATTGCTTTGAGATCACCTCAGAAACTCCAACAGTCTCCCACTTGATCACAAAGTATCAACAAAAGTCTCACAAATAATGAGCGGCATCTAGCAATACATCATTGCTACCCAAGCAATAAGAGTTCATAACTCAATAAGCCCGTCTTAACCAATGTATCAGTGTTGTCATTTCCCTTTGTCCTTTACATCCGGATAGAACTAGAGGCATGGACTGTGTCACCCTCATAATTGTTCAATCCCAATTTCCTGATCTAGAATAGACTGTCTGAAATTAGTGAGCTCAATATCATATATTGACTCAACCAAGCATGGACATGCATTTCTCAGTCTCATTCCATCAAGGGGCCCATGGATGTAACTCCTGTCATACAGGAGGACAAATCCCATTTCTGCTCACACACAAACATCCAAATGATTCGTAACATACCCAACAACCAGCCTTATCGTCAACCTTTCTCATGAGAAGACTTTAGATGACATCAAAGTACGCTATTCCTCACCTGATGAATGCTATGACTTCAGGTCAAAGGACCACAAACACCATTGTCACTTGAGACCTACTTGTGACACGTTCATATAACAATCCACAAAGTAGTCTCACGGGGGGTCTGTCCAGTACAACTTATTCTTAGCAAGTACCCATGTGATGACTTGATATCACAATATCATGACCTGTGAGAATCGGTCATCAGTCAACGCACATGCTAGTCTTATGGTCTCATCCTCGCGCTAAATTTTTAGGATGATACCTCGACCAGGGACCATTTAAGAATGAAGCTTCATTTAAACATAGACCCTCACATTCAAGTCACGTACTTGAATTCCTATGGAAGCAAACATTCTAAGGGCATTCATTATGTTAATTAGTCTATCATATAGAAACGGTTGACATAATAAAAGAACTCGCCATAAATGTAAAATGAAACATATAGTACATAACACAATTCATCAAATGAATAAACAACCGACAAACATACAATCCATAAGGCTCCCACTAAAGACGATCATTCAGGTATCTAATACCCATTGATCTAACATGACCATCATGCTTCTTTTGCACAAGAGGCTTTGTCAGTGGATCCGCTGTGTTTTCTTCAGTCGGTACTCTGCAAATGTTCACATCTCCTCGATCGACAATCTCTCGTATAAGATGGAACCGCCGAAGTATGTGCTTGGAGCGCTGATGAGATCTAGGTTCCTTAGCTTGGGCAATTGCACCGTTGTTGTCACAGTAGAGAACTACGGGACCAACAATACTAGGAACTACATCTAGCTCGCCGATGAATTTCCTAATCCACACAGCCTCCTTTGCCGCATTTGCGGCAGCAATATACTCGGCTTCTGTCGTAGAATCGACAACTGTCTCCTACCTGGAACTCTTCCAGCTTACAACTCCTCCATTAAGGCAAAATACAAAACCTGATTGAGACTTTGAATCGTCCCTATCAGTTTGGAAGCTAGCATCCGTGTAACCATTTACAACGAGCTCTTCCTCTCCACCATACACTAAGAACATATCCTTAGTCCTTCTCAAGTACTTTAGAATATTCTTGACAGCTGTCCAGTGACCATCACCAGGATTAGACTGATACCTGCTCGTCATGCTCAAAGCATAAGAGACATCAGGTCGAGTGCATAACATTGCGTACATGATTGATCCAATTGCCGAAGCATATGGAATCATCTTCATGCGGTCCTTATCTTCCAAAGATTTAGGACACTGGTCCTTAGAGAGACTCACACCATGTGACATGGGTAAGAATCCTTTCTTGGACTCAAGCATGTTGAACCGTTTCAACACCTTGTCAATGTATGTACTCTGGGTCAAACCCAACAACTTCTTCGATCTATCTCTATAGATCTTAATACCAAGTATGTAAGTCGCTTCACCCAAGTCTTTCATAGAAAAGCAGTTCCCTAGGTTGTTCTTAACAACTTGCAGGGTCGGAATGTCATTCCCGATCAGCAGTATGTCATCTACATACACTATTAGGAAGACAACAATGCTCCCACTAATCTTCTTGTAAACACAAGACTCATCTTCGTTCTTGATGAAACCAAACTCTTTGATCTTCTCATCAAAACGCAGATTCCAACTTCGAGAAGCTTGTTTCAATCCATAAATGGATGGATTCAACTTGCATATTTTAGTGGCTTGACTTGGAGATTCAAAACCCTCGGGTTGTGTCATGTACACTTCCTCAAGGAGGTTTCCATTAAGGAAAGCCATTTTGACATCCATCTGCCAGATCTCGTAGCCATAATACGCAGCAATATCAAGTAGAATTCTGATGGACTTGACCATAGATACAGGGGAAAAGGTTTCATCATAGTAAACACCATGAATTTGCTTGAAACCTTTAGCCACCAGCCGGCCTTTGAATGTCTGTACATTCCCATCCATGTCGCTCTTCTTCTTGAAGACCCACTTGCACCCTATGGGTCGTACCCCTTCAGGTGGTTCCACCAAGGTCCAAACTTGGTTTGTGTATATGGAGTCCATTTCAGATTTCATGGCCTCAAGCCACTTCTCGGAGTCTGGTCCAATCATAGCCTCTTGGTAGGTTGCAGGCTCATCATCATGATCCACAAGCAACACATTACCCATTTGAGTCATGAGAAATCCATATCTCTCAGGCTCAAATCTTGGTCTACCAGTTCTACGTAGGACTTGTGTTTCTTGAGCAGGCTCTCCAGCTACAACTTCTTGTAGTCCTTGCTCAGGTTCCAATCCGGTTCGTTCATTGTTTGTGGCTCTTGAACTTCTTCAAGTTCTACCTTTGTAGTCTTTCTGGATAAGAACTCTTTCTCCAAAAAGACACCAGTCCTTGCGACAAACACTTTGCCCTCAGACGGCAAGTAGAAGTAGTATCCTTTGGTTTCCCTAGGATACCCCACTAGATAACATTTATCCGATTTGGGTTCCAACTTGTCAGGCATTTGACGTAGAACGTATGCCTCACAGCCCCAAATCTTGATGAATGACATACTGGGACGCTTCCCAGTCCATATCTCATATGGTGTCTTTAGAACCGTTTTTGTTGGAACTCGATTTAGTGTGAAAGCAGCAGTCTCTAAAGCAAAACCCCAAAAGGAAACAGGCAAATCTGCATGACTCATCATCGATCGCACCATGTCTAACAAGGTATGATTCCTCCTCTCAGAAACCTCATTATGCTGAGGTGTTCCGGGCGGAGTGAGCTGTGATACAATACCACACTCTTTCAGATGATCACGAAACTCATGACTCAGATATTCGCCACTTCGATCAAATCGGAGTGCTTTTATCCTTTTTCCCAGTTGGTTCTCTACTTCATTTTTAAACACTTTGAACTTTTCAAAGGTCTCGGATTTGTTCTTCATAAGAAACACGTATCCGTATCTACTGAAATCATCAGTAAATGTAACGAAGTAGTAGAACCCACCTCTAGCCATAGAACTCATGGGTCCGCATACATCACTATGTATTATACCCAAGAGATCATCAGCCCTCTCATTACAACTAGTGAAAGGAGCTTTCGTCATCTTGCCTAATAAACATTACTCGCATCTCTCAAATGATTCATAATCAAATGAGTCCAGTAGTCCATCTTTATGGAGCTTGGATATGCGTTTCTCGTTTATATGGCCTAAACGACAATGCCAAAGGTACGTAGGTTTCGAATCATTTATTTTAGTCTTTTAGTATTTTCTACATTATAGATCGGATGGTCTAAGTTCAAAACATATAAACCATTAAACAATTGGGCTACACCATAACAAACATCATTCATATAAATCGAACAACAATTGTTCTTAATTATAAACGAAAAGCCTTCCATGTCAAGACATGAAATGGATATAATGTTTCTAGTTATGGCTGGAACTAAATAACAGTTATCTAATTCTATTACAAGCCCAGTGGGCAAAGAAAGACAATAGACACCAACAGCGATGGAAGCAACTCTTGCTCCATTCCCGACGCGCAGGTCTACCTCCCCTTTACCCAACATTCTTCTCTTTCTCAGTTCCTGCACATTTGTACAAATGTGAGAACCACATCCGGTATCCAATACCCAAGATGAAGGAGCAGAAAGGTTTATCTCTATAACGTAAATACCTGAAGTGGAAGTCATACCTCCCTTCTTTTTCTGCAGATCCTCAATATAGAGGGGACAGTTCCGCCTCCAATGCCCTGCCTTACCGCAGTGGTGGCACTTTCCTTCTTTCGCTAGACCTTTCCTTTTCAGTGCAGAAGACATGGGATCAAGAGGAGACTTAGATCCAATCTTCGTCTTCTTAGATCCCTTGGCCTTGCCCTTGCTCTTATGCACCATCAATATGGGGCTGGCAGGTTTGACCTTCTTCATGCTATTCTCGGAAGTTCTCAACATGCCAAGGAGCTCGGGCAGTGTCTTTTCTATTTCTTTCATGTTATAGTTTAAGACGAACTGCTCATAACTGTCCGGCAACGATTGCAGGATCAGATCCGTGGCCAACTCTTGGCCCAAGGGAAAACCCAGTTTTTCAAGGTTCTCTATATACCTAATCATCTTGAGTACGTGAGTCCCTACTGAGTCTCGAGCTCCCATTTTGCACTGAAACAATACCTTGGATATGTCAAAGATCTCTTGCCGGGCTTGCCCCTCGAACATTTTCTTGAGGTGCCCGATTATCTCATAACCACACATGTTCTCGTGTTGCTTCTGATGCTTAGATGACATGGTAGCAAGCATGAGGCATTCCACATCCAAGGTATCATCTTGATACTTCTTGTAAGCATCTTTGTCTGCTCTCGGAGCATTTCCGGTCGGCTCTGCAGGGGCTTCCCCTTCCAAGACATAGAGCTTGCGCTCTTGCCTGAGAACAATTCTCAGGTTCCTATACCAGTTGAGGAAGTTCGTTCCATTGAGCTTGTCCTTCTCAAGGATGGCTCTCAGGGACAGCGCGGAGTGAGATGTATTTGCCATGGAAATTCTACAATAAATTTGCAAAAGATTTTCAGTACTATATTTCAAAATACATTTTACTTTAATAAGGACTTTAATTAAAAGAACTCCCACTATTTCAATCAAATCGATAACCCTTAATATCGATTCGGAGAGTTTATGCGAGCTACTCTCTTAGTGGACAAGATCCGCATTTCACCAACACAACGAGTCCGCTTTGGCGTTCCTCTCATAATGCGGTTATTTAGGTAGACAACATTTGTCAATTGCATCACTATACAACTCTTGTATGGCTGATGAATAACTCTTTATTCGCATCCATCATATGGAGCATGCCAACCCTACGCCTCTAGGCACTCAACCTGTTGGGGAAATGATTTATCTTAACCCCTAGAATTAAGAATAATATAAATTCTAAGTATGAAAAATTAGGCTAAGTAAATATGCGTCAAATAGTATTCGACGCAACGTCGAAGTATAGTCGACGTTTCTCTCAGAATGAGTCGAAGTAACTCTTAGAAGAATTCGACGTAATCTTTGTCGACGTACCTCTGACTTCTAGTCGACGCATTTGATAAAGTCGATGCACATTTGTCGATGCACCTTCCTTATTCTCCTCTCGACGTCCAGCCAGGATGAAATTGACGTTTACGTCGAATAGTAATCGACGCACGTCGATATCTATAAGTAATTCAAAAACACGCCATATCTCTTTCCTTCTTTCTGTAGATCTGATTTTTATGGAATGATATTATTCTTTTTATAGCCGTTCTGAATCAGCCTTTCCTTCTATTTGATTCTTGGCTAATTTGATTAAGATTATTATGGATATTATTTGAAATCAGAATGAATTCCTTTCCTTCTACAGAATATTGATTATGGAAACTCTAAATATCTTTCTAATTCTCTGTCTGCTAATTGATTATTCTCCTTTAGCAATATATTTTAAAACAGAGCTATAAATAAGAAGGAGGTCGACAGAGAACAAGAAGAAGTGATCCACCATATACATTTGAAAAAGAGGAAGTGCTCCCAAGTGAAGAGTGAGAAAATTGAGAAAAGAGATAGTGTGCTGCAGAAAAGAAAAAGCCTTCATCTTCTCCTTCTTCTGAAGTCATTCTACTGCAAATTCTGAAAGCTCTCACAAAAGAGAGAAAAGCTTACAATCTCCTTCTCACTATAGAAGAGAGATCATATTCACTATACTTGTGCTTCTAATCTTCTTGCTAGGAAGAAGATTCTTTCTTACATATATTGTCTTCTGTTCTTCTACTTGTTCTACTACTTCTTCTCATTCTATTTTCAAATTGTGTAAAAGAGTTTTTAGAATCTCTCTTCAAAAAATTCAGTTGTAGTGGTTCTAAGAGTCTCCTTACCAAAAGACTCAGTTTGGTTCTAAGAGTCTCCTTATCAAAAGACTCAGTCTGGTTCTAAGAGTCTCCTTATCAAAAGACTCGGTGCAAGTTAGTGAATTCCTACCAAGGGGGTAGAAGAGTGGACTACCCAAAGTTTGGGGAACCACTATATTTCCTTGTGTTGTGCTGTGATTTTCTTCTTGCCATTTTTCTTCTTTACTTGATTAATTCTTGTTGGTGTGTGGGAAGCTTGAATCTGTGATTATTATACATATATATATAATTGCACAAAGTATTTTTAAATCTCTATTCACCCCCCCCCCCCCCCCCCCCCCTCTAGAGAATTCTAGTGAGGTTAACTGTGCACTTTCAATTGGTATCAAAGCCAGGTTGATCTAAAAAGGTTAACTCCTTGATCAAAAAGATCCTACCTCTTTTTATATATACATATTTATAAAAATTATTTTCACATGGCACAAATCAAAGATTATGCTTCCACCAGACCACCAATGTGCAACCTTGAAAAGTTTGCAGTTTGGAAAACAAGAATTAGGATTTATATGAATTCTATTGATGAAGAATTATTTGATGTTATTATGACAGGTCCTCCCAAGCCATTCAAGAAGGACTCAAGTGGAAAGGTCACACAAACACTTACTCCAAAGGCTGAATGGACAGATGAAGAAAAGAAAGCTTAAGCATGTGATGCCAAGGCTATGAATATCTTAGTCTCAACCCTCTCAGATGAAATCTTCCAAAAGATTGCTGAATATGAGTCAGCTAAGGAAATATGGGAAGCTCTCAATAAAATGGTAGAAGGGAGTGCTGATGAGAGGAAGGATAAAAAGGCATTACTCATCTTTCAATATGAAAACTTCCAGAAGAGAGAAAATGAAAGTGTTGCTGACATGTATGCCAGATTCAGCCACATAATAAATGAGCTAAAAACCCTTGAGAAGGACATATCTCTCACTGAGATAAATGACAAATTGCTAACTTGCTTCCCTAGCTCTTGGGATTCAAGAATCTGGCCAATTAAAGACTCCAGAAGTCAAAAAGAAATCTCAACAGATGTCCTGTTAGGTAAATTAAGATCTTATGAACAGCTGTTGAAAACAAGAGCAGAGAAAGAAGAGAAAGAAAAGGATTCTCCACTCTCAAAAGAAAAGATCATTGCTTTGAAGGCTACTGAAGGTGAACCCTCTACAAATGATGAAGAGCTGATCAGTCTACTGGCCAGAAGGTTCAAGAAGTGGATCAAAACATAAGGATCCAGAAGGAGAGACTCAAAAACCAGGCATGACAAAACTCCTAATAAAGAGATTATCTGTTATTCTTGCAGTAAACCTGGACACATTGCACCTGAATGTCCTAAAGAGATCATAAATAAGAAAGATCTGAAAAGAACAGATCTAAAGAAGAAGAAGAAGAAAGAGAAAGGGTTCATTGCTCAATCATGGAGTGATTCAGAATCTGAAGGGAGTACCTCATCTGAAGATGATCAGGAAAAGGCTAAGCAAGAGGAAACCTGTTTGATGGCTACTGAAAAGCCTGAAGATACATCTCTGGTAAATATATTTGATGATATAGATTTCTCTTCCACTGATTTCAAAAATAGTTTCAAAGAATTCTGTTTAGATCTAGTCAAATCTGAGAAAGAGGTAAAGGAACTAAGAAATGAACTACACAATCTCAAACAAGTAAATACACAACATAAAAACTATGAGCTCAGTCTAGGACTCTAAGAGGAACAACTAAATAAAATCAATACTGAAAATCAAGCACTGAGAAATGAGCTAGAAAAGGCAAAAGCTTTTGAAGACTCTCTAAATGGCAGAAGTCAGAAGCTCAAGATATCTCTAACAATCTCACTGATAGATTTAGACAACTAGAATATAACACTGACTTAGAACCCAAACCTCAATCACCCAGCAAATATGTCTGGAGACATCCTATTCACTTCACTAGGGAAAATCATTTGACAGGAGAAAGATCACAAACAACAACTGTTTTTAACAAAAATAGTCCCACTATATATGAAGGAATTCTAGGAAAATATCCTCAGAAAAGAAACAAATTTGCGTCGAATCATTATCGACGTACGTCGAATCCTACTCAACGCAACTCAAATAATGCATCGATTTCTAATCAACGTAGACACCAAAATACGTCGACTTCCAATCGACGCAATCTCTCCTATGCTTCGACTAAAAGTAACCACAGAATGAAGGAAGCGTCGACTTTCACTCGACGCAACTTTAAACATACGTCGAATTTATATCGATGCAACCAATCTAACAGAAATGTTTCCTTTTCAAAAAGGTCTTCTCAATCCATTTCCTTCTATTATGAACACTATTTCTGCAACATTACCAAAGAAAATTGGTATGATAAGCCAATGCCCCTAAAGGAGGAAGGATATTCTGAAAAACCCACTTATTATTTCATTAAACCTTTCACAGTTGGGAAGAAGGGACCCCAGCTTAGGAGGGTCCAAACTAATATTTAAAATCTTATGTGCAGATGTATCACATCTCCAGGCTGGTGTGGTACTTGGACAGTGGATGCTCCATGCACATGTCAGGATTACCAAAAACCATCTGGGCTGAAGCAGTCAACACTGCAAACTATGTTCTAAATAGAAGCCTCATACACAAAACTAAGTCAAAAACTCCATATGAACTCTTGAAAGGAAAAACACCCATTGTTAAATACTTTAAAATATTTGGATGTGCTTGCTTTATCTTAAATAATGGGAAAGATCATCTTGCCAAGTTTGACAAGAAGTCTGATGATGGAATATTTCTTAGGTACTCATCATCTAGTAAAGCTTATAGATGCTATAACAGGAGAACTCTCATAATTGAAGAATCTATGCACATTATATTTGATGAAACTAACATGCTGTTTAAGGGGGAGGAAACTTCCACCAATCCTTTTCCACAGGAAAATAGCAGCATAGATACTCAGCTTGAACAACTGACTCTAGAGAACAAAGACACTGGGAAAGAAAACCAGCTACATGAACCAAGTGAGGAGTCTGAACAAGAGCATGAAGAAGGTTCAGAGAAGGTCAATCAAAACCAACTCCCATAAGAGAACATAGTTCAGGAAGAACAGTTTGACAATGATCAAATGTGATGTTCCAAAAAGAAATCTATACATTTAGAACGCTTCCAAATTTCTAGATTTGCACGCACTTGATCGCAACCTCCCTCTGATACCACTGTTGGGTTTTTCTAAATACCATACATAATGATATGAACACATGAAATGTGCGCAGCGGAAGAAAACTAAAACAACCCAAAGAGTAAGGATCTTGCGGATCTCATGAATCAAAAGATTAGGAAAGCAAAATGCAATATAGCTTCGCGGGATTGAGTTAATACTCAACCTAGGTGCTCCAAGAAGGAATCCGGTAGACTAAATATGAGTTCCAAGAACCGAAATGTATCGGCTCCTCTACAGCGATCCACACGAACGATGGAGAACCCCAAAGCCTTGTCGAACAAGGAATGGGTCGGAGAAGGAAGCTCTCAGCGTCCCCACGAACTGCTAGGTCCGAGATAGGGGAGGCGGCGACCGTCGGCGGCGGATCACAGCAGACGGGAAGAACAAGAAGTCCTCTTGCGGAACTTTTCCGGACGGCCGTTCTCTTCTTCAATCGCAAAAGGGGTTCAATCTACTCCGTCATTTTTTGAAGACCTAATCGCGTTCTTTTTATACGCAAGGTATAAAACAGGCTATCCGCAGACCAGAGGAAAAAATAGAACAATTCTGGTATTGATTTACACATTCGCTGAATTCGACAATTCGACTAAACAATATAACCGAATTCGACTATATACAATAACTGAATTCGTCTATATGCTATAGCCGATTCGACTATATAAATTCGGTTATATGATTTCGTCGAAACCATTTCGTCGAACTAACACATTTCGGCTAAACCCTTTAGTCGAATTTGTTACAGTTCGGCTAAACACTTTAGCTGAATCAATATCGCTGAATTCCATTAGTCGAATCAAAATAATTTGGTTAAACCCTTTAGCCGAATTTGACACAGTTCGGTTAAACCCTTTTACCCGAATTTGTCTAGCATAAATCCATTCGTTTAAACCCTTTAAACGATTTCCGGTTGAGACATTCTCAAGTTAATGCCAAGCAGTCACATGATTGGTCCTCCACTCATATCCAATATGAGTAAGGCCAACACAATCCTTTCTCCAACTTCCCCAAACGCTTTTATGTGCGACCCTATAGACTCATATTACGTTGGCAGTAAGACTAACTATTGATTGCTTTGAGATCATCTCAGAAACTCCAACAATAGTTGCTTGGATTAGTCTAATATTTTAGACATAGTTGTAACTAGCATAGATGCACCCCTTCCCAAAAATCATAATTTTTGGGCAACTTTTTCCTATAGTTGTATGATCAATATTGTTTTTCATATTAATGGAATAAAAGTGGTTAGATAGATGCAAAATGACCCAAATCTTGGATGACATAATTGTTTGGTCATACATAGTCACATATCAAAAGTTGAGATCATTTGGATCACTGTAGAATATTATATTACACATACATAGGAATGTCATGTATGGAAAGGTGGTGTGCATATAACACATTTGTGAATTTTGTGATTTCATCACTTATGGCTTGTGGTATGCTCATGAAATTTGGGAAACACACATAGCACAAAGGAGGGTATCATCCATAGAAATATTAGGATTTTTGGGAAGGAAAATCCTAAGTATTTGAGTAATAATGTATTTGTCGCATAAATGTATTAATAAAAAAATTGATCAAATAACTTAGGATAAATCTGATTTTCGGTTACATGATACTTTAGGATGTTATATACCTCTGGAAAGTTTATGGGGATTTTTGGAATTAATTTTCTTAGTCATTTGAGCATAATGAATTTTGTCACAAAGTGTATTAATGAAATAAACATCACCTAAGATCTAGAGAAAAATCCAATACTCTGTCATATGATGTTTTACCTTGAAATATATCTCCTAAGATCACCTAAGATTTTGGAAGTCATTCACACTATAAATTACCAAAAATGCCCTTTGTCACACTTATGTATTAATGAAATTTATATGGTCAATATTATCTGGAAAATTTGGCTAGACTGTATTTTGATCATTATAAGTCTATGGAAATTTTTGTAGAATTTTTAGATATGTTATTTTAGTACTTACTGTTTAATGTGCCAATTGATTTTATTATTTAAATAGTGGTCTTAAACATTATGAAAAATTAAGAAATCCAGATAGCCATGATAATTATATATTAAATGTCACTGATAATTTATTGGGAGCATTTTGACATCAGAAAGTTGTACTTCATGTGTAAAGTGAGGTGTGCATTATCATTAAAGTATTTTTATAAATGGCCAAAATAGTTGGGAAAATTATGAATTTCTGACCATCTTGTAATTAGGTCATGTTTAACCTATGGTAAAAATGTTAAGACATTTGGTCATGTTTTAGTGATGATCACATTATAGAGATCAAATTAGTTCAATGTTGAGTTGGTCTGCGATTAGAAAAAACATATGGTAGTGTTTAGGCTAGCCAAAACATGTAGAAATGGAATGATATTTGGAGCACAACACTAGGGCTTACATAACTACATACCATATAAGTTGTAGACTTGTTGGAGGACCTCTACCCTATAGAGAATAGTGAACGGGAAGCATGTCTCGGTGAGCAATTGAAGCATTTAGGGAGTTTCTTATATGGAACACTTATAATGACCTTTGGAGTGGTAATTTGATCATAATGATTCAAGATTAGTGTTGGTCACATAGATGAATACTTAAGAATTGGCACCACGCACCGAAAAGAGTTCATCAATTTACCTAAAAGAAGCCTAAGTCATCCTTAAGCAATTTAGAGCAACCATGGGGATAACTTTAAGAAGGATAGTTACCAATAAAAGTAAATATTCTGAGAAAGGAAGGTCTGGGATGTCACCCCAGAATACCATCTAGTACCGCTGCGAGCCCTTCACGAGGTAGACCTCAGGAAGTGCAGAATCCACCTTAAATTGTTATGGTCGCCTAAATAACAAACAAGAGTAATCCCTAAATGAGACAAGTTGAGAAAAGTAAACCTCGTCCTATTATAGAGGACAGAACAGTTCAAGAGTAGTTAGTCCTGCAAGCTGAAGGCTCGGGTGATGTGATAAATCTTGCATGTGCATAAACTAGTGGCTGGTCTTCGGTATGAGTCCATTTGTCACACCAATGGCGGTATGTTGACCTTGGCGGGGTGTGGTAAGTTAGAGGGCCAGTAGGTTACTTTACTGCGGTATAGCAGACAATCCCTAGTAACCCACCCCCAATGATAAAAGTCCAGCGGGATGACAGCAAGAGTACGCAAAGGCTCACGGAAGTGCACTTAGGACATGTACAACAACGTACATAAGGTCTAGGTATGGTAGTGTGTATACCCACCTAGAAGTGGAGTGCCTGATCCACTGATTTCGTTACCACGACGGAAGTACCTGAGAGGCTTGCTACCTCCGAAAAGCGGGAACTAAAGGTCTGTTCGTGTAGAGTCGTGTGAGTGAGTTCCAATGTATGAACATAGCATAACATATCATAACATTCATAACATCATAATGACATATACATTTGCAGACCCTTATCATATAAATTAGTATGGGCTCTTTTATATGATAAGTTATAATTCCAGAAATCTTAACTTATAAGTTTGTATGAGCATTCATATAAGTTAAGGTACTGTAGATAATAGTGTGGTAGTCTTCCTTATTACTTAACTTGCGCTATTTTTACTTACTACTCGTTATTTACCTACTACTACTGTTCTATTTACTACTATTCATCTTGCTCGCTCATTCATTATGCTGCTTGTATACTCTATGTCACCTGTACCTTCTTTTACCCCTTGTTGTCCTCTGCTTCGTCCTCCCGCTCGGTACCTAGGAGTCATGGGGGAGGAAAGGAGAAAATGGCTTAGTCTTTTTGACTAACGGTCGGATGTTGCCATAACACCAGAAGATCGAGGAGCAGGAGCCGCAATACATCAGGCAGGACGTGACGGCAGACCCTGAGGAGCAGATGTCACACATCACTACTTCCACACGACAACAGGTTGGAGAGTATCTTGTGTTTCTTTCACATAGTGTAGAGTGAGAGTGAGATTTACTCTTATTAGTTACTTTTGGATCTGTACCGTGCTTAAGCCCTTGCACTCTCTTTAGATGTTTTCATTGTGGACTATTTTCACTCTCTTACATATATACATATATGTGTGTTGTGGTTGTGGACTGGTCCAATTTGTACTAATTACTTCTTGCAATTGTCCTGTGATATGATCGATTTAGCCGACAGGATCGGCGTTGAACGGTGATAACTAACCCGTGAGTTGGGGTCACCATAAGACATGGGTTCTAGGCATAAGATCCGGGAAACTCCCAGGTAAGGAGGAGGGGGATCTTACAACTGGTATCACTTGACAATGATCATAACAGAAAGAAGTCCACAAAACATTGGGTCGCCCCGCTCGAGCATTAGTTTGCGGACAAACTATGCAGCGGAAGCAATGGTGTGCCCATGCATGAAATCACACATATATAGGCCGATTCTAATAATTTCCTTACATTTGTGTAGCCCCCAAAGAGTACCGACCCACGAGATACCGCTCCTTTCCCTTTGGCTACCACTCCCTTCCAGCATTCAAAGCTCGGTCAGACGTTGACAGCCATACTAGAGGCCTTTAAGGCACAGCAGGTTTCGACCTCTCAGCCGAACCCAAGATCTAATTGGTTGAGCGCATTCAATAGCTTGTCCCCTCCGATGTACCACGGGACAGAGAATGTGTTCAGGACAGAGGAATGGTTGGACACTATACATGAGATGCTCACAGGCATCAACTGCCCGGTCAGCACGACAGTCTCTTTGGCGACTACTGCTTTGGATGTCCATGCCAAGAGATGGTGGAAGACCTTGATGGATTCCACTTACGCAGACCGAGATTACTCAGAGATTACTTGGGAGGAGTTCAATGCCACCTTTCCGGAGAACTTTGTGACGGTGACGGACAGGGACGAGTTGGAGGAGAGGTTTTTGAACCTCAGACAGGGGAGCCGGTCCGTGATAGAGTACCAGAGGGGGTTTTCCCATCTGGCTAGATTTGCGGGGATGCACTCAATGGATGACAGAGGTTTTGCCAAGAGGTTCTAATGGGGAATAAGACCCATTGAGGCAGGCATTGTTGTTCGTGGCCGAGGATAGTTTGGCCAAGATTGTAGAGACGACAAAGAAGCTGGAGGCAGATCATCTGATGGTGCAGAGTAGGGGAAAGAGATCACGGGATAGGAGACACTTTGGAGAGGGTAGTCGGGGACCGCAGAGGGGCAGGATTATAAGGCATAGGAGAGGCGGAGGACACCCCCGTCCTAACTTCAAGCCGGATCAGCAGCAGCCTCCTGCAGTGCCAGTCCCTCCACCAGTGCAGATTCAGGAGCCACCAAGGCACGATGATAGAGGATTCCGCCCAGTATTATGCTTCGGATGCCACCAGCCAGGGCACATCAGGGCCAATTGCCCCTAGCTATTCCGTCCTCCTCCTACCCCTCCACCAACCCCTCCAGCAGCAGCACCAGCACATCATGGCCGGGGCAAAGGGCGAGGTTGGGGTCGGAGACATCACGGTAGAGGTCCATGACAGGAGCAAGTGTATGTATTGGATTTAGCCCAGGAGAGGAACCCCAAGGAAGTCATTGCAGGTACTTTAATGTTTTCTTTACAATTACATAGTACCTTGCAAAGCATTAGTTTTATTAGACTTATAACCCAAACAACAAAACTACCCCAGGTATAGTGTTTGTCTATGGCAAACCTGCATACACTTTATTCGACACGGGTGCTTCGCACTTATTTGTCTCGGAGGAGTTCAGACACGATCTGAATCAAGTACATCACTTCGAGGGCATCCACCGGAAGGTGCGACTACCAGACCGGTCAGAGATAGAGACATGCGCCTAGTGCAACAGGGTGGTAGAGATTAGAGGAAAGACATTTGATGCACCGACGATACGCCCAAGGATGCCAGATTTTGATTTGATCCTAGGCATGAACTGGCTACACGGGAACCATGCCAGGATCGACTTCCCGACAAAGAAGATCGTACTGAAGTATGATGACTTTGAGGTGGTAGTAGAAGGTATTAGACCCGTCTCCCATACTTTATTATCCTCTATTCAGACTGTTAAATCCCATCATCAGGGAGACGAGGTGTATTTGGTCTGCTTTGGGATGGTAGAGGCGGAGGCCTCCATGGTCGACATCCCCGTGGCTTGGGACTTTTCTGACGTATTCCCAGAAAAGTTGCCCGGACTACCTCCACGATGAGACGCGGTCTTCCAGATCCAGCTAGTGCCCGGAGCCAGGACCTTGTCTCGGGCACCATACTAGATGGCACCCAAGGAGCTGGTTAAGTTCCGCACTCAGCTCCAGGAGCTAGTGGAGTCAGGATTTGTTAGGCGGAGCTCATCGCCATGGGGAGCTCCAGTGCTATTTGTGAAGAAGAAGGATGGGTTGCTTCGACTCTGCATAGACTACCAAGCGCTGAACCGACTGATGGTGCTGAATACTTATCCGCTACCGAGGATCGACGAATAATTTGATCATCTTTAGGGAGCCCACTGGTTCTCCAAACTCGATCTGAGGTCAGGGTATCATCAGTTGAGGATCCAGGAAGAGGATATACCAAAGACGACATTCAGCTCGCGCTATGGCATATCTGAGTTCACTGTGATGCCTTTTGGGCTCACGAGTGTGCCATCCACATTCATGAGTCTGATGAACCGTGTGTTTGAAGCCTACTTGGACATCTTTGTCATAGTTTTCATCGATGACATCTTGATCTACTCAAGGACCAAGGAGGACCATACCCAACATTTGGCATTGGTATTGAGGAAGCTGAGGGAGCACCAGATGTACGCCAAGTTTTTGAAGTGCCAGTTCTGGCTGCAGGAGGTAGCATTCTTGGGACACACCATCAACAAAGCCGAGTTAGTGGTAAATGATGCGCAAAACTATGTCTGCAAATGACAACGACAAGTGTACCATGTCGTGTGTAGAATAGGTTTGTTGGGAAAATGATTTCTCTTAACCCCTGAAAAAGAATTGAATATAAATTCTAAGAAAGGAAAATCAAGGTTAAGTAAATATGCGTCGAATAGTATTCGACGCAACGTCGATGTAGTATCGACGTCCCTTTCAGAATGAGTTGAAGTACCTTTAAGAATAATTCGACGTATCATATGTCGACGTAGCTCTGACTTCTAGTCGACGTATCTTGAGAAGTCGACGCACCTTAGTCGACGCACCTTCCTTATTCTCCTCTTGACGTCCAGCCAGGATGAATTCGACGCGCACATCGAATAGTAATCGACGCACATCGATTTCTATGATTAATTCAAAAATCGCTAGATCTCTTTCCTTCTTTTATAAATCTGATTTATATGGAATCAATTTATTCTTTATAGCCGTTCTGAATCATTCTTTCCTCTAATTGATTCTTGGCTAAATTGCTTAAATCCTTTAGGGACATTATTTGAAATCAGATTGAATACTTTCCTTCTATGGATATATTTGTTATGGAAATTTCTCTTTGTTTCTAATACTCTGCCTGCTAATTGATTATTCTCCTATAGTGTTATTTTAATGAACAGAGCTATAAATAACAAGGTGGTCGGCAGAGAGCTACAAGAAGTGATTCACCATTTTTACATTTGAAAAAGAGGAAGAGCTCCCAAGTGAAAAGAGAAAATTGAGAAATAGTGCTGCAGCAAAGAACAAGCTTCCTTCTCCTTCTCTCTCTGAAGCCATACTGCTGCAAACTCTAATAGCTTTCACAAAAGAGAGAAAAGGGCTACAATCTCCTTCTCACTATAGAAGAGATATTTCATTCACTACTTCTTATGCTTCCAATCTTCTTGCTAGGAAGGAGATTCCTTCTTGTCTTTATATTATCTCTCTTTCTTCTTCACATTTATTTTCACATATTGTAAAAGAGTTTTTAGAATCTCTCTTCAAAAAATTCAGTTGTACTGGTTCTAAGAGTCTCCTTTTCAAAAGACTCAGTTGGTTCTAAGAGTCTCCTTGTCAAAAGACTCAGGGTGGTTCTAAGAGTCTCCTTATCAAAAGACTCACTACAAGATAGTGAATTTCCTACCAAGGGGGTAGAAGAGTGGACTACCCAAATTTTGGGGAACCACTATATTTCTTTGTGTTGTGCTGTGCTTTCTTGTCTTGCATTTACTTTCTTTATTTGCTTAATTCTTGTTGGTGTGTGGGAAACTTAATCTGTGAACACTACATATATATATATATAATTATTCACTTTGCACAAATTATTTGAAATCTCTATTCACCCCCTCTAGAGAATTCTAGTGAGGTTAACTGTGCACTTTCAATTGGTATCAGAGGCAGGTTGATCTAAAAAGGTTAACTCCTTGATCAAAAAGATCCTACCTCTTATATATATATATATATATATATATATTTCTAACAATCAATTTTCACATGGCACAAATCAAAGATTATGCTTCCACCAGACCACCAATTTGCAACCTTGAAAAGTTTGCACTTTGGAAAACAAGAATTAGAATTTATTTAAACTCTATTGATGATGAATTGTTTAATGTTATCTTGACAGGTCCCCCCAAGCCATTCAGAAAGGACTCAAGTGGAAAAGTGACTGAAACACTTGCTCCAAAAGCTGAGTGGACAGAGGACGAAAAGAAAGCCCAAGGACATGATGCCAAGGCTATGAATATCCTAGTCTCAACCCTCTCAGATGAAATCTTCCAAAAGGTTGCTGATTGTGAGTCAGCTAAGGAAGTATGTGAAGCTCTCACCAAAATGGTAGAGGGAAGTGCTGATGAGAAAAAGGATAAAAAGGCACTACTCATCTCTCAATATTAAAACTTTCAGAAGAAAGAAGGTGAAAGTGTTGCTGACATGTATGCCAGATTCAGCCTCATAGTGAATGAGTTGAAGACACTTGAAAAGGACATATCTCTCACTGAGATAAATGACAAACTGCTAACTTGCTTCCCTAGCTCTTGGGATTCAAGAATCTGGCCAATTAGAGACTCCAGAAGTCAAAGAGAAATTTCAACAGATGTCCTGTTGGGCAAACTAAAATCTTATGAACATCTATTGAAGACAAGAGCTGAGAAAGAAGAGAAAGAAAAGGCTCCTTCACTCTCAAAAGAAAAGAGCATTGCATTGAAGACTGTTGAAGGTGAACCCTCTATAAGTGATGAGGAGCTGATCAGTCTACTAGCCAGAAGGTTTAAGAAGTGGATTAAATCAGAAGGATCCAGAGGAAGAGACTCAAAAACCAGGTATAATAAAACACCTACTAAAGAGATTATTTGTTACTCTTGCAGGAAACCTGGACATATTGCACCTGAATGTCCTAAGGAGATCAGCAAAAAGAAAGATCTGAAAAGAACAGATCTACAGAAGAAAAAGAAGAAAGAGAAAGGTCTCATTGCTCAATCATGGAGTGATTCAGAACCTGAAGAAAGCACCTCATTTGACAATGATCAAGAAGAGACCAAGCTGGAGGAAACTTGCTTGATGGCCACTGAGAAGCCTGATGACACATCCATGGTAAATATACTTGATGATGTAGATTTATCTTCCACTGACTTCAAAAACAATTTCAAAGAATTCTGTTTAAATTTAATCAAATCTGAAAAAGAAATAGATGAACTAAGAAATGAATTAAAAATTCTCAAACAAGTGAATACACAGTATAATAACTATGAGCTCAGTCTAGGACTCTTAGAAAAGGAATTAGACAAAATCTGTACAGAAAATCAAACACTAAGAAATGAGCTAGCAAAAGCAAAGTCCTTTGAAGACTCTCTAAATGGGAGAAGTCAGAAGCTCAAGAACATCTCTAAAAATCTTACTAATAGATTTAGACAACTAGAAGATAATACTAACTTAGAACCAAAATCTCAATCACCTAGGAAATCTGTTTGGAGACATCCCATTCACTCCACTAGGGAAGGACATTTGACAGGAGAGAGATCACAGGAAAATCCAGTCCCGACGCAACCTCTCTCATGTTTCGACTGAAAGTAAACGCAGAATGGAGAAAGCGTCGACTTCATATCGACGCAACCATAAACCTACGTCGAATACATATCGATGCAACCAATCAGACAGACATCTCTCCTCTACCAAACAGCAATCTCAATCCATCTCCTTTTACTATGATCACTACTTCTGTAACATCACCAAAGAAAATTGGTATGATAAACCAATGCCCCTAAAGGAGGAAGGATATTCAGAAAAACCCACTTACTCTTTTATTAAATTTCACACTGATGGGAGAAAGGGACCCCAGCTCAGCAGGGTTCAAACTAATGTTTAAAATTTTTTGTGCAGATGTATCACATCTCCAGGCTGGTGTGGTACTTGGACAGTGGATGCTCCATGCACATGACAGGATGCAAAAACCTGTTAATCAACTTTGAGGATAGACTTGGACCATCAGTAACTTTTGGAGACTCTAGCTGTGGCCAAACCAAGGGCTTTGGAGATTTCAAAGAAGGGAAAGTCACCTTCAAGAATGTGGCAGTAGTCAAAGGACTAAAGCACAATCTGATAAGTATAAGTCAGATATGTGAAAATGGTAAGTATGAGGTAAAATTCACCACACTATTCTGCCATATTATTGATATCAAGACTGGTGCCACAATACTCAATGGAATTAGAAAAGGAAAAGTATATGTAGTGGACTTTAGTTCCTCACCCACAGAAGTCTGTTTATTCAACAATATTATTGATAAAAGTGAATTATGGCATAGGATACTAGGTCATCTAAACTACAAAACAATTAGTAAACTAGCAAAGAATAACCTAGTCAGAGGCTTACCAAAGGGTAGGTACTCTAAGGATTCTCCATGCAGACCTTGCCAACTAGGAAAACAAACCAAATCATCCTTCAAACCAATTGGTAAGGATGACTCTCCCAGGGTCCTTTACTTACTACACATGGATCTCTTTGGTCCTATATCCACTCAGAGCTTAGGTGGAAAATCCTATACCCTAGTCATTGTGGATGACTACTCTAGATTCAGCTGGGTATTCTTTCTAAGGGCTAAGTCTGAAACCCACAAGACTCTCTCAAGATTCATAAAACAAATTCAATCTGAACTCAATAGTCAGGTTTCCATAATCAGAAGTGATCATGGGACTGAATTTGAAAATCAGTTTATGAGTAGTTTTTGTGAAGAGATAGGTATCAAACAAAGTTTTTCAGCCCCTAGAACTCCTCAACAAAATGGAATTGCTGAAAGAAAGAATATAACTTTAATAGAATCAGGAAGGACCTTACTTGTAGAATCAGGTTTGCCAAAAACTTTCTGGGCTGAAGCAGTCAACACTGCCAACTATGTTCTAAATAGAAGCCTAATACACAAAACTAAATAAAAACTCCATATGAGCTCCTGAAAGGAAAAACACCCATAGTTAAATATTTTAAGATCTTTGGATGTGCTTGTTTTATCCTAAATAATGGAAAAGATCATCTTGCCAAGTTTGACAAGAAATCTGATGATGGAATATTTCTGGGATATTCAGCATCTAGTAAAGCCTACAGGTGCTATAACAAGAGAACTCTTAAAATTGAAGAGTCTATGCACATTATATTTGATGAAACTAACATGCTGTTTAAGGGGGAGGGAACTCCCACCAGCTCTTTTCCACAGGAAAGCAGCAGCATAAAAACACAGCTTGAACAACTGGTTCTAGAGAACACAGATAATGGAAAAGAAAACAAGATAAAGGAATCAAGTGAGGAGTCGGAACAAGAACATGAAGAAGATTCAGAAAAGAGCATTCAAAACCAACTCCCACAAGAGAACATGGTTCAGGAAGGCCAGGTGGACATTGACCCTATCACCAATAAGGAAGAAGAACATCTGACAAGTCCAGGCAGGACAAGGGTCAATTTGAAAGATCATCCACAAACTCAAGTAATTGGAGACCCCAATACAGGAGTAAGAACAAGACACCAGGTCTCCAATGGGATGATGCTCCAATGCTTCCTATCACAAGTTGAACCAAAGAAGTTTGAGGAAGCAAATTGTGATCCTCACTGGATTATGGCCATGCAAGAAGAACTAGGCCAATTTGAGAGAAACAAAGTATGGAACCTAGTTGAAAGACCAAGAAACTACCCTGTGATTGGTACAAAATGGGTATACAGGAACAAACTAAATTCCACTGGAGTAATTGTCAGGAACAAGGCAAGACTTGTAGCACAAGGATATAGACAAGAAGAAGGGATAGACTACAACCAGACCTTTGCTCCAGTAGCCAGATTAGAGGCAATCAGGCTCTTTCTTGCCTATGCAGCCTTCATGAAGATTAAAGTCTACCAAATGGATGTCAAGAGTGCTTTTCTGAATGGTGATCTTCAAGAAGAGGTATATGTGGAGCAACCACCAGGTTTTGTTAATCCCTCTTCTCCTAACTTTGTTTATAGACTTAACAAAGCACTATATGGTCTTAAGCAAGCACCTAGAGCTTGGTATGAAACTCTCTCTAATTTTCTTTTATAAAATTTCTTTGAAAGAGGAAAAGTAGACAAGACACTCTTTACTAGAACCCATAAAAACCAACTCCTTGTTCAAATATATGTAGATGACATCATCTTTAGCTCAACTCATCCTAAATTGTGTAAAAGATTTGCTAATCTAATGCAATCCAAATTTGAAATGAGTAGTATGGGAGAACTCTCATATTTCTTAGGATTACAAGTAAAACAAAGTAGTGAGGGAATCTTCATCTCACAATCCAAATATACTAAAGAGCTAATCAAAAAGTTTGGTATGGAATCAGCATCTACCATGAAAACACCCATGGCAACCAATGTCATTATAGAAAAAGATGATAAAGGAAAATCAGTAGATCAAAAGACTTATAGGGCCATCATAGGATCCCTTCTATATCTAATAGCTAGCAGACCTGATATCATGTTTGCCACTTGCATATGTGCTAGATTTCAAGTTGATCCAAAGGAATCCCATCTCACCTCTGTAAAAAGGATTCTTAGATACCTAAAGGGAACCCCTGAACTAGGACTATGGTACTCAGCAGAAACCAACTTTGAATTAATAGGTTTCTCAGATGCAGATTATGCTGGATATAGGGTTGATAGAAAAAGCATATCTGGTACCTGCCAATTCCTAGGTGACAGATTGATATCATGGTTTAGTAAGAAACAAACCTCAGTCTCAACCTCAACAGCTGAAGCTGAATACATAGCTGCTGGGAGCTGTTGTTCACAAATCCTGTGGATGCAAAATCAGCTACTTGACTACAAATTGGAAATACATAACTCTAAGATCTATTGTGATAGCTCTAGTGCTATATCCATAGCATCCAACCCAGTCCTTCATAGTAGGACCAAACATATAGAGATCAGGCATCACTTCCTTAGAGACAATGTTGAGAAGGGTAAAATAACCTTAGAATATATTCCCACAGACAATCAAAGAGCAGACATATTCACAAAACCCTTAGATAAAGCTAAGCATAACTATTTCATCAACACCTTAGGAATGCTTGATGGTATTCTGTAACTACCATTGTGGGGAAATCTAAAAGAAATCAGGAAATCTAAGAAAGTATTTGAAGATGCGTCGAATACATATCGACGCACCCTTGAGAAGAACTCGACGCTGGCGTTGATTTCTTCCCGGCAAAGATACATCGATAACTTATCTACGCTCCGTCGAATTGATATCGACGCAGGGCTATGAACACGTCGACAGAATGCTATGTGGACAAATCTCCACGGAGCGTCGACTTTATATCGACGCATTTGTCGACATCAAATCGACGTAACGTCGACTTCTGGCTACAATTAGAATCAAATCCTCACTTCCTCTTTTGACGATTGGATTACCTGATATACCTTGATTTCTGTTTCCTTTCTCGACGTTTCACCTCCTTTAAATAATACTTCTTATTTCATAACATATACTCTCCTAAAACCCGCCAAAACTTCGTCTTCTACCTCTCTCTCTCTCTCTCTCTCTCTCTCTGCAATAATGGCACCAACTCCTGATCAATCGGCCCTCATCAAAATGATGAACGATACTCTCGAACACCTAGTAAGTGATTTCCAGAATCGCCTGAATCATTTCGCCAATGAATGCGCTGCCATGATCAACACCTGTGCAGCCAAACTGGCAACCCTCTCTTCTTCTCTTCCTGAGCTAAATGCTCTCATTCAAGAACGACCTCTGTCGCCAGAAAGGTTTAAATCCTTTGTGCAGGATATAAACCAGGGGGAGAGTTGCTCCAGAAACCCCCCTTGTCAGGTTATCTATCTCTCTTCAAAGCTCAGTATTAATTTCTTTTTCAATTCTACACCTTATCTCTAAAAGATTACACCAACCTCTTCTCTTATAATAGGCTCCAATCCTCTCCAATCACTCTGACTACACATTCAACAAATACTTTGGAGAGACCTCCTCTTATCACACTGAAGGAGATCATGCTGTGAATTCAGCATTTAGAATTGATGCCCCATATACTCAGGGGGAGCTTCCTGTGGTAAAGAATTCAGGAGTTCAGGGGGAGGAAGAAGCAGCTACCTCTGATGACTGGAAGGGACATATGTGGACTGATGCACCCCTATGTGAAGAAGATTTTCAGCATCACTCTCCTGGATTCTCTGCCAGTTACATCAAACTGAAGACACCTCTACTTGAGGACATCCCTTCAGAAGAGCCTGGAAGAGACAAATCTCCCTCTCCACCTCTACCTCCACCTCAACTTCCTTCTCTACCTTCATCTCCACCTCTACCTCTACCTCCACCTCAACCATCTTCTCTACCTCCACTGCTACCTCTACCTCTTCCAATAGCAAAACTCACTAAACAGATCCTACCTAGGCAAAGTACAGAAGGACAGATGAAAAGGAAAAGAGAAGCCATTCCATACTGGCAAAACTTCTTCAAAGAAGAAAGGAAAGAGTATGCAAAAGAAAAGAAGTATAGAAAAGCATGTGAGGAAATAAAAAGATTTGAAAAGATGCCTATTATCACTCCTAACAGCCCTGTAAAGGAGTACCATGACCCTGACATGGAAAAGAGGCATGAATAGATAAGAGAAAGAGAACTGTATGAATATGAAGCAGCTAGGAAAGAAGTGGAAGATAAAAGGAATGCCTGGATGGAAAAGATCAACAAGGGAATGACTAAGGAACAAATTCTTGCTGAATCTTCTATCAGAATTCCAAAGAAGTTGTTTGATATTGAAGCTTATCAAAAGAAAAACTCTCAGGCAGGGATCATTCTAGAAAAAGGTCAAAAACACAAGAAGGGTGTAGGGTGTACAGAAGATACTTACATTCCCTACAAGAAGCCCAACAGACCTGTAAAATTACACAAGTGGCATGCCTCACCCTGGAATGGGAAAGGAAAAATGGCTGAGATTCCTGAGAAGCAGCAATCAGAAAAGAAAACAGAATATAGGCCCAAGGTTGATGGCAAGGGACCACCTGAGATCAAGCCTACTGAAAAGAAAGTTCAAAACATTACAATTGAGATGATAGATGAAAAGGCAGCAATCATCATCAGCAAAGGCTACTCCATAAATGACATAATCCCTGATGGTGATAAACTATTGGAAAAACTGCATACAATCATCAGGAATGTCCAGGAACGACCTGATAGAGCCAGGGGCTACATTTTTGATGCTATTGAAAACTTATCTAGAGAACTTTATTCTGCTTTTGTCAATTTCATGTACAAAAAGAAGTTTCTGGTTTAATTCTTGTGAAAGACAAATACTTGTCATATGCTTTCTTATTCTAATTTCTCTTCTGATTATTTAATATATCTCTTATCTTTACAAATACTGTGCTGGGTTAATTATATGCTAGTACAATTTCCCTCTAAATAAGGTTAAGACAAATAGGGGAAGGTTGTTGGGAAAATGATTTCTCTTATCCCCTGAAAAAGAATTGAATATGAATTCTAAGAAAGGAAAATCAAGGTTAAGTAAATATGCGTCGAATAGTATTCGACGCAACGTCGATGTAGTATCGACGTCCCTTTCAGAATGAGTCGAAGTACCTTTAAGAAGAATTCGACGTATCATATGTCGACGTAGCTCTGACTACTAGTCGACGTATCTTGAGAAGTCGACGCACCTTAGTCGACGGACCTTCCTTATTCTCCTCTCGACGTCCAGCCAGGACGAATTCGACGTGCACATCGAATAGTAATCGACGCACGTCGATTTCTATGATTAATTCAAAAATCGCTAGATCTCTTTCCTTCTTTTATAAATCTGATTTATATGGAATCAATATATTCTTTATAGCCGTTCTGAATCATTCTTTCCTCTAATAGATTCTTGGCTAAATTGATTAAATCCTTTATGGACATTATTTGAAATCAGATTGAATACTTTCCTTCTATGGATATATTTGTTATGGAAATTTCTCTTTGTTTCTAATACTCTGCCTGCTAATTGATTATTCTTCTATAGTGTTATTTTAATGAACAGAGCTATAAATAACAAGGTGGTCGGCAGAGAGCTACAAGAAGTGATTCACCATTTTTACATTTGAAAAAGAGGAAGAGCTCCCAAGTGAAAAGAGAAAATTGAGAAATAGTGCTGCAGCAAAGAACAAGCTTCCTTCTCCTCTCTCTGAAGCCATACTACTGCAAACTCTAATAGCTTTCACAAAAGAGAGAAAAGGGATACAATCTCCTTCTCACTATAGAAGAGAGGTTTCATTCACTACTTCTTGTGCTTCCAATCTTCTTGCTAGGAAGAAGATTCCTTCTTGTCTTTATATTATCTCTCTTTCTTCTTCACCTTTATTTTCACATATTGTAAAAGAGTTTTTAGAATCTCTCTTCAAAAAATTCAGTTATACTGGTTCTAAGAGTCTCCTTTTCAAAAGACTCAGTTGGTTCTAAGAGTCTCCTTGTCAAAAGACTCAGGGTGGTTCTAAGAGTCTCCTTATCAAAAGACTCAGTACAAGATAGTGAATTTCCTACCAAGGGGGTAGAAGAGTGGACTACCCAAAGTTTGGGGAACCACTATATTTCTTTGTGTTGTGCTGTGCTTTCTTGTCTTGCATTTACTTTCTTTATTTGCTTAATTCTTGTTGGTGTGTGGGAAGACTTAATCTGTGAACACTATATATATATATAATTATTCACTTTGCACAAATTATTTTAAATCTCTATTAACCCCCCCTCTAGAGAATTCTAGTGAGGTTAACTGTGCACTTTCAAGGTTCAAAGAAACCAAGGTCGTATTAGACTCGGGGAGGTCGAGTAATTCTACTTTGAAAAATTGTTATTATCGTATCAAATAGAAATTTGGAGTTGGGTTGTGACTAGTAAAAACTAGAAGGGCTAATATAATTAATTTGATGGTTTAGAAGCTAGCACACGATCTTGAATCACCTAGGAAATAGAGAATATTAAAATGAGAATGGAATGCAATTCTCTTGTTGAAGAGGCTTTGATCGCGGAGGTTAGATCTTAATGTTACTCTAGAGGGGGGTGAATAGAGTATTAAAAACTCTTCCCTTAATTTTATAGCAGAATTAAATTAGTGATATATATATATATATGTGTGTATATTGTGTGAGTTATGAAAACTAAATAAAGAAATCAGCACAGCAACAAAACACAGAGATTCACAGGAACAAAGACACAAGGAATTTTATAGTAGTTCGCCAATAAATCTGGGTACGTCTACTCTTCTACCACACTTGGTAGGATCCATTAGGTTTTTGATCAGGTGCCCTATCACCAAGGGGTTTTTTGATCAGTTGTCCACACACCAAGTGAGCTTTTGATCAGGTGCTCTAACCAAATCACAGGTTTTTGTTCAGGTTCCCTATCACCAAAAGGTTAACTTTTGAAGGGAGTTAAAACCCTGTACAAGATGGAATAAGAGAGGTTAAGAAGTTCTTCTCTGTCAACAATCTGAGAGAAGACTCTAGTGGATTGATAGTGTAAAGCTCCCCCTGTCTGATTTAAGTTCTTGACAGCTTGAGGATGGAGCTTTCTCTTGAATTGAAAATATCTTCCTTGATAAGCTGATGAATCTAAGAGACAGATGTTCCTTAGATTATTGTTGCTCTATAGAAGATTTGAAACTTGCAGCAGAAAGACTAAGAGATTGATCTTGAAGATGTTCTCAGAGAATGAGATGCTGCTTGAGGAAGATAAATTTTTTTTTCTGAATATTTTCTCTAGACTGAAGCACTGATATTTTCTTATGTTTGTGTCTGTCTTCTTTTTCTTTTATTGTATCCTATATTTTCTGAAAGAATACGACTGATTTGAATGTCAAATCTCTCTGAATAGGAATAGAATAATCTACAATAAATCTTTTCTTGGAACTTCCACTAATTCAGCCAATCTTAATTCCTTTCCTCTTTAATAATTAATGATATCTTTTTCCAATAAACCAAACAGCTATTTTCTCGAGAGAAGGAATTGGAAGAAGAATAGAATTAAAGGAAGGATAAAACTTGTCTTGTATGGAAGAATAACTCCAAATGAGAATAGAACTGAATCTGATGGATGAACTGAGTTTAGAGAAATAGAATGACTGATCTGAACAATCTGAGAGAAAATTCATCGATCTGAGATAAGATTTTGTCGACCTGAAGGAAGAGTTCGTCGAACCTAACATCTGATATAAGATTCGTCGAACTCAGGCTGGAGTTCGGCGATCTCAATATAAAGTTCGTCGAACTGAAGAATTCGTTGACCGCTGAGCCGCTGAGAACTGAGAACTGAAGATCATCGACCGCTGAGACGCTGAGACTGGAGCACGTCGTTCGTCGAACGCAGAGAGAAGGCCGTTCGTCGAACGCAGAGAGTAGTTCGTCGAACGCAGAAACTTAGAGAAATTCTAAGTTCTAGCTATCTTATCAGCCTAAAACTATGACCCTTAGACTATACAATGGGGGTCAACTTGATCCTAGACAACACATAGTAATCCTAGCCCAAATCATTAATAGGGTTATTCCAACAATCTCCCCCTATATGGGTTAAGATACTATTTGACAAATTTCAAATAATAAACAACAGAAAAACAACAGAGCATACAAATATCTGACAGAATAAAAAACCATTTCAGCAGATAAAACAAGTAGTGCTCTGAGTTTAACAACTTTACAATAAAATAGAAATAACAACAAAACCAAATAGATTAAAACCTTTTACTTCTTTGCAGAGGGAGGTTTGAAAATGATTTGTCTATTTGGGTTTTCAGATTCTTTCTTACTCATGTACATATCCTGAGCTCCCAGAATGGTTTGAGATTTGGCATGAGGAACCACTGCTTATGGGTGCTTCTCTAAGTATTCTTCAGCATTGAATACATTTCTGGATTTGTATTTTTCAAATTCCTTCTTTCTGAATTCTGACATAGTTGAGAATCTGGAGTAATCTTTACCTTCTGCTTTAGATTTGTTGATCTGGGCAACTGCAATGGATTCTCTGAATCTTGCCATTTGAGCTATCCTTTCTTCTTCTTGATTGAGAGAAGAAGGGATATACTATGAATAATTATCTTGAACATAAGAATGATCTTGAGGATGTTTGATTCTATGAGAAGAGCCATCAGAAATATGAAGCTTGTATTCTGAAGATACTAATCTTGAGGAGCCCGAGGGAGATCTTGAAGAACTAGAACTTTGAGAACCAGTAGAACTAGATGGTCTCTTGGAATGCTGGGAGGAGTATCTTTGGGAGGAAGAAGAGAACTTAGCTGAGCCAGCTGCACCTGCTGCTAGAGGAGGAGGAGGATGATTGAACTTAACTGGCTTATCAGGGTAATAACCATTTTCCCTCATTTTCTTCCTTCTGTTTGCTTCATTCCTTGAGATCCTCATCCAAGCAGGAGAATCCTTGGTGAGAGTGATATTGTGCAAAATATAGTAAGGAATGTTATTGTTGGGGTTAGGAGGCTTAGGAGCAGCCTTTGACAAATGCTTAGCTTTTCTCTTCTTAGATGCTCTATCATCAGAATCATCAGAATCATTGTCATCATCATCACTGTCATCAGATGATGGAGGATTATCATAAAGTTCATCAATCAGCTTTATGGTTTTAGAAATGTCTTTCTCAGTGTTAACTGGAGCTGGGGGAGCTGGACTTTCAACAGTAGATGGAACTTGAACTGGAAGAACTGAAACTGGAGGAGCTGGAGCTGCAAAAATCTTAAGAATTTCTTTCAATATAACTTTATTTATGGGAGCTGTATAAGGAACAATTGCCTTGGAATAACCTTGATATTCTGGCAAACCACTGAAAATTGTACTGAACCTGGAAAGCAAATACGTAATATCTATTGATGAATTAATAGAGATATTATTAATTTCTTCTATTACTGGAAGAACTGCATCTGTCATCACTGTATCTGCCTGCACTGCAATTTCTTCAAACAAAACTGCTTCTGCACTGAAAGCTGTGAGCTCTGGAGCTTCTTCATCAGGCATCTCCCCCTGCCTAGTTTCAGGAATTCCTGAATCTAGGCCCCTAGAAGAAGGGACAGATAAGGAGGGTGAAGGGAAGGAAGCTATTTTGGCAGATAGACCAGCAATAGCTTGAAGAACTGGAGCAAGTTTTGCATCCAGGAGGTCATTCAGCTGTAGACCAATGTGATGATAGATCTGATCAGCAATAGATTTAAAATCAACATAGACAAGATCTGGATTTGAGTTAGAAGAGGATGGGATGGGGTATGCAAAAGATATGTTAGTGGCATGAGCTATGGGTGGATGAGAGTGAATAGGGCAATGAGGGTCTATAGGTGATTGAGGTTGAAAAGATGATTGAGCTGGATGAATAGGTGAGTGAGGTGGAGAGATATTTTGATGGATAATTTGTGTAGGAGATTGAGGAAGAGAGATATCTTGGGTAATGGGTGATTGGGGAAGGGTTGGTGATTGAGAATCAATGTGGATGGGGGAAGGAATGTCATTGAAGGATGAAGGTTCTTCAGATGGGTGAGATTGAAGAGGAGGAGAAGATGGTAATGAGGATGAAGGGATAATAGGAGAGTTGGGAGGAGGAATTTCTTCAGAAGAAATGATGGGTGGAGAAGGGAGAGGAGGAGGAGAAACAACAGGAGAAGCTTCTTGAAGGGTTGGAGAAGTGACTTGCACAGTCCTTGTGCCTTCTGAAGCTATATCTAATGGTGCTGCTCTAGGAGTCCTTTTAGGGATAACCCTTTCCCATCTTCCAAACAAAGCTGAAGTCATCTTTTTACTAGCATTGATAAAAACTTTTGGAGAGACCAGGAGGTATGAATGCCTTTCCTCAAGATAGATTCCCAGAATCCTACCATAACCAACATTTACCTTACTTATCTTCTTCCTGATTGATTCAAAAATGATCATTCCCCAATTGATCTTCTTTTTCTCAACCAAGGCCACCATCACCAGAAATTGGTGCCTTGTTATGTAGTCATGGGCAAAAGTTTTCCCTAGCAAAACTTTGCCTACTACATCAGCCAAAAATTTATATTCCACAGATAAATTCTTCTTTAAAAGATGGTTAGGGTTTCCACCAGAATAACCCATCTTTACCAAAGCATTGTTAAATTCATCAGATGTGATTTCCAAATCATCATCTCCATATACTAAGCCAAAAACTTCAGATTATATTATTGGGGTTAGAATAACCTGATTTCTTGATATTGTTCCTGATAATGCATCATCCTCTGGCTTTACTGTATAAGCCCATTCCTTAATTTCAGTGACTGGTAATTTGATTCTAGTGGTCATGATCTTCTTTAGTTGTTGTTCTTCAAAAAGATGAAGAATGTCCTGGAAGACTTGGTCAGAATGTTCAAAAGTCTTGAAATCAATGTCGAATCCAGCATCAAATTTCATTGAGGAAAGCACTGCTTGCGAAATCGCCATTTTTACCTGCAAAAGAGAGAACGATCAAGTGCAAAGGGAACTGGACGGAAAGAGCAGGTTCTGTAGGCGCAAAGAAGAAATAAGATAAAAACTTTGATTATATAGAGAGATCGGAGAAGGGCGCACACTTTCGTAGAGTGGGGTTCGGCTAAACCTAATAGAATCAGAAGTCGAAAAGACTTAGGGCTTCGTCTCACTGTGTTCGACGAAAAAATAATTTTCGTCGATCTCAGTTCGACGATCGCACTTGTCTTTGTCGATCCTGACTAATTAAGTATCGTCGATCTCCGTTCGACGAATGATAACATTTCGTCGTTCTCCGTTCGACGAAATGAGGGGATAAATAGAAAATTTATTTTTTATCAGATTGAATCTCCATCTATCATTCCCAACTGATTTATAAAGAACATATGGTTCTTTTCATCCAAGGGTTTGGTGAAAATATCAGCTCTTTGCAAATCAGTAGAGATGAATTGTAGGCAAATTTTATTTTTATCCACATTATCTCTGATAAAGTGGTGTCTAATTTCTAAGTGTTTAGTCCTACTATGGAGAACTAGATTTTGTGCTATAGATATTGCACTAGTATTTTCACAAAATATAATTGAATTATTTAAGTTGACACCATAGTCTAGGAGCTGATTTTGTATCCACAACATCTGTGAGCAGCAACTTCCTGCAGCTATATATTCAGCTTCAGCTGTTGATGTAGACACAGATGTTTGTTTCTTACAAAACAAGAACACAAGTCTATCACCAAAAAACTGACAAGTTCCTGATGTGATTTTCCTGTCTACTCTGCATCCAACATAATCTGAATCTGAGAATCCAGTTAATTCAAATTCAGATGCTGTTGGATACCAAAGTCCTAGATTAAGGAAACCATTTATATATCTCAATTTTTTTTAAATAAAATTAGATGAGATTCTTTGGGGTTAACTTGAAACCTAGCACAAATACAAGTAGCAAACATTATATCAGACCTACTTGTTGTTAAATAAAGTAGTGAGGCAACAATTGCTCTATATACTTTCTGATCAACAGGTTTCCCTGATTCATCAGTATCAACAACAGCATTTGAGGGCATGGGTGTTTTCATGGTGGAAGCATCAGACATACCAAACCTTTTCACTAATTCCTTAGCATACTTGGATTGTGATATGAAGATGCCATTGGGAGTTTGCTTCACTTGAAGACCAAGGAAGTATGATAGTTCACCCATACTACTCATTTCAAATTTAGATTGCATTAGATTAGAGAACCTTTTGCATAAATTTGAATCAGTAGAGCCAAAAATAATGTCATCTACATATATTTGAACTAGTAGATGTTGAAACCAGCAACTGGTCTCTTGAGTTCGGACCCACTGGGGGTGTAGCCGATGCTTATTTCTCCCTCACTAGACTCTCTTGACGGTGGATGCTGGAAACGGAATAGACCCAAGGCTGAAGCGAGGAGGTCCCGCCACACACCCGGAAGATCTTAGAGAGCTTCCCCTCCCAAACCAAAGCTCAACCGGGCACCTTGGAGGGCACTGGCTGCCAACCAAAACTAGCCTAGAGGAGAGGATTCTCTAAAATCAGATCTCCTCCAAGGTGCCCTAAAGGGTCTATTTATAGTTTTCCTAGGCTGGTCTGTAAATAGCCTGAATCCGCCTTTTAATTTTACTAACCGCACCCCAAATTGGTCTGCTAACAGCCTAACTCCGCTGTTCTGAAGGGCTATTTGCAGCCCAACAGGGGTATTATAGTCATTTTCCCCTCACACCCATTTGGGCGAATGGTCCGTGAGGGCACCATTCGCTGGGCACCCGCCTGTCCGGGCGAGTGCCCACGCTTCTGGGCGAGTGGTCCCCTGGCTGGGCGAATGCTCTCATTTCTGGGCGAGTGGTCTGTGAGGGCACCACTCGCCTAGCGTCTTCTTTCCTATAGCCTACCTCTACCATCTTGAGGGCATTTTTACCTCACTCAGCCTGGGCGAGTGACCCGGCGAATGATCCGGACGACCCAGGTTTCGCCAGCTGGCTGGGGGGCCCACTCGGCGAATACGGGTTGTACACAATCCCCGCTCTTTACGAGCGGTTCCTACGATCGTAAAGAACAGTCCAACCCTGTATTCGGTGAGTGCCTGCTGACTGGATCCATGAGATTCCGTGGGTCCCACCGCCACCTTATATATATATCCTCATGTCAGGTTTTCCTGGACCACTCTCTCATCTCGGCTCGGAGTTCCTCCACTTCCCAATGTCTTTCCACAAACCTTCTGCGAAACCCCTCTCGCGAGAGATGATCGACCGCCTAGCTGCGGCCCAAGCTGCGACTGCCCCCAGAGCATCCAAATTTGCTCCCTGGCTAATGTCTAAACGGGATCCGAGCGCCCCCTATGTCTCACGTCGAGCCAAGACGATTCGGCTGAATCGTCAGAGAGGCGAGACTGCTTCGGAGTCTCCGGCGGATACTCCACCGGCGGATACGCTGGCGGATGCCCTTCCGGACCCCGCGGTGCTGGTATGAGGATTCTTCTTGTCTCCATTTGGTTCCTGTCCCTTACCCTGCATTTATTCCGACCATTCGCAGGAGGCTTTGGTACCCGAGGACGGCCATAGGGCCGTTCTGAGCAGTGTGGTGGTGCCACCTCCCGCGGACGAGATACCTCCTCCCGATTCGGATCTTGCTCCTCCGCCTCCTCCTGGGGAGACTGTACCCCAATCTCGTGAGTTGTGAACCTTCTCGCTACTCCCTTTTATGTTGTCGGCTACTAACCACTATCTTTTCGCAGCCCTCAACACTAGCGTCCCGCTGCGGGACTCCATTCCTCCCAGTCCCCCTGCTCAGGTGAACCTTTCTGCCACCGCGAATGAACGGAGGGTCTCCCCTGAGCGAGAGCTGGATCAGCATCTCTGTGCTGATGACCGTGCGGAGGCTCCGGCCCCTTCTTCACAACCTTACCGTCCAGGAAAGGGAAAGGTCTTACCTCCCGCCTGGTTGTTTGGGACGCACCCGCATTCGTCTCGCCCTTCGGGTCACCCGGATCCCATCCCAGGTCAGTTCACTCACCCGCCTCTATTGCACTCACATACTTTATCACCGCTAATCCTAGTTGTGATTCCGCAGGGTATCGAGAAGCCTCCCCCCTCGACTCCTACTACGAGGGGGGAGAGGGAATGCTCTCGCCTCTCCCTTCCCCCGGGGATCTCGCTGACTTCCTGGGTGATTCCTCGGATCACGCGACCCTGAAGGATCGGATCTCGGAGGTCCTGGGGAAGCTTATCCATATCCAGCGAAACGTCGCCGGTCAGGTGGATGAGGTGCGGCTGGGAGTCACGCGGGAGCTGAAGGACCTTCGACGAAGTCACTCGCATCTTCTCGCGGCGGTGGAGCGGCTGGGGGGTGAAGGAGGGGAGTTGTCTCCCGCAAGGCATGTCGCGCGAGCCCGGGACCAACTCCACCTTGCTTCCCAGGAAATCACCAGTATGCTCGCGCACTACCGCCCGCGAGCGCCCACGGAAGCGGGGTCGCGAAAGCGAGGTCGGTGGGTCTGGGAGGAGATCTGACCTACCCAACATCCATCCCTCTTGTTGTTTTCTTTTCTTACATCATGCTGCGAATGTCGAACGTTGTTTTTATCTGTAATAATTTTTCTATGCTTTGCGAATGCTTCTTTATTTATTTTTTGTATCTCACAACTCTACTTGGGTTTTGCCGAGTGATAACCTTTAGCCGGATGCTTTCCCTATTTCGTTGCGTAGCCACGGAATGAATAGACATAGGGCATTTGCCATTAATGGGCGAGAGGGACCGGCTCGGGCTTCGAGGCGTCGGGAGGGCGCGATGGCTATCCGCACCCCCGAGGTCTCGAAAGTCCAAACGCCGTTTAGTCCCTCTATAAATAGGTCTCTCAACCACCGTATTAAATACCTAACCATCCGCTTTCCTTCCTTGAGCTAGCACTCGCGCTTCTTCCTCGTCTGCTGCTCCTCTTTTCTTCTTCATTCGCAAAAAATGGGCGGCGATGCGGAAGGCAGAGCCAAGTGCGCCAGCGCATTCGCCAACCACGTCTTCGATTCCTGCGACCTCTCTGAGGAGGCCTACCTGTCTGCCGTCGCCGACTACGTCCCGCCGGGTTTCGAGGCGCGAAAGCCCAGGCCGGATGAGCGCCTGAATTCCATCTCGACTTGTGCTCTCGCGATCCCGCTAGAGCACTTCGAGGTGGGGTTTCGCCTACCGATCTGGCCGGAACTCCGCCAGACCTTCAGATACTATGGGGTCGTGCCCGGCCAGCTCAACCCCAACTCCATCGCCATGCTGGTCGGGTACGCGAGCTACCTGCGAGAAGAGGGGATCGAGTTCTCGCTACCCGTCTTCCGCAAGCTCTATACCTTCCGCTGCACCCATAGTATCTCGTTCTTCTCGGGACAGAGCCCCCTAAAGCACTACGGGCTCCCGAACAAGAACCATGACTGGGTTCGCCGCTTTATTTTCGTAAGCGGGAGCCTAGGGAACACCCTCCTCGCGCCGGTGCAGGAGGAGGAGTCAACCTTCCGCCCCCCGACCCTAGGGGGGTACGAGGCCAAACTCCACCAATACATCCTGGAGCACGGGATGGATCTCGTCCATCTCCGGCGGAATGTCAACTCGCTTCCACCTATTCTGCAGGGCGAGGGTAAGTGTTCGAGACTTCATTCGCTTTCGCTTTGTAATTTTTACATCATTCGCTAGAACCGTTCGTTATATTGTACAGGTGTGCGCCATTTCCCTCTCCATCCGCCGCGTCCTTCCGGATCTACCCTCTCTCTCGCACAGGCCGCCGCGGATGCCTGCCGGGAGGAACCTTCTTCCTCCAAGCCTGGCGGGAAGAAGCGCAAGCCAGCGGCGCCGACCCCTTCCACCTCCAAGAAATCCAAAAACCCCCCTTCCGCCAAGGGGAAGGGGGTCCTGGGCGAGACCCTCGCGGCGAGTGCTCAGATCCAAGCACTGGGGACGAGTGCGCCAGGAGAGACCACCCCTCGCGCGGGACCGTCGTTGGCGCTGCCCCCACTCCCCAGGGACCATCGGAACTTCCCCAGCGGCGAGAAGTACATGGACCCCTCGGGGGCTCCTTTGGTCAAATGGGACAGGAATGCGAACCGGGTCTCGCTCTCCACCCTCCATCCGTCGTGGATAGAGAGCGATCTCGCCAGTGGGGAGGATTACGCCATCGCGTATGCCCTCTATGGCCGAGAAGACGCCGAAGTTTATGATGCCGAGATGACCCAGATTCTCGCGCATGAGAGTGCCGGGGCCATGCTGCGGGCGCTCGAGCTCGCGCACATGTCTTCGCGCCGGAGCATCAAATTGGCGCGGGACTTGGCGGCGGTTGAGGAGTCCCAATCCGTTGCTTCTGCTGAGGCGGTGGAGCTTAGGACCAAGCTGACGGCTGCGGAGACCCTTCTCGCCAACCGCCCTGTCGCAGAGGTGTGTATGTTTTCGCCTTTCTCGCGAATGACTTGTTGCCGATTGACGACTTTATTCTTACTAACCCTTGTTATTAATTTCAGGATACCACGGTTGTCGAGATGCTCCGTGCTCGGGTGGCCGGCCTTGAGGATGAAATCCGTCTGGCCAAAGCCGAGGTCCAGCGATTGCGAGAGGCTGGTGCGTCAGCACTCGACCCGGGGAGCGGGGGCCATTTTTATCCCCATCACGAGTTGGAGCAGCTGATGCAAGAGAATGCGCAGAATGCCGTCAAGCATGCGCTGCAGGTGCTGAGGCGAGCGGGATACCTGAAGGCGGAGGCCGAACGCCTTTCCGCCCATCAAGTCGTCCCCGAGCTCTATATCCCAATTCCCTTTCCCGAGGATGACCACGTCGAGCCGCAAGAAGATGCCCTCGTTCCAGACTCTGACGAGAGCGGCGGATCTTCAAGCGAGAAGTCTGTGGATCCTTGAGAAGGGCTTTTTGTATTTCCTCTTTTTGCAGTTATACTTTTGATTGTAATCTTGAACCGGCGAGTGCTTGTAAAAGATGTACTTCATTGATTACACTTTGCATTATTCTCAGCTTTTTTTCTCAATCGCTGCCATACCACGTTAGGCTCATTAGGACGTCGGTTCTTCTTATTCGCTGCCACATCTCGCTAGGCTCATTAGGACGTCGATTCTTCTTATTCGCTGCCACATCTCGCTAGGCTCATTAGGACGTCGATTCTTCTTATTCGCTGCCACATCTCGCTAGGCTCATTAGGACGTCGATTCTTCTTATTCGCTGCCACATCTCGCTCGGCTTATTAGGACGTTGGGTCTTGATGCGACTGTCTTGGCCATCCCGCGAATGCTCGAAGATGACTTAGGTCGGTCGTTCCCCTTCGATCTCTCGCTACCAAGTGAACCTTACCATTCGCGTATCACGGGGTTTCGCTTAAGTAGTCAAGAGAGTGGGGTGCGATCCTCTCTCCGGCGCGTGGTCTATGCGAATGCTCTTGAGATCATCTCGTGAGAACTTAGAACCTGCCACCGAGTGAGCCTTCGGACCTGCCAGCTAGATGAGAGCCTGGACAGCGGGTCTGCTCGGGGCCAACCTCTTGGAACATAGAACCTGCCACCGAGTGAGCCTTCGGACCTGCCAGCTAGATGAGAGCCTGGACAGCGGGTCTGCTCGGGGCCAACCTCTTGGAACATAGAACCTGCCACCGAGTGAGCCTTCGGACCTGCCAGCTAGATGAGAGCCTGGACAGCGGGTCTGCTCGGGGCCAACCTCTGGAACATAGAACCTGCCACCGAGTGAGCCTTCGGACCTGCCAGCTAGATGAGAGCCTGGACAGCGGGTCTGCTCGGGGCCAACCTCTGGAACATAGAACCTGCCACCGAGTGAGCCTTCGGACCTGCCAGCTAGATGAGGCCTGGACAGCGGGTCTGCTCGGGGCCAACCTTTGGAACATAGAACCTGCCACCGAGTGAGCCTTCAGACCTGCCAGCTAGATGAGAGCCTGGACAGCGGGTCTGCTCGGGGCCAACCTCTGGAACATAGAACCTGCCACCAAGTGAGCCTTCGGACCTGCCAGCTAGATGAGAGCCTGGACAGCGGGTCTGCTCGGGGCCAACCTCTGGAACATAGAACCTGCCGCCGAGTGAGCCTTCGGACCTGCCAGCTAGATGAGAGCCTGGACAGCGGGTCTGCTCGGGGCCCACCTCTGGAACATAGAACCTGCCACCGAGTGAGCCTTCGGACCTGCCAGCTAGATGAGAGCCTGGACAGCGGGTCTGCTCGGGGCCAACCTCTGGAACATAGAACCTGCCACCGAGTGAGCCTTCGGACCTGCCAGCTAGATGAGAGCCTGGACAGCGGGTCTGCTCGGGGCCAACCTCTGGAACATAGAACCTACCACCGAGTGAGCCTTCGGACCTGCCAGCTAGATGAGAGCCTGGACAGCGGGTCTGCTCGGGGCCAACCTCTGGAACATAGAACCTGCCACCGAGTGAGCCTTCGGACTTGCCAGCTAGATGAGAGCCTGGACAGCGGGTCTGCTCGGGGCCAACCTCTGGAACATAGAACCTGCCACCGAGTGAGCCTTCAGACCTGCCAGCTAGATGAGAGCCTGGACAGCGGGTCTGCTCGGGGCCAACCTTTGGAACATCCAGGGTCTCTCCTGCGAGCTGTAGCATCATTTTCATACACATAGTTTAAACAAAATGCTTTCATTCAAAAAACATCATTTATTACATGGTACTAAGGATAAAAGCGTTTAAGGTCGTCGCCACTCCATGTGTGGCTGAGGAGTTGGCCCTCCACATTCTGAAGGCGATACCCCCCAGACTTTAGTGCTTCTTTCACGACATAGGGGCCTTCCCAGTTGGGGTTAAGTTTTCCCACCGCGGCGGATCTCCCACCCGCGTCGACCTTCTTGAGTACCAGATCTCCCTTCTCGAACTGCTTGATCCTGACGTGCCTGTCAAAATACTTGGCCATCCGCCGCTTGACCTCTTCTTGATGGATGGCTGCTCGATCCCGAGCTTCCTCGATGAGGTCGAGGGAGAGCCGCAGCTCCTCCTCGTTCTCGGCTCTCCAATCTTCCTCTCCATTTGCGGCGACCGTCACCCGTGGTGTCGTAATCTCGAACTCTATGGGGATGACCGCCTCGCAGCCGTGAGAGAGCCTGAAAGGGGTCTCCCCCGTGGCGGTGTTGGGGGTGGTTCTTAAAGCCCATAGAACCGAGGGGAGCTGTTCCACCCAATTGCCTTTGAGATTTTCCACCTTCTTCTTGAGCAAGTTCACGATGACCTTGTTCGCTGCCTCTACCTGCCCGTTGCTCCTGGGATGGTGGACGGACGCAAACCTAAGGTCTATCCCCAGCTGGCCACAGAAGCTGATGAATTCCTCGCTTGCGAACTGCGGTCCATTATCCGTGACTATGGCCTGCGGAAGCCCATGTCGACAAATGATCTCCCCCCATACGAAGTTGCGGATTACCTGGGAGGTGACCTTAGCCAACGCCTTGACCTCCAGCCACTTTGTGAAGTAGTCAATCATGACTAGGAGAAATCTCCTCTGCCCACTAGCCTGGGGGAAGGGTCCTACCAGATCCATTCCCCATATGGCGAATGGCCAGGGCGCCGTGATACTCTTCAGCCTCTGAGCTGGCATGAGCTGAAGCGGGGCGAACATTTGGCACTTCTGGCATCTCTTGGCGAAGGCTGCCGCGTCTTTGCTTAGGGTTGGCCAGAAGTACCCCTGCCTCACTATTCTTGCCTCCAACATCCTGCTCCCCGAGTGGCTGCCGCACTCGCCGGAGTGGACTTCTTCCAAGATCCTTGGGACCTCTTCCTCCGAGATGCATCGGGCCAGGAGGCCCGAGAGGGTCTTCCGATACAAGTCACCCTCATGGAGCACGTAGTAGGCAGATTTATACCGGAAGCGCCTCTGGTCCGGAACTTCTTCCGGAAATTTTCCCGTTGCAAGGAAGGTGACGAAGGGATCCTTCCAGGAGGGCCGCTGTTCTACTTCCATGAGCTCTCCCTCTTCGATCGAAGGACGGAATAGGTCCGTCAGGGTCCCTCCGGCTCGAGGACTAGATTTTGCCAACCGATCTGCCGGGGTGCTCTCCTCTCGAGGGACATGCCAGATGGAGAAAGTTTTGAACGTCCCCACGAGACCTTTGACTTTTGCTAAGTACTTCATGAGCACAGGTTCCCTTGTTTCGAACTCTCCCCTTATCTGAGAAGCTATTATCATGGAATCAGTGAGGACCTCCACGTCATGGACCCCGAGCTCCCGGGCCAACCGCAGGCCGGCGATTACAGCCTCATACTCCGCCTGGTTGTTGGTGATTGGGAAGTGTATCACTAGCGTCTGCTCTATCTTTACTCCGTGGGGACTCTCCAGCACCACCCCTCCTCCGAGAGAGTTCTTGCCTGAAGCCCCGTCCACCAGCAGCTTCCATGGAACGTGACGAGGGGCTCCGTCTTCTCTCAACTCGGCCGCGAAGTCTGTCATGAAATCAGCCACCACCTGCGCCTTCATAGATAATCGAGGGACAAAGGTAATGTTGAATTCACTTAGCTCGATCGACCATTTTGCGAGTCTTCCCGAGTGCTCCACTCCTTCGAAGATCTGGCGGAGTGGATGGTCCGTCACTACTTGGATTGAATGGGCCTGGAAGTATGGCCTGAGCTTCCTTGCTGCGATGACCAGGGCAAAGGCCAACTTCTCTAAAATTGGGTACCTGAGCTCCGCTTCCCTCAGGACCCTGCTTACGTAGTAGACTGGCAGCTGCTTCTTTCCTTCCTCTCGAACCAGGACGGAGCTTACGGCCTCCGCCCCGACCCCGAGATATAGGTGTAGATCCTCCCCCTCTTTGGGACTTTGTAGTAGCGGAGCCTTGGTGAGTTGGCTCTTCAAGGCCTGAAAGGCCTCCTCGCATTCTCTCATCCACTCAAACTTCCGATTGCCTCGTAGCGCTTTGAAGAAGGGGGAGTATTTTTCCCCTGCCCGGGATAGAAACCTGTTCAGCCCGGCGAGTCTTCCGGTCAAGCGCTGAACTTCCTTGGCGTTCCGTGGCGATCCCAGCTCCATTATAGCCCTAACCTTGTCCGGGTTAGGTTCTACCCCCCAGGGGGTGAGAAGATGCCCGAGGAACTTCCCTTTGCTGGCCCCGAACACACACTTCAGGGGGTTCAGGCGCATCTTGTACTTGCGTAGGGTGGCGAAGGTCTCCTTGAGGTCCCGGATGTGAGAGCTCACACACTTGCTCTTTATCATAAGGTCATCCACGTAGACCTCCAGGTTCCTTCCCCTTTGCTTCTTAAATACCCGATCCATCATCTTCTGGTAGGTTGCTCCTGCATTTTTCAGCCCGAAGGGCATCATCTTATAGCAGTAGCATCCCTCCCTGGTGATGAACGAGACATCTTTGACGTCCGGGGGGTGCATTCTTATTTGGTGATAACCTGAAAAAGCATCCAAAAAACTCATCATAGAAAAACCGACGGCTGAGTCAACCAGCGCGTCGATCCGAGGCAAGGGATAACAATCCTTAGGACAGGCCTTATTTAACAATGAAAAGTCCACACACATACGCCAGCGGCCATCGGCCTTTTTTACCATTACGACATTGGAGACCCAGCCTGGATACTGGATCTCCGTTACAAAACCTGCCTCGAGGAGTTTCGCCACCTCCTCGCGGATTGGTCCTTAGAGCTTGTCAGCTATAGTCCTCCTCTTCTGCCGGATGGGGCGGGCTTCTGGGTCGAGGTTAAGACGATGGCAAGCCACGTCTGCCTCGATGCCCGGCATGTCCGCTGCGCTCCATGCGAAGATGTCCATGTTCTTCTGGATGCACTCCAGCATCCTTCTCTGGTCCTCCAGGCCGAGGCCCCCGCTGATCCGCACCTTCTCCACCCTTCCCGCCTGGGTGGTAACCTCCATCTCTATCACCTCTTCTGCTGCCTCAAGCCGGGCTGGCTCTTCCCACTGGCCCTTTGCTTCTCGCCCCTCCTCCCGGACCTTCTCCTCTGCAGCTCCTTCCACCTCCATCGGCTCGACCTCCTGCTCCTCACGAGCGACCTCCATCAACTCCTCTCGGGCATCGCCCTCTCCCCCCACTTCTCTCTTCTCCACTTCCTCTCCTGGCCCCTCCGGCCTCACCATCTCTTCATCCATCTTTTCGGCATCCGCCATCCATGAAATGGTGTTGACGGCAGTCACGTAGCACTGCCTCGCCACCTTAGCATCTCCTCGGATGCGGATCTGGACTCCTCCACTATGGAGCTTTAAGCACTGATGGTATGATGAGGGCACGCACCGGAAGGCGCTGATGAGGGGTCGTCCGAAGATGGCGTTATAGCTGCTCGGAGCGTCCACGATGACGAATCGGCAGTTTCTTGGGACTCCTCCTAGCGTCACCTGGAGACCTACGCCTCCCTCGACCTCCTTCCGCTCTCCCGAGAAACCAAACAGTGGTCCGTCGGAGGCCTGCACCCTCTTCTTCTCTACCTCCATCGCGTCGAAAGCTTTTTTGAAGATCACATTCACCGAGCTCCCGTTGTCCACCAGGATCCGAGAGACCGTGAAGTTTTCTATTGTCGTCTGGATCACCAGGGCGTCGCAGAATGGGTCTTCGTAGTCTGGCATATCTTCTGAGGAGAAGGTGAGCTTCTCGGAGGGGGGTGGGGTCTGGGAAGTCGACGCGACGTCCCTTCGGAACATGGCCTGGAAGCTTCTCTTACGAGAGGCCTCTATCCCAACCCCACCGTGAATCACCCCGATTCCCCCCTGGTTCCTGTATCTGCCCTATCCTCACACCGGTCCTCTTCTGCCTCTGGAAGCACTTCCTCAATTCTGGCATGCTACCGCCGTGGCTGTCCTCTTTCCCTCATTTCCAAGAACTCTGGGCAGGTGGCGATCGCGTGACCTTCTTCCTGATGAAAGTCACAGTAAGGCAACGCCACCCTGTCCTCTCTTCCAGCTCTTCCTCTCCCTCCTCTTGCTCCTCTACCTCTTCTCCCTCGGCCTACCGCCATGGCTTGCTCCCTCGGGGGGTGAGGGGGGTCTGGGACCCTGCCTCCACCCCTGATTCACTCCTCCTGCCTCCCTTCCTTGGTACCTTTCATCCTGACCTCGCGCGGGTCCTTCCTGGTTCCTCCAGCCCAACCTGTTGTTGGGTTCTTGATTCCTCCAAACCCGAGGTGGTCTTTCGAACCCCTGGCCCCTGGGCTCCTCTCGCCTTCTTCCCTCTGGCTGCCTCGCCTCGGGCTCGCTCATCTTTGCCAACCTTTTATAGAATTCAGGGTTGGCAGCCTCCCCTTCAATCTCCTCCGCGGCTCTCTCCATCAACTCCTCGAAGGATACAGGAGGTCTTCTCTTCAGGTCCATCTTGAAGAACCCCTCTCGCAGCCCTACGATGAATGCCATCTGGAGGGCGAATCCCGGCACCTCCTGCACTAGGTGTATCTCCTCCTGGAACCTGTCCACGTACTTGGCCAGGGATTCCCCCTCCCTCTGCCTGATCTTGAAGAGAGCCTCCGCATCCTTCTTCCTTTTCTTTGACGTCAAGAAACGCAGTCGGAAGCTTCGGCGCAGATCATCGAACGCATAGATGGAACCTGTGGGAAGTTGGTGGAACCAGTCCCTTGCTTTTTCCTTCAGTTGGAGAGATGAAACCTGGTGGTTGTTCCACATAAACTTCTTCTTTAATGTCTCCATTGAGAAATGCACTCTTTACATCCATTTGATATACCTTGAATATCTTGGATGCAGCAAATGCTAGAAAGATCCTAATAGCTTCAAGTCTTGCAACATGAGCAAAGGTCTGATCATAGTCTATGCCTTCTTCCTGTGAATATCCTTGAGCTACCAATCTTGCTTTATTCCTGACTATGTTGCCTTGATCATCAAGCTTGTTCCTGAAGACCCATTTGGTGTCAATAACTGGATGGCCTTTTGGTCTTGGAACCAAATCCCAAACCTTGTTCCTTGCAAATTGGTTGAGCTCCTCTTGCATTGCAAGAATCCAATTTGGATCTTGTTCTGCATCTTTTATGGTTTGAGGTTCAACTTGTGATAGGAAATAAGTATGCATCTGATTTTGATGTAGTTGATGCCTTGTTTGAACACCTGCTGAAATATCACCAATCACTTATGATATTGGATGATCTCTAACTGTGATGTGGTCAACATTTGGAGTTGGTTCTGCAATGATATCCACTTGGGGGAATTTGTTCAGCTGTCACTTGATTTGAGCTATCAGCAAGATCTGGATGTTCTTCTTCTTCACTGTCTTCAAGATTTTGTGTTGATGGAAGTGTAGAATCTTCTTTCTATAGATCTAGTCCATTTAGCTCTTCACATAGAGCTGGTACCTGCAAAATATTCTTGGTAGAGGTGGTGTTCCTCTCCTCAATTAACATGTTAGTCTCATCAAAGGATACATGCATGGACTCTTCTATCTTAAGAGTAGATTTGTTGTAAACTCTATATGCTTTACTAGAAAGAGAATATCCAAGGAAAATGCCTTCAGCAGCTTTTGCTTCAAACTTCCTGAGATACTTCTTATCATTATTATGCACATAGCATTTACATCCAAATATCTTAAAATAGATAACCTTAGGCCTTTTATTCTTAAGTAATTCATAGGGAGTCTTGCCCTTAAGCTTATGTATAAGGCTTCTGTTCAACACATAATTAGCTGTGTTCACTACCTCTGCCCAAAAAGAGAGTGGCAAGTTTGCATCAGCAAGTAATGTAGTTGCTGATTCAATAAGGGTTCTATTTTTCCTTTCAGCTACCCCATTTTGTTGAGGAGTTCTAGGAGCAGAGAAACACTGCCTGATCCCTTCTTTTCCACAGAATTCTCTCATCAGAAGAGACTCAAACTCAGTTCCATGATCACTTTTGATCAATGCAACTACAGTAGAGTACTAAATCTTAATGGACCTGAGAAAGTCTGTCAGAACACTGAAGGTGTCAGACTTGTTCCAAAGAAAGAACACCCAAGTGAATCTTGAGAAGTCATCTACAATCACTAAAGAGTAATGCTTCCCTCCTAAGCATTGTCTTGCAGTAGGTCCAAAAAGGTCCAAGTGCAATAAATACAAGATCCTAAGTGAATCACTCTTGGATAAAGACTTAAAACTACTTCTAGTTTGCTTACCTAATTGACAAGCCCTGCAAAGTCCTTCCTTCTTGTATGAACCAGAAGGCAGTCCTCTAACAAGATTGTCCTTTGATAGCTTAGATATAGTTCTAAGGTTAATATGTCCAAGCCTTTTATGCCATAATTCATTAGTTTTACTTATAGAATTGAATAAGCAAATATCAGAATTGGCAGAGTCAAAATTGACTAAGTAAATATTTCCACGTCTAATACCAGATAATACAGTAATATTTTTATTATTGGTAATAAGATATAAGGAATGATTAAAAGTTACCTGATAACCTTCATCACATAACTGGTTATGCTGATGAGGTTGTGCTTCAGACCCTTGACATAGGCTACTTCCTTGAAGGTCACTGCTCCAACCTTGATCTGACCATAGCCTTTGGTTTGCCCACAGTTGGAGTCTCCAAAGATCGCCTTGGGTCCAAGCTTTTCCTTGTAATTGTTCAGGTTGGCCTTGTTTCCTGTCATATGCTTTGAGCATCCACTATCCAAGTACCATTGCTCATTCTTGTTTGGATAGCTATGTACCTGTAAAACAGAAAAATAAACTAGTTGTTTTTGACCCAGACTACCTTGGGTCCTTTTGTATTACCACAAAACTCTGAAATAAAAGACATTTCAGGCTGATCCTTATAACCTTTAGGATGATATCTCCTTGGAGGAATTATCCATTCAGTGAAAGGATTGTAAGTATGTGAAGAAAAAGAATTCTTTGAATTTTCTGTATATCTTCTGTTCGACGAACTGGGCTGAGTTCGTCGATCGCCGTTCGACGAAGGGATGTGCTTTCGTCGAGCGTCGTTCGAATAATGACTATACAAGAAATCTGTCTTCAGAGTTCGTCGATCTCCGTTCGATGAATTCGTCTGATTTCGTCGAGCTCCGTTCGACGAATTCTGCTGAATTCTCTTATTCTTGACAGCCTTGCTTGAAATGTTTTTATTTTCATCTACAACCTCTTTGCTTTTAGCAGAAATGAATTTTATAGGTGTAGAGAGTATGTTCTTCTTAATTAGAGGTGGCTCACTTGATGATGCACCTAAGCCTAGTTTGCCATTTAATCTGACATTTACTGTGCTTGTAATGTCCATCAGTTTGTTGCTTCTCCCATTTAGGGATTCTTCAAATTTCTTGGCCTCAGAATGTTTATTCTTAATGAGAATGATTTGTTCTCTAGAGGCAGCCAAATCTTTCTTAAGATTAGCATTTTCTTCACTTATTTTGTTCATTTCAGCTAGCTTATTTCTGAGAGTGATTATTTCCTTTTCAGATTTTATTAAGTCTAAGCAAAGGACTTTGAATTCATCTTTGAATTCAACTGAATTGAAATCAAAGTTTGATATTACCTGATCAGTGTCATTGTCTGCTTCTGATCTTGATTCTTCTTCATCTGAGTTGTTTGTTGAGGCATTGATAGCCATCATGCAGAAATTTTTCTCTTCTTCATCATCCTCATCATCCGAAGAGCTGGATGAAGATGCACTTACTGACTCACTACTTGAGTCATAAATGGCCATCAAGCATTGGTCCTTTACTTTTGATTCTTCTATTGAAATTGTTGAAGTGGAAGTTTGGAGGGCCTTTGGACCTGGGCGGTCTCCTGGCTTGATCGCTGGTTTGGGTCCAAGGCGGCTGTTCGTCTTCAGGTGTGCGCGGTCTGTCTCTGATCGCGTGGCGGGCTGTTCGTCTTCAGGTGTGCGCGGTCTGTGTTTGATCGCGTGGCGTGCTGTCCTCTTCAAGGCTGTGGTGGTCTGGTGTGACCACACAGCTTGATCCAGGTTTTCTCCAGAATGCGGTCTGGTGGCTGACCGGGCTTTCTGGTGGTATTCGCGGACTAAGGGTCTTAGTCGCGCAGTCTCAGTTCGCGGTCTTAGGAGGAGACTGGTATGCGAGCTGGTCGCTGTTCGTGGTCTCAGGAGGAGACCGGCATGCAGACAGGAGTTCACGGTCTGTTAGCGAACTGGCTGTGTTCGTGGTCTCGGACGAACACAGGAGGTGAACAGCTTCGGGCGGTCTGGCGATCTTCTTTGGAGTCGCGATCTGATGTGAGAGTGGCGGTCTCTCATAGTCGATGTTGAAGCTAGCGGGTTCAACAAGAATGAAGAAGGAGTACTGTTGCTGATCGCGAGGTGTGACCGGTCAGGTCGCGCGGTCTGGAGGGTTGTGATCCTATCTCATAGGGTGGTGACTGGATCAGGTCTCACGCCTATAAATAGGACACATCGGCAGCAATAATTAACACACACCAAGTGTAAGCTGAACTTTCTTCTTTCCTGTGGTCTGAGATTATCTGACCGGGCGGTCTGCTGATTGAACTCTTCTTGTGCAGCTTCTGCGGATAGTGCGGGCAGCAGCGATCACCTCTTCCTCTGAAAGTGTTCGGGCAGTCTGCGGCTTGGAGTTGTGGTGCTGGAGTTCGGGAGTATCAGGAGTTCGAAAGGAAGGGTGCGGACTGATCAGCGGTCTGGTGTTGTTCTGAGGTCGGCTGTGGTCTGCGGGTTGGCGAGTTGCTGAGGTCGCAAGGGGAGACCGCACGGTCTCGTGTTATCTTCAACTTTGTATTTTTCTCTTTGGTGTTTGTGCTGGCGAAATCATGTCTCGCCAAGCATGCCTTGCCTTGTAATTTGAAGTTGCTTTCAATAAAGATCAGTTGTTTGCCTCCATTTGCTTCTGGTTGTTTGGCTTGTAACTCTAAGTTGACTAACTCCTGCTCACTTCATTAAGATTCGAAAAATTTCACATGGTATCAGAGGGAGGTTGGAGTGGTTGAGCAGTGAGTGACTTAGAGTAGCCATCGCCTTTGTGAAGAAGGAACCAGTGGTAGAGCAATGGAAGCGAGGGGTCTTGGAATTGAAATGCTTACATCGACTAACTTCAAGAAGTGGAAGTCGTGTATGCAGAGCTATCTTCTAGGTGAGGACCTTTGGGAGGTAGTTGGAGGAGATCAGATGCAGGAAGTTGTCCCGGAAGGAGATAATGGGGCTGAGGTGAGAACTTGGAGGAGGACGAATGCGAAGGCAGAGTTCTATCTGAAGAGGGCAATCTCACCTGATCTGTTTGATCACATTCTGGGATGTAGATCGGCTGCAGAGATCTGGAGAGCCCTGGATGGGCTGTTTAACAAGAAGAATGTAGCAAGGCTACAGTTCTTGGATAATGAGCTGGCAAGGTCGCCTCAGGGAGATCTTTCTATCTCCACTTTCTTTCTCAAGATGATGAACTTGTGCGCTGAAATCTCAGCATTAGATCCTGATGAGCCTATCTCTGAGGCGAAGCTGAAGAGGCACATCATCCGCAGCTTGCGGAAGGAATATGTTGCCTTTGTGACGTCGGTGCAGGGCTGGGCAAATCAGCCGTCTCTGTTGGAGCTGGAGAACTTGCTTGCATCGCAAGAAAGTTTGGCAAGGCAGATGGCGGGGATGTCGGTGGCTGGGGGAGATGGCGAAGTGCTCTTCTCAGGAAGAAGAAGAAGTGGGATAAGAAGAAGAAGACTGCTGGAGGAGGCTATGGGCCTTCAACTTCTGGGCAGCATGAAAGGGGGTATGCTCCCAAGGCTGACAAGAAGAAGAAGGGGGAAGGTCCGAAATGCTTCAAGTGTGGCAAGTATGGTCACATCAAGAAGGATTGCAAGATGGTCACCCAAGCTGGGCATACTGCGGAGAAGGAGGAAGCTGAGGCCAGACACTTTGAAGGAGGTTGGGGAGGAGCCTTCTCGGCTTCTGTTGGAGCTTCTGCTCCTATCAACTATCTGGAAGACTGGATCGTGGACTCGGGGTGTGGTCATCACCTTACCGGAGACGAGACCAAGCTTTCTTCTGCACAGCCCTATACAGGTAACAATGCAATCATTACTGCTGATAATACTGTGCATCCAGTAGAGAAGGTGGGGGTTGTTTACTTGGGCAGTGATAGAGGGCCACTTACTTTGAAGAGTGTCTATCATGTGCCTGGTATGAGGAAAAACCTCTTCTCCGTGACCAACGCTGTAGACGCTGGGTATCACGTTCTGTTCGGCCCAACAGAAGTAAAGTTTCTACGCAATTTTGAGGCTGTAAAGGCCGAGGTCGTCCATGTCGGGAGACGGGCAAAGGACTTGTTTGTTTTATCAATAAGTTCCTACGTCGACAAGATGAAGACGAATGATGGTGCCGTTATATGGCATGAGAGGTTGGGGCACGTAGGGATGGACAAGCTGAAAGCTATGGCTGTGAGAGGTCTGGTCAAGGGCCTGCCAAGTCTATCTTCCTACGGTGAAGGTCATGTTTGCGCGGGATGTCAGTTCGGCAAGTCTCATCGGCTACCGTTTGACAAGTCGCAGACAAGGAGTAGTGTGCCGTTGGAGTGCATCCACGGTGACTTGATGGGACCAACTGCTACCCCAAGCCTCGGAGGCAGCAGATATATGCTGGTGTTAATCGATGATTACACCAGATATGTCTGGGTTTATTTCCTGAAGGAGAAGGCAGAGGTGTTTGCCAAGTTTGTGGAGTTCAAGGAGCTCGTGGAGGGTCGGCTAAGACTGCGGGTGAAGAATCTGAGGACTGACAACGAAGGGGAGTTCACCTCCAGTGAGTTCTCTACTTTTTGCAGGAAGGCGGGCATCCGGAGGGAGCTCACTTGTGCACATACTCCACAGCAGAACGGGGTTGCAGAGCGGAAGATCCGTCATCTGACGGAGACCTGCAAGTGTTGGCTGCATGCCAAGAGTATCCCAAAGTCCTTCTGGGCGAAGGGAATGTCTTGTGCCGCCTACGTCATCAACAGGATGCCTCTGAGTCCCATCAACATGTTGACTCCGCATGAGATGATGTTCAAAGAGAAGCCAAGCGTGGCACATCTTAGGGTGTTTGGATCCACCTGCTATGTGCATGTTCCCGATGCTCTTCGGACGAAGCTAGATGCGAAAGCAAGGAAGCTAGTCTTCGTGGGATACGATGAGCGGAAGAAAGGATGGAAGTGCATGGACCCGGAGACACGGAGGTTTGTTGTATCTCGCGACGTCGTGTTCGATGAGGTGACATCTTACAAGGGGTCTTCTGATGTGGAGCTACCAGAAAGCAGGATGGAAGTGCCAGAGAAAGCTGTGGAGGATCTTCAGGTGGAGCTACCTGTGTCACCAGGTGGACCATCTCCTTCTAGTTCTGAGACGGGGGCTTCTAGTTCAGGGAGCAGGGGGAGCGATGCTCCTAGCACGTCTGGAAGAGGAGCTAGTGAAGAAGCAGCTGGAGATAATGCGGTTCAGGGGAAGGAGCTGAGGAGGTCGAAGCGAGCGATCGTCGCCCCTGATCGCTATACAGGAGGAAACGCAGTGAGCTTCGTCTCATGTTTCTTCGCTGGTCCCTTGGATGAGAGGGAGCCGTCGAGCTTTGAGAAGGCCAGAGGCATGAAGGAGTGGGACGTTGCAATGCAAGAAGAGATGGCAGCTCTTGAGAAGAATGAGACCTGGTCTCTTGTGCCCAAGCCCAAGGGCACCACTCCTGTTACATGCAAATGGGTCTACAAGCTTAAGAAGAAGGCTGACGGCAGCATCGAGCGGTACAAGGCTCGCCTTGTAGCTCGGCGGTTCTCGCAGCAGTACGGTGAACACTACGAGGAGACTTTCAGTCCGGTGGCAAAAATGACTTCAGTTCGATTCATCATTGCCTTGGCGGCTTTCAGTGGATGGGAGATTTGGCAGCTCGACGTCAAGAACGCTTTCTTGTACGGTGAGATTGACAAGGACATCTTCATGGTACAGCCACCAGGCTTTGTGTCTGAAGATTTTCTGGAGCATGTCTGCAAGCTGAAGAAGGCCCTGTATGGGTTGAAGCAAGCGCCGAGGGCGTGGTACGGAAAGATCGCAGAATATCTCCTATTCTGTGGATTTGTTGCTTCAGACTCAGACTCAAGCTTGTTCGTCAGGAAGAGCGGGGAGCTTCAAGTCATCGTGCTGCTATACGTCGACGATATGATCGTGATGGGGAACTCGAAGGAGGAGGTAGCACAGCTTCGGGCCGAGCTGTCTATCAGGTTCGAGATGAAGGACTTAGGTGAGCTTCACCACTTCCTTGGACTCGAGGTGCAGAGGAAGGAAGGTGGAGTGTTGGTGACCCAGGCCGGTTATGCGGAGCAGATCGTGGAGCGATTCTGCATGAAGGAAGGGAAGTGCACCTCCACACCGCTGGAGAAGGCTATGAAGCTTCGGAAGGATGAGGGGAGGATTATGCAAGATCCGTTGGTGTTCCGAGCTCTGGTTGGGAGCTTGATCTATCTGATGATCATGAGGCTGGATATTGCATATGCAGTTGGCAGAGTGAGTCGATATATGGCGGAGCCACGGGTACCTCATCTGCTAGCGTCCAAGAACATTTTAAAGTATGTCAAGGCGACCTCGGACATGGCTCTCCTGTACAGGAGGGATGCGGGCTTCGAGGTATACGGGTTTATGGATGCTGATTACGTGGGAGATTCGGATGATCGGAAGTCGACGTCTGGATTCGTCTTCATGGCGGGCCTTACAGCTATATCATGGTGCAGCAAGAAGCAGGATTCCGTGTCGGTCTCCACCACGGAAGCGGAATACAAGGCTTCGGCCTTGGCAGCTCAGGAAGCCATCTGGCTTAGGAGGTTGGTGGGAGACGTCCACAAGGAGGTTCAGGAGCCGATTCTGCTACGCGGTGACAACGAGAGTGCTCTCAAACTGGTTACCAATCCAGTTTGTCACGCGAGGACCAAGCATATCGAGATCGAGCACCACTTCATACGGGAGAAGGTGCTGGAGGGATCTCTTTCGGTCGGGCATGTGCGGAGTGCGGACAATGTCACAGACATCTTCACAAAGGCGCTGACAAAGGGGTCGTTCACACGGCTAGGGAGCTTACTGGGGCTAGTTTCAACTTCCCACTTCAAGGGGGAGTGTTGAAATTGTTGAAGTGGAAGTTTGGAGGGCCTTTGGACCTGGGCGGTCTGGGAGGAGGTCGGGCGGTCTGGTGTGACTGCACGACCTGGCGGTCTGCCACTGCGGTCTGGCTGGTCTTAGCCTAGCTGCGGTCTCCTGGCTTGATCGCTGGTTTAGGTCCAAGGCGGCTGTTCGTCTTCAGGTGTGCGCGGTCTGTGTTTGATCGCGTGGCATGCTGTCCTCTTCAAGGCTGTGGCGGTCTGGTGTGACCGCACAGCTTGATCCAGGTTTTCTCCAGAATGCGGTCTGGTGGCTGACCGGGCTTTCTGGTGGTATTCGCGGACTAAGGGTCTTAGTCGCGCGGTCTGAGTTCGCGGTCTCAGGAGGAGACTGGTATTCGAGCTGGTCGCTGTTCGCGGTCTCAGGAGGTGACCGGCATGCGGACAGGAGTTCGCGGTCTGTTAGCGAACTGGCTGTGTTCGTGGTCTCGGACGAACACAGGAGGTGAAAAGCTTCGGGCGGTCTGGCGATCTTCTTTGGAGTCGCGATCTGCTGTGAGAGTGGTGGTCTCTTATAGTCGATGTTGAAGTTGGCGGGTTCACCAAGAATGAAGCAGGAGTACTGTTGCTGATCGCGAGGTGTGACCGGTCAAGTCACGCGGTTTGGAGGGTGGTGATCCTATCTCATAGGGTGGTGACTGGATCAGGTCTCACGCCTATAAATAGGACCCATCGGCAGCAATAATTAACACACACCAAGTGTAAGCTGAACTTTCTTCTTTCCCGCGGTCTGAGATTATCTAACCGGGCGGTCTGCTAATTGAACTCTTCTTGTGCAGCTTCTGCGGATAGTGCGGGCAGCAGCGATCACCTCTTCCTCTGAAAGTGTTCGGGCGGTCTGCGGCTTGGAGTTGTGGTGCTGGAGTTCGGGAGTATCAGGAGTTCGAAAGGAAGGGTGCGGACTGATCAGCGGTCTGGTGTTGTTCTGAGGTCGGCTGCGGTCTGCGGGTTGGCGAGTTGCTGAGGTCGCAAGGGGAGACCGTGCGGTCTCGTGTTATCTTCAACTTTGTATTTTTCTCTTTGGTGTTTGTGCTGGCGAAATCATGTCTCGCCAAGCATGCCTTGCCTTGTAATTTGAAGTTGCTTTCAATAAAGATCAGTTGTTTGCCTCCATTTGCTTCTGGTTGTTTGGCTTGTAACTCTAAGTTGACTAACTCCTGCTCACTTCATAAAGATTCGAAAAATTTCACATCTTCTTCATCATCAGAAGAGCTTGATGAAGATTATGATTCAGTGTCACTCCAGGTTTCTGCTACAAATCCTCTTCCCTTGTGTTTGTGCTTGTGGGAGGAAGACTTGCTGGAGTGCTTCTTGTCTTCTTTCTCTTTTCTCTTTTGTTTCTTCTGATTCTCTGGACAATCTGGCAGAATATGTCTAGGTTTCCTGCAACCAAAATAGATAATTTCTTTAGGATTTGATTTATCATACTTTGGCTTTTCTCTAGATCTGGAGTCCTTCTTTCTGAAGTCCTTCTTGGCCATCTTGTAGAACCTTTTGGCTAGAAGGCTCATGAACTCCTCATCTCTTGGAGCCTTTTCTTCTTCTTCTTCATCTGCTTTGAAAGTTATGCTTCTCTCCTTCTTTGTTGCTGAAGATGAAGTGGGCTGTTCAGCTTCTCTGGATTTGACAAGCTGCTAATAGGATTTGAGCTTGCCTAACAATGTCTCAGTAGTAATCTCATTGAGGCTTCTGTCTTCCTTGATAGGCCAGATCTTAGAGTCCCATGTGCTGGGGAAGCACATTAGGATCTTGTCATTGATCTCAGTGATAGAGATCACTTTGTCCAAAGATTTCAGCTCATTAATTATGAGACTGAGTCTATTGTACATATCAGCAACACTTTCAGATTCTCCCTTTTTGAAATTCTCATATTGAGAAATGAGATGGGATCTTCTGTCCTTTCTTTCATCAGCAGATCCTTCAACCATATTGTTGAGAGAAGTCCATATCTCTCTTGCAGAGGTGCATTCTACCACTTTTTGAAAGATGTCACCAGACATTGTTTGTGCTAGAATGTTCATTGCTTTTGCATCTCCACTTCTTTGCTTCTTCTGTGCCTCTGTCCACTCAGGTGGTGGAACAACATTGTTGTTAGTTGTGGTGTCAGCACTAGTTGTTGCTGTGGGAGCTGGAGGTCCTGTCAAATTCACATTGAAGATTTCCTCATCAATAGAATTCATGTACAACCTAATCATTGCCTTCCATAGTGCAAATTTACTGAGATTGCACATAGGAGGTCTTGTGCTAGAATATTCTTTGTTTTGTGCCATGAGTTTTAACAGAAAAAGAAACTCTAAAATAAAATAAGATCTAATTGATCTTTATGATTCAGGTGTTTGCCTGTAAAAATCAACCTACCTCTGATACCAATTGAAAGTGCAATTGAATATCAGTTGAAGGTGATTAATATAATCAACCTTGCTTTGATACTAATTGAAAGTGGAGGTTAGATCTTAATGTTACTCTAGAGGGGGGGGGGGGGGGGGGGGGGGGGGGGGGGGGTGAATAGAGTATTATAAACTTTTCCCTTAATTTTATAGCAGAATTAAATTAATGATATATATATGTGTATATTGAGTGAGTTATGAAAACTAAATAAAGAAATCAGCACAGCAACAAAACACATAGATTCACAGGCACAAAGACACAAGGAATTTTATAGTAGTTCCCCAATAAATCTGGGTATGTCTACTCTTCTACCACACTTGGTAGGATCCACTAGGTTTTTGATCAGGTGCCCTATCACCAAGGGGTTTTTGATCAGGTGTCCACACACCAAGTGAGCTTTAAATCAGGTGCTCTAACCAAATCACAGGTTTTTGTTCAGGTGCCCTTTCACCAAAAGGTTAACTTTTGAAGGGATTTAAAACCCTGTACAAGCTGGAATAAGAGAGGTTAAAAAGTTCTTCTCTGTCAATAATCTGAGAGAAGACTCTAGTGGATTGATACTGTAAAGCTCCCCCTGTCTGATTTAAGTTCTTGACAGCTTGAGGATGAAGCTTTCTCTTGAATTGAAAATATCTTCCTTGATAAGCTGATGAATCTAAGAGACAGGTGTTCCTCAGATTATTGTTGCTATATAGAAGATTAGAAACTTGCAACAGAAAGACTGAGAGATTGATCTTGAAGATGTTCTCAGAGAATGAGATGCTGCTTGAGGAAGATAAACTTTCTTTTTCTTTTTCTGAATATTTTCTCTAGACTGAAGCACTGATATTTTCTTATGTCTGTGTCTGTCTTCTTTTTCTTTTCTGGTATCCTATATTTTCTGAAAGAATACGACTGATTTGAATTTCAAATCTCTCTGAATAGGAATAGAATAATCTGCAATAAATCTTTTCTTGGAACTTCCACTGATTCAGCCAATCTTAATTCCTTTCCTCTTTAATAATTAATGATATCCTTTTCCAATAAGCCAAACGGCTATTTTTCTCGAGAGAAGGAATTAGAAGGAGAATAGAATTAAAGGAAGGATAAAACTTATCTTATCTGGAAGAATAACTCCAAATGAGAATAGAACTGAATCTGATGGATGAACTGAGTTCAGAGAAATAGAATGACTGATTTGAACAATCTGAGAGAAAATTCGTCGATCTGAGATAAGATTTTGTCGACCTGAAGGAAGAGTTCGTCGAACTGAACATCTGATATAAGATTCGTCGAACTCAGGCTGGAGTTCGTCGATCTTAATATAAAGTTCGTCGAACTGAAGAATTCGTCGACCGCTGAGCCGCTGAGAACTGAAGATCGTCGACCGCTGAGACGCTGAGACTGGAGCAAACGGTTCGTCAAAAGCAGAGAGAAGGTCGTTCGTCGAACGCAGAGAGCAGTTCGTCGAACCCAGTATAGAGTTCGTCGAACGCAGAAACTTAGAGAAATTCTAAGTTCTAGCTATCTTATCAGCCTAAAACTATGACCCTTAGACTATACAATGGGGGTCAACTTGATCCTAGACAACACATAGTAATCCTAGCCCAAATCAGTAATAGGGTTGTTCCAACACGGCCGAAGGCCGCCGTCGCGGCGGCCGAAGGCCGTCGTGGAGCAGCGAGCACGGGCGAAGCCCGTGCGGAGCTGCTAGTATATATATCTTTAACTACTAATTGCAAGAAGTTGCCTTTGGTGCAACATTCAAAATTGCCCAAATATAACCTCATTCTTTTACTCCAATGACTTAACGTATATGATAAAAAAATGGAAATTAATAAAATATAAGGGCTATTTGTGTAATAATATTATATCCCAATAATAAAATAAATTATACAAATTCAGAAAATCAAAAAGTTTTTACCAGACCTCCTAAATCTACTATGATAATAGCTTATCATTACCTACTAAAATCTGCTTTAAAATGATTTTTTGTTAAAATATATTTATTTTTTTGAATTTTTTTATAAAATAGTAATTAAAATTTTTTTGCGGTCATTTTGAGTACTCATATGTATATGTTCTGGGCCCAGCCGGCTGAGACGAAGCCTATCCGCACCCCAGCCTGCCAGTCCAACCGACGAAGCCTATCTGCACCCAGCCTGACCGTTCGTCGAACGCCGGTGGGCCTCCGTTCGTCGAACGCAGGCGTGCTGCCGTTCGTCGAACGATGACACACGTTTGTCGAACGCAGGAGGCACTCCTGCATTCGATGAACGACGATCGACGAGGGCTGGACTTCGTCCCAGTGGTTGGGTCTCAGCATTCATCGAACGCAGGAGTGCCGCAGTTCGTCGAACGACGACACTCCTGCGTTCGACGAACGCGTGGTGTCGTTCGACGAACGGCGGCCCCCTGCGATCGACGAGGGTTGGACTTCGTCCCTGCGGTTGGGTCTCAGCGTTCGTCGAACGCAGCAGTGCCGCCGTTCGTCGAACGCAGGGGTCCCGCCATTCAACAAACGATGGCACGCGTTCGTCGAACGCAGGCATCTCAGCGGTTGGCAGTAGAGTATCAGCGGGGGGGGGGGGGGGGGGGGGGGGGGTGGGCTCCGGGCCGGCTTGGCGGGCCGCTTTGGCGTAGCCTGTGCGGAGGCGTCCGAAGGCCGCCGTTGCGACGTTCGAAGGCCGCCGTTGCGACGTCCGAAGGCCGTCGTGGAGCAGCGAGCACGGGTGAAGCCCGTGCGGAGCTCCTAATATATATATATCTTTAGCTACTAAATGCAAGAAGTTGCCTTTGGTGCAACATTCAAAATTGCCCAAATATAACCTCATTATTTTACTCCAATGATTTAACGTATATGATAAAAAATGGAAATTAATAAAATTTAAGGGCTATTTGTGTAATAACATTATATCTCAATAATAAAAAAAAAGTTATACAAATTCAGAAAATCAAAAAGTTTTTACTAGACCTCCTAAACCTACTATGATAGCTTATCATTACCTACTAAAATCTGCTTTAAATGATTTTTTGTTAAAAAATATATATATTTTTGAATTTTTTTTTATAAAATAGTAATTAAAATTTTTTTTCGGTCATTTTGAGTACTCATATGTATATGTTTTGGGCCCAGCCGGTTGAGACGAAGCCTATCCGCACCCCAGCCTGCCAGTCCAACCGACGAAGCCTATTCGCACCCAGCCTGACCGTTCGTCGAACGCCGGTGGGCCTCCGTTCGTCGAACGCAGGCGTGCCGCCGTTCATCAAACGGCGACACACATTGGTCGAATGCAGGAGGCACTCCTGCGTTCGACGAACGGCGATCGATGAGGGCTGGACTTCATCCCAGCGGTTGGGTCTCAGCATTCATCGAACGCAGGAGTGCCGCCGTTCGTCGAATGGCGGCACACATTCGTCGAACGCAGGAGTGCCGCCGTTCGACGAACGGCGACACTCCTGCGATCGACGAACGCGTGGTGTCGTTCGACGAACGGCGGACCCCCTGTGATCGACGAGGGCTGGACTTCGTCCCAGTGGTTGGGTCTCAGCGTTCGTCGAACGCAGGAGTGCCACTGTTCGTCGAACGCAGGGGTCCCGCCATTCGACGAACGGCGGCACGCGTTCGTCGAACGCAGGCATCTCAGCGGTTGGCAGTAGAGTCTCAGCGGGGGGGGGGGGGGGGGGGGTGGGCTCCGGGCTGGCTTGGCGGGCCGCATTGGCGTAGCCTGTGCGGAGGCGGCCGAAGGCCACCATCGGGGTAGCCGAAGGCCGCTGTCACGGCCGAAGGCCGCCGACGCGGCGGCCGTAGGCCGTCGTTGAGCAGCGAGCACGGGCGAAGCCCGTGCGGAGCTGCTAGTATATATATATAAACACATACATATGTATATATATATGTAGAGATGTATGACAGCTTGCGAGTCTTGGACGCGACAGCGGGACTTCGCAAATAAATTCTCCTCAGGCCTGCCGAATCCCTACAAAAATATAGAAAATATATTAGTTATTACGCACAATATTTTTTTTGCGAAAATTTATAAAAATAACGAACAAAATGCGATAATTTATTTAAATACCTAATAAGATATTAGCCTAAAACGATGACTAAAATATTAGTCATCAAACACCTTCATACTTACTCGTTGCTAGTCCCGAGCAAACTATTCTTCATAAGGGTAGGAAAAACTAATGCTAGATAGAATCTTGAAAGCTAGAGAGTAAAAAGCGAAGTTTTATGCCGGCATGTGTAGATATTTTAGTAGAAAGACGTTCTTGGCATAAATACTAATTTATGAAATAATTCAAAATGTGTTTTAATTATTTATTATCACTTTTAAAATGAGTCGACGGTAATCTCAAAGTTATGTAAAGGGAGAAAATAACGTGATCGCTGAGATTTAAATTACTTGATGTTGACGTTCGGGGTGGCCTCCAAAGAAATCCATCAATGTCGATGGCCATAGGCTTGCCCGTTTGCACCTTCTCCACAATACTTCATACTAAATCAACTCTATGGATCTTTAGGATTTAAATAGGCTATAATTTAAGGCTTGGGTTTAAGGGAAGGTAAACGATGGTAAACATGAAGGTGTATTCCACTTAAACAACAAATTTTGAGCTAAAAGAAAACAATGACTACCACAAAATAAAGAAGCTTTACCCCCATACTCATATTTTGCTAAGGGAAACACTCTCTTTCTCCTTCATTTATACCATTATTCTTCATAATTGGGATCATTCCATGTATGCATGTGCATACCTAGGCCGCATATCATTATGAGATTTTATTTTTTGATATAAAAATATTTCTTTTGAATTGACACCCATGATTTTTTTTTTTAAATTGTCTCTTCACCGCATCACCTAAAATTTTTCAACAATTTAGCTCAAAATTTAAGTGTACATGAGTTTGGCTTTTTGGTTTTGGTGGTGAAATGGTGAGGGTGGAAAAAAGGGTAAAAGGCTCAAATTTGTGTCAACAACTGTAGTAATTTTAGGACCGGATGCAAGAGCTCAAACTGTCCAAAGAAAGGCCTAAGTCATTTCCATAAGATTAATTATTCTAAAGTGCAAATGCTTTGAAGATAGCTAAAGGCAAGTTCTAGACATCGAGAAAGGACACCCTTCTGGTCGATTCGAGCAATAGCTTTCTAACAATCTTCTACACACTCACCAAAACTACTTTTAGATAATCACCAGATTAGAATTAAAAGTAAAATAAATTTTTTCTACGCAAATTAACAAATCATAATTTTAGATCTATGCCAAAAATTTAATTTTACACCAATACTACTCAGAGACATGCATTTGACGAGAAGCACTGCATGAGTCAACAATTTTACTTAAAAGTTTCAAAGAAAACTATTCTAGCACGAAGAATTCTTAGTCCATATAAAAAAATAATTCACTTGAAACTTACAATTAAATAAATATGGAGATTTTGATAAACTAAGGGGCGTGCCGCCGTTCGTCGAACGGCGACACGCGTTCGTCGAACGCAGGAGGCACTCCTGCGTTCGATGAACGGCGATCGACGAGGGCTGGACTTCGTCCCAGCGGTTGGGTCTCAGCATTCGTCGAACGCAGGAGTGCCGCCGTTCATCGAATGGTGGCACGCATTCGTCGAATGCAGGAGTGCCGCGGTTTGACGAACGGCGGCACTCCTGCGTTCGACGAACGCGTGGTGCCGTTCGACGAACGGCGGCCCCCCTGTGATCGGCGAGGCCTGGACTTCGTCCCAGCGGTTGGGTCTTAGCGTTCATCGAAAGCAGGAGTGTCGCCGTTCGTCGAACGCAGGGGTCCCGCCATTCGACGAACGGCGGCACGCGTTCGTCGAATGCAGGTGTCTCGGCGGTTGGCAGTAGAGTCTCAGCGGGGGGGGGGGGGGGGGGGGGGTGGGCTCCGGGCTGGCTTGGCGGGCTGCTTTGGCGTAGCCTGTGCGGAGGCGCCCGAAGGTCGCCGTCGGGGCGGCCGAAGGCCGCCGTTGCGGCGGCCGAAAGCCGCCGTCGCGGAGGCCCAAGGCCGTCGTGGAGCAGCGAGCACGGGCGAAGCCCGTGCGGAGCTGCTAGTATATATATATATATAAACATACATATGTATATATATATGTAGAGATGTATGACAGCTTGCGAGTCTTGGACGCGACAGCAGGACTTCGCACATAAATTCCCCCCAGGCCTGCCGAATCCCTACAAAAAATATAGAAAATATATTAGTTATAACGTACAATATTATTTTTACAAAAATTTATAAAAACAACGAACAAAATGTGATAATTTATTTAAATACCTAATAAGATATTAGCCTAAAATGATGACTAAAATATCAGTCATCAAACACCTTCATACTTACTCGTTGCTCGTCCCGAGCAAACCATTCTTCATATGGGTAGGAAAAACTAATGCTAGATAGAATCTTGAAAGCTAGAGAGTAAAATGTGAAGTTTTATGCCGGCATGCGTAGATATTTTAGTAGAAAGACGTTCTTGGAATAAATACAAATTTATGAAATAATTCAAAATGCATTTTAATTATTTATTATCACTTTTAAAATGAGTCGACGGTAATGTCAAAGTTATGTAAAGGGAGAAAATAACGTGATCGCTGAGATTTAAATTACTTGATGTTAACGTTCGGGGTGGCCTCCAAAGAAATCCATCAATGTCGATGGCCATAGGCTTGCCCGTTTGCACCTTCTCCACTGTACTTCATACTAAATCAACTTTATGGATCTTTAGGACTTAAATATGCTGTAATTTAAGGGTTGGGTTTAAGGGAAGGTAAACAATGATAAACATGAAGGTGTATTCCACTTAAACAACGAGTTTTGAGCTAAAAGAAAACAATGACTTCCACAAAATAAAGAAGCTTTACCCCCATACTCATATTTTGCTAAGGGAAACACTCTCTTTCTCCTTCATTTATACCATTATTCTTCATAATTGGGATCATTCCAAGTATGCATGTGCATACCTAGGCCGCATATCATTATGAGATTTTGCTTTTTGATATAAAAATATTTCTTTTGAATTGACACCCATGATTTTTTTCAAATTGTCTCTTCACCGCATCACCTAAAATTTTTCAACAATTTAGCTCAAAATTTAAGTGTACATGGGTTTGGCTTTTTGGTTTTGGTGGCGAAATAGTGAGGGTGGAAAAAAAAGGGTAAACGACTCAAATTTGTGTCAACAACGGTAGTAATTTTAGGACTGGATGCAAGAGATCAAACTGTCCAAAGAAAGGCCTAAGTCATTTCTATAAGATTAATTATTCTAAAGTGCAAATGTTTTAAAGATAGCTAAAGGCAAGTTCTAGACATCGAGAAAGGACACCCTTCTGGTTGATTCGAGTAATTGCTTTCTAACAATCTTCTACACACTCACCAAAACTACTTTTAGATAATCACCGGATTCGAATTAAAAGTAAAATAAATTATTTATACGCAAATTAACAAATCATAATTTTAGATCTATGCCAAGAATTTAATTTTACACCAATACTACTCAGACACATGCATTTGACTAGAAACACTGCATGATTCAACAATTTTACTCAAAAGTTTCAAAGAAAACTATTCTAGAACGAAGAATTCTTAGTCCATATAAAAAAATAATTCACTTGAAACTTACAATTAAATAAATATGGAGATTTTGATAAACTAAGCGAAGAAATTAATTCCTATAATTTTTGTTTGTTTGTTTAGTTTTGTAAGCAAACTAAACATGAGTTAACTAATGCTACCCCTCCATACTTAAAGGTAAACATTGTCCCCAATATTTAAAACTAAGTATGAATATCACAATTTTTTCTGAAAAGAAGAGCAAAAGAAAAATGAAAAAATTAATCAAGGTGTTATAAGGAAGAGTCCCCGATTACTTGTCGGGGCGCCCGCTCATAACTTTTAAAATTATTCCTGCAAAACATGTTAAGACAAGAGAAAAATATGAAAAGATAACTATGGAGTGCCTCCCATAAGCGCTTTGTTTACCGTCGCGTAGCTTGACTAAGTGACATTTTATTAAAAATTTGGTAGGTTAAGCGATTCTATTTTTCCGGTTGAGGGGTCGCCGGAGTGATATAATTTCGAACGGTGTCCATTAACCTTGAATGAACCATTTTCCGGGTGTTCTATTAGCACGGTCCCATATGGCCAAACCTCTTTTACTACAAAGGGGCCGGACCATCGGGACTCCAGTTTTCCGGGAAAAAGCCTTAAACGTGAGTTATAAAGAATGACTAAATCTCCCGGTGAAAAAGACTTTGGATTTTTGATTCTTTTGTCATGATAATACTTAGTGCGCTTCTAGTAGAATTTATTATTTTTATAGGCGTTTGCACGCCATTCATCTAATTCATTCAATTGAAATTTTCTGTTTTCGGAGGCTAAGTTTAAATCTAAATTTAAAAATTTAAGCGCCCAATATGCGCGATGTTCTAATTCCACCGGTAAATGACATGCTTTCCCGTAGACTAACCGGTATGGTGTACAACCAATGGCGGTTTGGTATGCCGTCCGATAAGCCCATAAGGCGTCATCTAATTTAAACGACCAATCCTTTCTATTATTAGACATCGTTTTTTCTAAAATTCTTTTTAGCTCACGGTTTACCACCTCCACTTGTCCATTTGTTTGTGGGTGGTAGGCGGTGCAGAGCTTATGTGTAACACCGTACTTTGCTAAAATTTTAGCAAGTTGGCTGTTACAAAAATGTGATCCCCTATCACTCACTAGTGCGCGTGGTGTGCCAAATCTTGAAAATAATTGTTTCAAAAAATTTACGATGACTCTTGCGTCATTGGTGGGAAGGGATAGTGCTTCTGTCCACCTTGACATGTAGTCGACCGCACAAGAATAAATTTATTATTGTTAGAAGGAGGTAGGGGATCTATGAAATCTAAACCCCATAAATTGAATATTTCGCATTCTATGAATATATTTTGTGGCATCTCATCTCGGTTAGAAAGATTAACTGACCGCTGGCAACTATCACATTTACTCACAAGAGTGTGAGCGTCTTTGAATAGGGTGGGCCAGTAGAAGTCCGCCTCTAGCACCTTTCTTGCGGTCCAGTTTGCTTGATAGTGACCACCGGTTGGTCCATCGTGGCAGTGCCGTAATATTTGGACGCCTTCCTCGCCCGAAATACACCTTCTTACCACTTGGTCTGCGCAGATCCGAAATAAAAATGGGTCTTCCCAAAAGTAAATTTTCAAGTCCGAAAAGAATTTCTTCTTTTGTTGACTTGAAAATTTTTTTGGGAGGACTAAATAATTGGCAAGATCCGCATACCAAGGGGTGGAAGAAGTCGTTACCTTTTCAATGGCGAGGAGGCGCTCTTCAGGGAATTTATCATCAATTTCGGCCTCCACCAGTTCTCCTGCCGTCGGGTTCTCCAATCTTGAGAGGTGGTCGGCCGCCAAGTTCTCCGCTCCTTTCTTATCTCGGATCTCCAAATCAAATTCTTGCAAGAGGAGAATCCATCTCAATAGTTGGGGCTTGGCGTCCCCTTTATCTAGCAAGTACCGAAGAGCGGAGTGGTCTGTAAAAACAATAATCTTTGATAGCGTTATATATGAACGAAATTTATCAAATGCAAAAACAATCGCTAAAAATTCTTTTTTCTTTGTTGTATAATTAGCTTGGGCAGATGTAAGCATTTTGCTTGCGTAATACATTGGGTGAAAATATTTATTCACCCGTTGACCCAAGACTGCACCTACAACAAAGTCGCTTGCATCGCACATGATTTCGAACGGAAGAGATCAATCCGGTGCAATTAAAATAGGCGAGTGGATAAGTTCATTTTTAATTTTATTGAACGCCTTAGAACATTCCTATCAAAAATAAAAGTGGTTTCTTTTTCTAATAGATGCGTTAACGGTTTTGTAATTTTTGAAATTTTTTTAATAAACTGTCTATAGAAACCCGCATGTCCTAGAAAACTCCTAATAAATTTAATATTAGTAGGCGGAGGGAGTTTTTCTATGACCTTGATCTTGGCCCGGTCGACCTCGATCCCTTTACTTGAAACTTTATGTCCGAGGACTAATCCCTGGCCTCTTGGACCATAAAGTGACACTTCTCCCAGTTGAGTGCCAGATTCGTGTCTTCGCAGCGTTGAAGAACACGATTAAGATTATTTAAACAACTTTTAAAAGAATCGCCAAAGACTGAAAAATCGTCCATAAAAACTTCCCTGACGTCCTCTACTAATTCGTTAAAAATTGCCAACATACATCTTTGAAATGTAGCCAGCGCATTGCAAAGACCAAATGACATCCTCCGATTAGCGAATGTGCTGAAAGGACAAGTGAACGTGGTTTTCTCTTGTTCTTCAGGCGCGATTGGAATTTGAAAGTATCCCGAAAGACCATCAAGAAAATAATAGTGTGAGTGACCGGATAAACGTTATAAGATTTGGTCAATGAAGGGTAAGGGAAAGTGATCCTTACGAGTAGCATCATTTAATTTTCTATAATCGATGCATACCCGCCAACCCGTACAATACGGGTTGAGATTAACTCATTATTTTCATTGGAAACTACCGTTATCCCGCCCTTCTTAGGCACGACTTGCACCGGGCTAACCCAAGTGCTATAAAAAATTGGGTAAATAATCCCCGCGTCTAATAATTTTATAATTGTAGCCTTAACGATGTCCTTCATATTGGGATTAAGACGTCGTTGAGGCTGAATAGTGCCGCGTGAATTATTTTCTAAATTTATTTTATGCGTGCAAAAAGATGAGCTAATTCTCTTGATATCCGAAAGTTGCCAAACAATTACATGACGGTGATTATTTAAAATTTTAATTAATTCAGAAATTTTTGAATCGTTAAGCGCAGAAGAAATGATTACGGGCAATTTTGATTTTTTTTCTAAAAAAATATATTTTAAATGATCCGGGAGTTGTTTTAACTCTAGGTTCGGCGGTTCTTCATAAGAAGTTTTTATTTTGAAGTTTTTTAAATTTATTTGCTCAAACGGCAACGACCGAGTTACTTCTTTTAGACAAAATAAATTTGCCAACTCCGAATCTTCAACATTTTTCAAGATTAATTCAGAAAATGACGATAAATCTTCATCAAAATTTGTTTCTAAAATATAATAAGAATCGTCATTAGAAAAAGAATTTCTCATATAGTTGTTTATACTAAAAATAACTTCTTCATCCCCAACTCGTAGGAGAAGTTTGTCATTACTAACGTCAATTATTGCCCGGGAGGTGGCGAGGAAAGGACGTCCGAGTATAATAGGTACTTCAGCGTATTCCTCAATGTCTAGGATGACAAAGTCTACCAGGAAGGTAAATTTGTCAACCTTAACAAGCACATCCTCAATAACCCCAATTGGGTATTTTATTGATCGGTCTGCAAGTTGGATGCTGATTTTTGTTGGGCTTGGACTGCCTAAACCAAGTTTTTTAAACAAAGAAAAAGATATCAAATTAATACTAGCGCCCAAATCTGTCAGGGCGTGTTTTATTAATAAATTACCGAACAAGCAAGGGATGGAGAACCGCCCCGGGTCGTTTAATTTTTGTGGTAATTTATTTAACAAAACCGCCGAACTTTCTGCGTTTAGAGATATACGCGAAAAATTTTCAAGTTTCTTTTTATTTGAAAGTAAATCTTTTAGATACTTAGCGTACTTGGGCATTTGGTCTAGCACCTCGCAGAATGACACATTTATTTGGATTTATTTTAAAATTTTAATAAATTTTTTATATTGCTCCTCATTGTGTTCATCTTTAAATTTCGAAGGATAAAGAATAGAAAGATTTTTATTAATACGCGGAGCTAATGTAGAAGAAGGTAAAGTAGGTGAAGAAATAACATGCGGAGATGAAGTTGAAACATTTACCTCGGGTCCAACCAAGTTTGTAGAAGTTACCTCCTTTCCGCCGCGGAGGGTTATTGCATTAGCGCTCTCCCTTGGATTTGGCTTGGTATTGCCTGGTAGAGATCCTTGCTGGCGTTCGGAGAACATCTTGGCGAGCTGTCCAATATGATTTTATAAGCTTTTAATAGATCCGGAAAGGTTCTGGATATTGGACTCATTAGAGGCAACATATTTAGTGAAGGCCTCTTCAAATGAAGAGGGCCTGTGTGGTGGTGGCGGAGCGAATCAGGGAGGATTCACTTGTGGTGGACGCTGAGCATTATTGGGGTTGCTCCATGAAAAATTTGGGTGGTTCCTTAAACCCAGATTATAACTATTTTTAAACGGAAGATTATTATTCGGGTTATAAGGAGGGCGATAGGAGTTCCCCATATAGTCTACTTGCTCTCGAATAAAATTATTATTATTATTAAAATGATTATTATTAGCCCAATTAGTGGCGGAGGAAGCAGACATCTCCGCTACTTGCTTAGTAAGCATTTCTACTTGAAGCGCTAAATTCGGGGTGACCTCGACTTCAAAGAGTCTGGTCAGCTTGTTAGGGCCCGACCGTGGCACATTCCACTGATACGCATTCATGGCCATCTCCTCGAAAAGCTCTTGAGCACCTCGGGGTTTTGTTATTAAGGGTCCCCCCCGACGGCCGCATCAATCATTTGCCTCGTTTGGAGATTCAAACCATTGTAGAAAGTTTGAACTTGATGCCACACAGGAAGGGCATGATGACGACATCTCTGCAAGAGTTACTTGAAGCGTCCCATGTGTCGTAGAGAGACTCCGAGTCTATTTGCGTAAATGAGAGAATTTCCGTACGTAATTTAGCGGACTTCGCCAAAGGAAAATATTTCGTTAAAAATTTCTCGGTCATCTCGGCCCATGTAGTAATGGGACCTCTAGGAAGAGATCCCAACCATTGCTTGGCCTTAGTCCGCCAAGAGAAAGGAAATAAATGCAAATGAATGGCATCATTAGTGACGCCATTTATTTTGATTGTGTCGCAAATTTCAAAAAAATTTAGTAAATGTAAATTAGGATCTTTATCTGGTAAGCCATCAAATATGACGATTTGCTGTACCATTTGAATGATGCTCATTTTAATTTCAAAATTATTATTCTCCACCACCGGGCGAATAATACTAGATTGAGTGCCCTCCCAATTTGGCCTCGCATAATAGGACATGGTCCGTAGCGGGGCCTCATTATGATCGGGGTTATTCATTAAACCTTCGCTAGTTTCTCTGATTGACTCTTCTCGAATTATTGGTAGATCACTAAATCGGAGACGTCGCCGCAAGGTGCGCTCGATTTCCGGATCAAAACACTATTCAAGATTATTTGAAGAGTTCCCTCGGGTCATAAACCAAAAGAAAAGAAAAGAGAAAAAAAAGGCGAAAAAGAATAAAAAGGTGAAGAAGGAAAAAATTAAATTATTATAATATTATTATAATATTTTAATTAAAAATATATATTTTTTTTTTCAAAAAGCGGGTTTAGTTAGTCCCCGACTTCCCGAGGTCTACCCTGTGAAGGATTCACAAGGTACTAGGAGATGCGATGAGAGTTCAAGCCAAAATCTCCCTTTCCGAGAATTTAAATTACGCCTTTTAAGATTTTTAAAATTTTTAAGAGAAAGGGTGAGAAGAAAGAGAACGATAAAATTAATAACTATTTATTTCAAATTATCGACCAGTTCCCCGACAGCGGTGCCAAAAACTTGATTCGCAAAACTATATCTGCAAACTGCAACGACAAGTGTACCGTGTCCTGTGTAGAATAGGTTCAAAGAAACCAATGTCGTATTAGACTCGGGGAGTTCGAGTAATTCTACTTTGAAAAATCGTTATTATCTTATCAAATAGAAATTTGGAGTTGGGTTGTGACTAGTAAAAACTAGAAGGGCTAATATAATTATTTTGATGGTTTAGAAGCTAGCGCCCGATCTTGAATCACCTAGGAAATAGAGAATATTAAAATGAGAATGAAATGCAATTCTCTTGTTGAAGAGGCTTTGACCGTGAAGGTTCCCAAAGCATGAACACCCCTCTTTCGAGGTTTAGGTTCAACTAAGCTTAGGTGTATCGACCGAACTTTCGTTCTCAAATCGCATCGCCTAAGACTTGCCTTAAGTTGTGAACCTCGCTATTGAATTTTACTCCAATTCAGAAGAGTTACGACGTCCTCTGTCGAGGGTTGCGTTCTACTCCTTTTACCAATGAGCGATCAATTAGTTTTACGAGCCTCTCGGCTAACTAAAGAACGAAAACAATATGAAGACTATATATTGGTGATATAGCCTCATAATAATTTTTTGGATCAAAGGTAAATCGTAAGCGTTCAACATTTAGAGAAAAACAAATCTAAAAATCATAGCAAAAATTATCTCGTCCTCGGGTCATCGCGATCGAGCACTAAAAGAATTAGGTACTCATAGAGACGGAGAAGTCTTTCATTTCAAAATACAATATGGTGTAAACGAGCGAAAAATGACGAGAGACCAAATTTGAAATCGGAAATTACAAAATTTTGAAGCGGAAATATAACTTGAAATTTTAATTGCTGGGCTATAATAAGAAAATAAAAGTACGAAGTTACAAGTTGACGAGACCCTGATGCGATGTACAAAATTATAATTGAACAACTAAAATATAGGCCGAAATTAACAACTTTCCGGAATGAAATATTTATAAAATTAAACCAAAATCTCTATAACTCTTCCTAAAAACAACCCTTCTTTTCTTCTCCCAAAATCTGTCAAAAACAAATATTCAAAAACTCTTTTCCCAAGAATAATCTCCCTCGCCTTTCTCCTTCCTGAGGTAAGCATTTATAGGCTGCTCTGGACTTGAAGCTTGTTTTCTTGTAGTGACGGGAGAGCTGCTTGCATGGTGGTGGCCGGAGCAACTTGAGGTGGTCGATAGCTTGGAGGCGGGCTGCTGTGTTGGAGGTGGCCGGAGGTGCACATGGGGGAGGCTCGCATGGTGGAGGAGTTGGAGGTGGCCGGCGGAGCTTGAAATATATATATAAACGTATATATATATAAACATATATATAAATATAAATATATATATAAATATATATATATATATAAATAAACATATATATATATATAAACATATATATAAAACATATATATTTATAGATGTATGACAGCTTGCGAGTCTTGGACGCGACAGGGGGACTTCGCACATAAATTCCCCCCAGGCCTGCCGAATCCCTACAAAAATATAGAAAATATATTAGTTATAACGTGTAACACCCTGCCAGTACAAATAATATAACAATAGGTCCGGCCGGGACCCCACGCCATACTATACACACAAGCTAGGCATTATAAGGTGATAAACAGAAAAGAACAACAACTACACGAGAGTATAAAAAGCGTAAGCGGAAGCATTTGGATTAAACATCTTTTAGAATTGCCCACTATCCCAGGAATGAAACAAAATAGAGTTACGGCCTTAAGGCCTTACATTTACCAAATGTATAGAAACTCAAAACATGCATCGGCACGCAGGCCGGCAATACATGTAAAGTGGAAAAGAGGCTGGCCTTCAAGGGCCAACACAGCAAAAGGGTCACCGCCCGCTATTTTCCGCTAGGCTCACCTGCTCCTGCATAAGAACATTCCACCAAAACGTGGCAAACAGGTAACCGGTCAGCTAAAACTGACCAAAATTATAACGACCCCACCCCTAAAGCCTGGGTGGTGGTACTCCTTCCCTGCAGGCATACAGTATAGGCATAGATTGTCAAGGTACATTCAAACACCACATGTACAAGCAATTAACACCAACGTGAGCACGCACGGCCACACATTTGTGCTCTCAAGGCACTCTCACGGTGTACTCTCCGAGCTACACCAAACAACTCCTTAAACAAAGAGTTCGCCTGAGCTTTGACCGTCAAGACTAACTTGCCTTACGGACCAATCCCAACATCATACGGTGCACCGAGGAGCTACCTCTTCACCGATTCGGTATGGGAGCGGGTTCGGTTCAGCTTTGCCCGTGCTCAAATCATTCGAATCAATCGTCGCGATGCGGGTACAGCTTCACCTCGGCCCGAATAACGAAAGGAGGTTTCACACCTCCACAACCAGTTCCCTGGGAGCTACCGGTGGCGCTAGTACTAGCGCCGGGCGGTAGTGCAGATCTCTGAATCCACCCACAACTTCGGGTATTTCCTGGAGGTTACCTCCAGGACTCCCTGCAGTACTCTACTGTACACAGAACCTGAAAATAGCGCAAACAAAACACGGAGTCTTCTCCGGCATAATTAATCACTATAGCCATCACCAATCCAGACCAACCTGTCCGGATGGGTTTCACACACAATGCCTATATCTGTACTACGATTCCGGATGCTAATGCAAGTAACCAAAGGGGATCGAAACGATCAACCCGCTGGAAAACTCCCTTTTCTCCACCAATCGGTGGGGGATTTTCCATGCAAACATGCCATAAAAAGGAGGACTTCACTTGTCCAAGTAGAAGATCGTTACCCTTGTCGTTTTCTTGTTCACCATGAGAATCCAAGATTCTAATCGGATGGAAAGGACCGCACCGGGTTGCTCTCCGTGGATCTGTAAACGGCTCGCGATTCGGAGCTTCGGAGCTCCGTCAATGGTGGAAGACACCTCCTTCCTCCTTGGCTTTCGTCTTTCTCAAGCTTGAAGAGAGATAAGACTTTAGAATAAAGAGAATATCTCCTCTGGTCAAGGTTTAAGAAATCCCGGATTAAATCCCAGTCATCGGATCTAAGAACATAAGGATTTGACGGCCACGATTTCAAATGACGGATCTGTATCGCGCGCTAGCGTCGGCGCTAGCGCTAGCGCCTGCGCTAGCTTCCGTCCCGACGGCTAGCGTCTGCCGACACTTAAAGCTTCCATCTCGACGACTAGCAACCGTCGAGATGGCTAGCGCCAGGCGATAGCACTACCGCCTGCGCTAGCTCCCAGCAGTCCAATTCTGCTTCAAAGTTTTGGGGTGTTACAACTCCACCCCCTTTAACAGAATTTCATCCCGAAATTACGAAAACAGCAGCAACAGAAAAAAACCATACCTGAGAGAAAAAACTCGTGGTGCCCCGCAAGCATTGTTTGCTCTCTTTCCCAAGAGAGTTCCTCTCTTCCACAATTATTCCAACGGACCTTCACCATCTGAATGGACTTGTTCCGCAACTGCTTCACTTCAGTGTCTTCAATGCAAATGGGTTTGACTTTCGTTGCTAGCCCACCATCTACCGACACTTCGCTGACCACAACAACATGAGTAGGATCTTTCACAGCCTTCCGCAAAACAGAAATGTGAAATACGTCATGAAGCCCGTTTAGCTCCGAAGATAGAGCAAGCCGGTAGGCAGCTTCACCAATGCGCTCCAAGATCTCGAACGGTCCTAAGAACCTCGGACTTAGCTTTTTCAAGCGTCGGATCCTCGATACCCCTTTGAACGGTTTGATCTTGAGATAAACCCAGTCGCCAACGGCGAACTCGACATTCCGGTGATTTGAATTGTAGTATTTTGCTTGCCTATCCTGGGCAATGAGCAACCGCTCCCGAATAGCCCGAATTGTTGTATTTGCCTCATCCACGTCCTTGCGTTTTAACAACTTAGTGTCGCCCGTTTCAGCCCAAGATAACGGTGTGCGACATTTCCTACCATAAAGAGCCTCGAAAGGTGCCATCTTTATACTTGCTTGGTAGCTATTGTTGTAAGCAAACTCAATCATATAGAGATGGTCCTCCCATCTCTTTCCGAAGTCCAGAGCGCACATCCTCAGCATGTCCTCCATCATCCTATTGGTCCTTTCGGTCTGTCCATCCGTTTGCTGGTGGAAGGACGTGCTAAACTTTAGCTTGGTACCCAATAATTGATGAATCAGCCTCCAATCATTTGATGTGAACCGCTCATCACGATCACTGACGATGCTACGGGGAATCCCGTGCAACCGTACGATGTTATCGACGTACAATTGCCAGCTTTTCCACAGAATCATCCTTCCGATTCGGAATAAAGTGTGATACCTTCGTCAATCGGTCCACGACCACCCAGATGGCGTCGTTTCCATATTGCGATCTCGGCAATCCGTGCACGAAATCCATCGAAATATCATCGAACTTCCATTCCGGAATCGGCAAAGACTTTAGAAACCCACCAGGTCTTTGACAATCAACCTTGACCAACGCGCAAGTGTGACACTTGGCCACGTAGAGTGCAATATCTTTCTTCATACCCGGCCACCAGAAGAGTTTCTTCATATCCATGTATATTTTTGTGCTCCCATGGTGGATCGAGTACTTGGTATGATGAGCCTCGTACATCAACTCCGCCCGTAGAGTGCCAACATTTGGGATGCATAATCTGTCCTTTTTCCACATAAGGCCATCTTCGAAAGCGAAATCAGCATTTGACCCATCGACGGTCTCCGCTTTATAGCATTTCATGCTCTCATCCAGCTCAAATGCTTGTTGAACTCGGTCGGCCAGGTCGTATTGAACTTCCATCCAGTTCAAGCATGCTGAAGGAGACGCTCTTCTATCGACCCAAATGATCTCCATATCTTCTAGCTCGCGGATTAGACGCTCATCGTGCATCAAAATCCAATTTGCTTGAGCAGGAGCCTGGCGACTCAACGCGTCCGCAACTACATTTCCCTTACCAGGAGTATATTTGATGTCGAAGGTGTAGTCCCCAAGGAACTCCATCCACCTCCTCTGACACATATTCAACTCCCTTTGATCCAGCAGGTACTTTAGTCTCTTGTGGTCAGTAAAGATATCGATCTTCACGCTATACAAGTAATGCCTCCAAAGCTTGAGGGCAAAAACCACGGCCGCTAGCTCCAAATCATGGACTGGGTAGTTCCTTTCATGAACCTTCAGTTGTCGAGAGCCGTAGGCAATTACCTTTCCGAACTGCACTAGGACGCAACCCAAACCACACCCCGAGGCGTCACTATAAATTTCGTAGCCTTCCGTACCACATGGCGAGCATAGAATGGGCGTCGTGGTCAGACGGTTCTTCAATTCTTCAAAAGCTCGAGCGCACTCAGGCGACCAATCGAACTTGCGATCTTTCCTAGTCAGTTTAGTGAGAGGGAGTGCGACCCTCGAGAAGTTCTCCACAAAGCGCCTATAATAGCCGGCAAGTCCTAAGAAACTTTGGACTTTCGCTACGTTTTTCAATACAGGACACGCTTAGATTGCTTCTATTTTCGACGGATCAACCGCAATTCCATCCCCACTAACAACATGACCCAGGAATGCTACTGACGATAGCCAAAATGCGCATTTGGAGAACTTGGCATATAGTTGACTCCTCCTCAGGGTGCTCAAAACTGTGTGCAGATGCTCTGCACGCTCCTCCTCCGATTGAGAGTATACCAAAATGTCGTCGATGAAGACGATCACAAACTGATCCAAATACTCTCGGAACGTTCTATTCATTAAGTCCATGAATACCGACAGTGCATCAGATAGACCGAACGACATAACAGTGAACTCATAGTGCCCAAAGCGGGTACTGAACGCTGTCTTTGGAATGTCACAATCCCGAATACGAAGCTGATAATAGCCGGACCTTAAGTCAAGCTTAGAGTATACCGTCGACCCAACCAGTTGGTCGAATAAGTCATCGATTCTTGGAATCGGATAACGGTTCTTCTCGGTCAACTTATTCAGCTCTCGATAGTCGATACATAGACGCAAGCTCCCGTCCTTCTTTTTCACAAAGAGGACTGGTGCACTCCAAGGCGATGAACTCGGACGTACGTAGTCTTGCTCTAGCAGCTCTTGCAATTGGACCTTTAGCTCTGCCAGTTCTTTTGGCGTTATTCGGTACGGTGAGCGTGCTACAGGCTTGGCACCTGGCACCAGCTCAATACAGAAATCAATCCCTCGTTGAGGCGGAGTCCCAGGGAGTTCGTTAGGAAACACATCGGCATACTCCGCTACAACTGGGACATCACTCATACTGCGCTTTGGCTCCGAAGCCTTCAACAAGGTGAAGAACAACTCCACGCCTTTTCTCACCGCCTTAACCACCTGGAGAGCAGACATCAACGTCTTGCTCGCTCCCCGCATACCCGCAAACGTGGTTTCGTCTCCGGTGTTCTTTCTCAGAGTGATCTCCTTTGAATTGCAATCGATGCATGCTCGCTGCTCCGAGAGCCAGTCCATGCCGAAGATCACGTCAAATTCAGCTAGCGGTAATAACGATGCTTCCAAGTCGAAGTCTTGATTTCCAATCCGCACCTTCACACGACTCTTCCTATCCGCACCCATGCGAGATCCATTGGGTAGCACTACTTCCAATCTATCCTCTACTAAGGTAGACGACACTCCGATTCGCACCACGAAGTCCTCAGACAGAAAAGAGTGCTATGCACCCGTATCAAATAGAGCTCTCGCCGGATAGTTGAAAATTAGGACGAACCCTAATTGCACACAAATCAACATAAAGTCGCACAATAGTATCAATCATAAATAGCTGTAAAAGCTAACTTCTAATCCATACCTGTGACGACGTCAGTTTGTCGTATGGATTCTTGCCTTTTGCTTGCACTCTCTTCATGTCCAACTCCAAAGATCTGGCGGTTTGCACCATCACATGGAAGCCAAGCGTCATTGGGCCTGCAAGGAGCAGCCTCAACTCATCCCAAAGACCTTCATAAAACTTGTTCGTCTTCATTTCCTCATCTTCCACCAAAAACCCCGCATAGCGGCCCAATCTAGTGAACTCGTGCAAGTACTCTTCCACCGAGCTATCGCCTTGAGTTAACTTCAAGAACTGGTTCTGCAACGCAATGCGTTGGGCAGAGGGAATATATCACTGGAGAAACAACTTTGAGAACTCTGCCAAAGAGATCTCGGTAATATCCTTACCTTCAAACTTATGCGCTTCCTGTTCGGCCCACCAAAGCTCTACTTCTCCGTTAAGGAGAAAGGTGGCTAGGGTGACCATCATAGCTTCTTCCGTTGCTGTCGCCTTTAAAGTTTTTCTAACTATTGACAGCCAGTCCTCCGCCTCCGTTGGGGATCCATTCCCCGAAAAGGCTGGAGGATGGAAACTTAGAAAGTGCTGAAGTTGTTGATCACGTGCTCGCGCAACAACTACTCGCTCTACTCGACGTTCCACCCTTGGCTCCACCGCAGGTTCCACTGCAGCTATTGGTACCCGGATCTCCACCCTCGGTTCCACTGCAGGTTCCACTGCGGCAGTTGCCACCGGGGCCACTTCTGGAGTAGGCATAGCAGGCTGTGCAAGCCTTTGAGGTTGAGTGTTGATCATCGCTAAGACTGCTTCAGCGATTAACCTGATCATCTCAGCAGGAGAAGTGGTCGCTGGAACCTCAGCCGACGCACTACCTTCAGCGGTGTTACGGGGTCGAGACTGCCCCGCAACACTCCTTGTCACTTATAATCGTGCAAGACACAATTTAGTGACCGAAACATAGCAAACAACAATCATGGAACGCTCAGGTTCCGCAAACAAGTATGTTTTTCCATTCCTAAGTGGACATTCTTATTAGTTTTTGTCGTTTTAGGTGAATGCACATCCCGTGCACACCACCCCTTAAAAGGAATTCGTCCCGAATTCGCTAAACTACGGATCGACGCCCTAAGTACGATACCAAATTGTAACACCCTGCCAGTACAAATAATATAACAGTAGGTCCGGCCGGGACCCCACGCCATACTATACACACTAGCTAGGCATTATAAGGTGATAAACAGAAAAGAACAACAACTACTTGAGAGTATAAAAAGCGTAAGCTGAAGCATTTGGATTAAACATCTTTTAGAATTGTCCACTATCCTAGGAATGAAACAAAATAGAGTTACGGCCTTAAGGCCTTACATTTACCAAATGTATCGAAACTCAAAACATACATCGGCACGCAGACCGGCAATACATGTAAAGCAGAAAAGAGGCTGGACTTCAAGGGCCAACACAGCAAAAGGGCTACCGCCCGCTATTTCCCGCTAGGCTCACCTGCTCCTGCATAAGAACATTCCATCATAACGTGGCAAACAGGTAACCGTTCAGCTAAAGCGGACCAAAATTATAACGACCCCACCCCTAAAGCCGGTGTGGTGGTACTCCTTCCCTGCAGGCATACAGTATAGGCATAGATTGTCAAGGTACATTCAAACACCACATGTACAAGCAATCAACACCAACGTGGGCACGCACGGCCACACATTTCGTGCTCTCAAGGCACTCTCACGGTGTACTCTCCGAGCTACACCAAACAACTCCTTAAACAAAGAGTTCGCATGAGCTTTGACCGTCAAGACTAACTTGCCTTACGGACCAATCCCAACATCATACGGTGCACCGAGGAGCTACCTCTTCACCGATTCGGTATGGGAGCGGGTTCGGTTCAGCTTTGCCCATGCTCAAATCATCGGAATCAATCGTCGCGACGCGGGTACATCTTCACCTCGGCCCGAATAACGAAAGGAGGTTTCACACCACCACAACTAGTTCCCTGGGAGCTACCGCCGACGCTAGCACTAGCGCCGGGCGGTAGTGGCAGATCTCCGAATCTACCCACAACTTCGGGTATTTCCTGGAGGTTACCTCCAGGACTCCCTGCAGTACTCTACTGTACACAGAACCCGAAAATAGCGCAAACAAAACACGGAGTCTTCTCCGGCATAATTAATCACTATAGCCATCACCAATCTAGACCAACCTGTCCGGATGGGTTTCACACACAATGCCTATATCTGTACTACGATTCCGGATGCTAATGCAAGTAACCAAAGGGGATCAAAACGATCAACCCGCTGGAAAACTCCCTTTTCTCCACCAATCGGTGGGGGATTTTCCATGCAAACATGCCATAAAAAGGAGGACTTCACTTGTCCAAGTAGAAGATCGTTACCCTTGTCGTTTTCTTGTTCACCATGAGAATCCAAAATTCTAATCGGATGGAAAGGACCGCACCGGGCTGCTCTCCGTGGATCTGTAAACGGCTCGCGATTCGGAGCTTCGGAGCTCCGTCAATGGTGGAAGACACCTTCTTCTTCCTCCTTGGCTTTCCTCTTTCTCAAGATTGAAGAGAGATAAGACTTTAGAATAAAGATAATATCTCCTCTGGTCAAGGCTTAAGAAATCCCGGATTAAATCCCAGTCATCGGATCTAAGAACATAAGGATTTGACGGCCACGATTTCAAATCACGGATCTGTATCGTGCGCTAGCGCCGGCACTAGCGCTAGCGCCTGCGCTAGCTTCCGTCTCGACGGCTAGCGTCTGCCGACACTTAAAGCTTCCATCTCGATGGCTAGCAACCGTCGAGATGGCTAGCGCCAGGCGGTAACACTACTGCCTGCGCTAGCTCCCAGCAGTCCAATTCTGCTTCAAAGTTTTGTGGTGTTACATAACGTACAATATTATTTTTACGAAAATTTATAGAAACAACGAACAAAATGCGATAATTTATTTAAATACCTAATAAGATATTAGCCTAAAATGATGACTAAAATACCAGTCATCAGTAGACCCTGCCAAGGTGCAAGCAGTTAGGGAGTGGTCGCAGCTGAGTTCGGCATCAGACGTTCATAGCTTTCTCAGATTAGCGGGCTATTACCGCAAGTTCGTACAAGGGTTCTCGAATGTCGCCCTCCCGCTTACATCTTTGACGAATAAGGATGCTACATTCACATGGACATCACAGTGCAAGACAACATTCCAAGAGCTGAAGGTCTGACTCACCTCAGCCCCGATCCTTTCCCTTCCATCTGGGAAGGAAGGATTTCAGATCTACACTGGAGCATTCTACCAGGGGATGGGTGTAGTATTGATGCAGCATGAGTACGTCATAGCATATGCATCGAGGAAGCTAAAGAAGCACGAGCAGAACTACCCAGTACATGATTTAGAACTCGGGGCTGTGTTCTTCGCCTTGAAGATTTGGAGGCACTATCTTTATGGGGTTAACAATGACAGGTACAAAACTAAATTGAACAAACATTCTTCGACTGACATTATTTGCTATTGTTGTAATAAGCCAGGCCATGTGATTGCTGAATGCTCGTACAAGAAGAATGATGGCTCGAGAAAATAAGAAAAGAAATCCTCCAAAAGTAAGAAGAAGGATGAAAAGAGCTTTTTGGCTAAAAGGTCAAAAACTCTGAGCGACAGTGACTTAGACAAGTCAGGCTCAGACGAAGAAGCCTACTTCGGTCTCATGGCTCAGACCGATGAGTAAAACTATGACACCCCATATGAGGGGAATGTAAACTCTCATACACCTCTTTCTGAATTTGACACGGATTCCATTGCGGATGAAGGCTACTCCTCGGAGGAAGACTCTGTTATATTAGTTCAGCACAAAGGAGGGTATCATCCATAGAAATATTATGATTTTTGGGAAAGAAAATCCTAAGTATTTGAGTAATAATGTATTTGTCACATAAATGTATTAATCAAATAAAAGTGATCAAATAACTTAGGATAAATCTGATTTTCGGTTACATGATACTTTAGGATGTTATATACCTCCGGAAATTTTATAGGGTTTTTGGAATTAATTTTCTTAGTCATTTGAGCATAATGAATTTTGTCACAAAGTGTATTAATGAAATAAACATCACATAGGATCTAGAGAAAAATCTCTGGAAAAATCTCTTGAAATATATCTCTGGAAATTTTCGTCGGATTTTGGAAGTCATTCACACTGTAAATTACCAAAAATGCCTTTTGTCACACTTATGTATTAATGGAATTTATATAGTCAATATTATCTGGAAAATTCAGAAAATTTGGCTAGACTGTATTTTGATCATAAGTCTATGGTAATTTTTGTAGAATTTTTAGATAAGTTATTTTAGTACTTACTGTTTAATGTGCCCAATTGATTTAAATGTTTAAATATTTAAATAGTGGTCTTAAACATTATGAAAAATTAAGAAATCCAGTCAGCCATGATAATTATATATTAAATGTCGCTGATAATTTATTGGGAGCATTTTGTCTTCAGAAAGTTGTACTTCATGTGTAAAGTGAGGCGTGCATTATCATTAAAGTATTTTTATAAATGGCCAAAATAGTTGGGAAAATTATGAATTTTTGACCATCTTGTAATTAGGTCATGTTTAACCTATGGTAAAAATGTTAAGACATTTGGTCATGTTTTAGTGATGATCACATTATAGAGATCAAATTAGTTCAATGTTGAGTTGGTCTGCGATTAGCAAAAACTTGGGGTAATGTTTAGGCTAGCCAGAACATGTAGAAATGGAATGAAATTTGGAGCACAACACTAGGGCTTACATAACTAAATCCCATATAAGTTGTAGACTTGTTGGAGGACCTATACCCTATAGAGAATAGTGAACGGGAAGCACGTCTCGGTGAGCAATTGAAGCATTTGGGGAGTTTCTTATATGCAACACTTATAGTGACCTCTGGAGTGGTAATTTGATCATGATGATTCAAGATTAGTGTTGGTCACATAGATGAATACCTAAGAATTGGCACCACGCACCGATAAGAGATCGTCAAGTTACCTAAAAGAAGCCTAAGTCATCCTTAAGCAGCAATCTAGAGCAACCATGAGGATAACTTTAAGAAGGGTAGTTACCATTAAAAGTAAATATTCTGAGAAAGGAGGGTCTGTGATGTCACCCCAGAATACCATCTAGTACCGTTGTGAGCCCTTCACCGGGTAGACCTCAGGAAGTCCAGAATCCACCTTAAATTGTTATGGTCGCCTAAATAACAAACAAGAGTAATCCCTAAATGAGACAAGTTCAGAAAAGTAAACCTCGTCCTATTAAAGAGGACATAATGGTTCAAGAGTAGTTAGTCCTGCGAGCTGAAGGCTCGGGTGATGTGATAAATCTTGCATGTTCATAAACTAGTGGCAGGTCTTCGGTACGAGTCCATTTGCCACACCAATGGCGGTACGTTGACCTTGGCAGGGTGTGATGAGTTAGAGGGCCAGTAGGTTACTTTACTGCGGTCTAGCAAACAATCCCTAGTAACCCACACCAACCATAAAAGTCAGGCGGGATGCCAGCAAAAGTATGCAAAGGCTCACGTAAGTGCACTTAGGACGTGTACAACAACGTACGTAAGGTCTAAGTCTGGTAGTGTGTATACCCACCTAGAAGTGGAGTGCCTGATCCACTGATTCCGTTGCCACGATGGAAGTACCTGAGAGGCTTGCTACCTCCAAAAAGCGGGAACTAAAGGTCTGTTCGTGCAGAGTCATATGAGTGAGTTGCATTGTATGAACATAGCATAGCATATCATAACATTCATAACATTATAATGACATATACATTTGCAGACCCTTATCATATAAATTAGTATGAGCTCTTTTATATGACAAGTTATTATTCCGGAAATCTTAACTTATAAGTATGTATAAGCATTCATATAAGTTAAGGTACTGTAGATAATAGTGTGGTAGTCTTCCTTATTACTTAACTTGCGCTGTTTTTAGTTACTGCTCGTTATTTACCTACTACTACTGTTCTATTTACTATTATTCATGTTGCTCGCTCATTCATTATACTGCTAGTATACTCTATGTCACCTGTACCTTCTTTTACCCCTTGTTGTCCTCCTCTTCGTCCTCCTGCTCGGTACCTAGGAGTCGTGGGGGAGGCGAGGACAAAATGGCTTAGTCTTTTTGACTAACAGTCGGATGTGGCCGTAACACTAGGAGATCAAGGACCAGGAGCCGCAGTACATCAGGCAGGACGTGACGGTAGACCCTAAGGAGCAGATGTCACACATCACTACTTCCACACGACGACAGGTTGGAGAGTATCTTGTGTTGCTTCCGCATAGTGTAGAGTGAGAGTGAGATTTACTCTTATTAGTTACTTTTGGATCTGTACCGTGCTTAAGCCCTTGCACTCTCTTTAGTTGTTTTCATTGTGGACTATTTGCACTCTCTTACATATATACATATATACGTGTTGTGGTTGTGGACTGGTCTTATTTGTACTTATTTCTTCTTGCAATTGTCCTGTGATACGATCAATTTATCCGTCAGGATCGACGTTGAACGGTGGCAACTAACCCGTGAGTTGGGGTCACCATAAGACAGTGGTTCTGGGCATAAGATCCGGGAAACTCCTCGATAAGGAGGAGGGGGATCTTACAATTGGTATCACTTGACAATGATCGTGACAGAAATAAGTCCACAAAACACTGGGTCGCCCCTCTCGAGCATTAGTTTGCGGACAAAGTATGCAGCGGAAGCAATGGTGTGCCCATGTGTGAAATCACATATATAGTCCATTTAAACAATGAGTTAGTCCGATTCTAATAATTTCTTTACATTTGTGTAGCCCCCGAAGAGTACCGGCCCCCGAGATACCTATCCTTTCCCTCCGGCTGCTACTCCCTTCCAGCAGTCGGAGCACGGTCAGACGTTGATAGCCATTCTAGAGGCCTTTAAGGCACAACAGGTTCCGACCTCTCAGCCGAACCCGAGATCTAACTGGTTGAGCGCATTCAAGAGCTTCTCCCTTCTGATGTACCACGCGACAGAGAATGCGGTCTGGATTGAGGAATGGTTGGACACTATACATAAGATGCTCACATGCATCAACTGCCCGGTCAGCACGACAGTCTCTTTGGCGACTACTGCTTTGGATGCCCCTGCCAAGATATGGTGGAAGTCCTTGATGGATTCCACTTATGTAGACTGAGATTACTCAGAGATTACTTGGGAGGAGTTCAGTGCCACCTTTCCGGAGCACTTTGTGACGGCGAAAGACATAGACGAGTTGGAGGAGAGGTTTTTGAACCTCAGATTAGGGAGTCGATCGGTGATAGAGTACAAGAGGGAGTTCTCCCATCTAGCTAGATTTGTGGGGATGCACTCAATGGATGACATAGGTTTTGCCAAGAGGTTCTACAGGGACTTAAGAGACCCATTGAGGCAAGCATTGTTGTTCGTGGCCGAGGACAGTTTGGCCAAGATTGTAGAGACGATGAAGAAGCTGGAGTCATATCATCTGATGGTGCAGAGTAGGGGAAAGAGACCAGAGGATATGACACACTTTGGAGAGGGTAGCCGGGGACCGCAGAGGGGCAGGAATATGAGGTATAGGAGAGGTGGAGGACACCCTCATCCTAACTTCAGGCCGGATCAGCAGCAGCCTCCTACAGTGACAGTCCCTCAACCAGTGTGGATTTAGGATCCACCGAGGCACGATGATAGAGGATTTCGCCCTGTGGTATGCTTCGGATGCCACCAGCCAGGGCACATCAGGGCCAATTGCCCCCAGCTATTCCGCCCTCCTCCTCCTCCTCCTCCTCCTCCTCCACCTCCACTAGCCCCTCCAGCACCAGCACCAACACATCAGGGCCGGGGCAGAGGACGAGGTCAGTGTCAGAGACATCATGATAGAGGTCCACGACGGGAGCAAGTGTATGCATTGGATTTAGCCCAGGAGGGGAACCCCGAGGAAGTCATCACAGGTACTTTAATGTTTTCTTTACAATTACATAGTACCTTGCAAAGCATTAGTTTTATTAGACTTATAACCCAAACAACAAAACTACCCCAGGTATAGTGTTTGTCTATGGCAAACCTGCATACACTTTATTCAACATGGGTGCTTCGCACTCATTCGTCTTAGAGGAGTTCGTACACAATCTGGATCAAGTCCAGCACTTCGAGGGCATCCACCAGAAGGTGCGACTACCAGACGGGTCAGAGATAGAGACGTGCGCCAAGTGCAACAGGGTGGTAGAGATTGGAGGAAAGACATTTGAGGCACCAGCGATACGCATAAAGATGCCAGATTTTGATTTGATCCTAGGCATGAACTGGCTACATGGGAACCATGCCAGGGTCGACTTCCCGACAAAGAAGATCGTACTGAAGCATGATGACTCCGAGGTGGTAGTAGAGGGTATTAGACCCGTCTCCCATACTTTATTATCCTCTATTCATGCTGTTAAATCCCATCATCAGGGAGACGAGGTGTATTTGGTCTGCTTTGAGATGGTAGAGGCGGAGGACTCCATGGTCGACATCCCTGTGGTTTGGGACTTTTCTGACGCATTCCCAGAAAAGTTGCCCAGACTACCTCCACGACGAAACGTGGACTTCCAGATCTAGCTAGTGCCCAGAGCCAGGCCTGTGTCTCGGGCACCATACCAGATGGCACCCAAGGAGTTGGTTAAGTTCCGCACTCAACTCCAGGAGCTAGTGGAGTCAGGATTTGTTAGGCCAAGCTCATCGCCATAGGGAGCTCCAGTGCTATTTGTGAAGAAGAAGGACAGGTCGCTTCGACTCTGCATAGACTACCGGGAGCTGAACCGACTGACTCTGCATATGCATCGAGGAAGCTAAAGAAGCATGAGCAGAACTACCCAGTACATGATTTAAAACTCGGGTCTGTGATCTTCGCCCTAAAGATTTGGAGGCACTATCTTTATGGGGTTAACAATGACATGTACAAAACTAAATCGAACAAACATTCTTCGACTGACATTATTTGCTATTGTTGTAATAAGCCATGGCATGTGATTGTTGAATGCTCGTACAAGAAGAAGGATGGCTCGAGAAAAGAAGAAAAGAAATCCTTCAAAAGTAAGAAGAAGGAGGAAAAGAGCTTTTTGGCTAAAAAGTCAAAAAACTCTGAGCGACAGTGACTCAGACAAGTCAAGCTCGGACGAAGAAGCCTACTTCGGTCTGATATGGCTCAGACCGACGAGTAAAACTATGACACCCCATATGAGGGGAAGGTAAATTTTCATACTCCTCTTTCTGAATCTGAGATGGATTCCATTGCGGATGAAGGCTACTCCTCGGAGGAAGACTCTGCTATATTAGTTTAGTACAAAGCATTATTGAAAGGATTTGACAAGTGCCTAAAGGTAGTCAAATCTCAGACCAAGGAGATTGAGTCTCTCAAGACCGTGGAATCGGATCTGAGAGAAGAAATTGAAAAATTAGTTCCCATCAGAGATGAAGTCCAACTCTTGAAGGACGAACTCCAAAGCACTACTGAACTACTAAATCAAAAGGAGAAATCCATAACTGAGCTGGAGGGAAAGATATTGGTAGAGATAAAGCTAGTGGAAAGCTTCTCTAAACCAAAGACCTTCCTCCCCCTCATTGATGGCTTCTCTACTCCTGCAAAGGGTATCGGTATCGGTCATCAGACCGAGAAAAGTAAGGCGGCTAAGAAAAGAGCCGTTAAGGGCAAAGGTAAGGCTGCTCAGAGTCAAACTTCCTTCAAGAAGGTAGTGTTTCCTACAAACACATATGACTTTGAAACATCGTATGGTAACCTCACGAGACCAACTCACGTTAAGTCAAGTAAGGGCAACCAAGGATGGAGCCATCCCTGAAGCTTCAGAACGACTGCTTTCAAAGCACCTTACGTAGAGATAGTCCTCAAGGACTATGGTTCATTCATGCATGGACCGTCTGCAAAGAAAGCACCAAAGGTTAAAACTGTTGCTACGAAACCACTTGAGAAGGAGCAGTGTGTTTGCTGCAATCACGAGGCTTCTACCTCCAAGTCGGTAGCTCCTGCTAGACCTCCCGTTCACAAAGTTAAGCAGGAGGGAAAAAGAAGGTACAATAGGTTCGACTATTGGTGTTGTGGCAAAGTTGGTCACTTCGCCACGGATTGCTGGTTTAATCCCAAGAATGCTATAATTCCACTAGTTGACAATGCAAGGCCGACCACTCGCAATGTTAACAATCCAAGTGGAAGTCGTCTAACAGGAAGCCAAGGACCCAAATCCTTTTGGGTCTATAAGGGCAATTGATTATTGATTGCAGGTATGTCCAAAGGCCAACAACACGCATATATGGTATTTAGACAGTGGATGTTTGCGGTATATGACCGGAACAAGAAGCCTATTGCAGAACTACACCCCAGTCAAGGATGTTCCAAAGGTTATCTTTGACGGATCTGATCGGGGATCACAAAAGGCTATCGTATGATTACCAATGGTATAGTCTCTTTCACAGACGTAGCTTATGTTAAGGGATTACAACATAATCTTATTAGCATAAGCCAACTTTGTGACAAAGGTTATATGGTTGGGTTCTACAAGGATAAGTGTTCGATAAAGACGTCTGATTCGTCAGAAACAATTTTAACAAGCACTAGGAGTAGAAATATCTTCTTCTTGAATTTTCTTTGTTTAGATTCCCCTACACCAGTGTGTTTTTTGGCAAAAGATAGTGCATCTCTGTGATCAATGGCATAAGATACTAGCACATATTAATTTCAAAACTATAAGTTTGTTATTTTATCACAGCTTAGTGCGTGACGCACCTGACGTTAAATGCATTAAAGAGAGACCTTGTCATGCATGCCAAATGGGCAAGCAGACTCGGGCTAACTTTAAGAGCATAATTGACAAAGATTCTACCAGATGTTTATATCTGCTTCATATGGATCTATTTAGTCCCATGCCAGTTAGGAGTTTAGGAGGTAAAGCTTATACCTTGGTAATTGTTGATGACTATTCACATTTTGCTTGGGTATTCTTTCTAAAACACAAGTCAGATATTTTTGACTCTTTCACTAATTTTGTTAGGCAAATCTAGAATGAACTAAACTACTCTGTAGTCAAAATCTGAAGTGACCACGTAACAAAATTCAAGTCTGGGGCTATGACAGAATTTTGTGAAAGCTTGTGTATCTTTCATGAGTTTTCCTCTCCTCGTACTCCACAACAAAATGGAGTTACTGAGAGAAAGAATAGGACACTCATAGAGGCAAGCAGGACAATGTTTAATGATTCTTCTATTTCGGAATATTTTTGGGCAAAGGCCGTCAACACTGCTTGTCACGTGCAAAACAGAGCATTAATCAACAAGAACCATCATAAGACACCTTATGAACTTCCAAAGGCTAGGAAACCAACTATATCTTATTTTAGAATTTTTGGCAGTAAATGCTTCTTACTTAACAATGAGAAGTATTACAAAATTAAGTTTAGTGAAAAGTGTTTTGAAGGTATTTTTGTAGGCTATATTAGCCATAGTAAGGCATATAGGATTTTCAACAAGAAAACACTGGTTGTAGAAGAATCAATAAATGTTGTATTTGATGAGATGAGTATGCTTCACAACAGCTCTTCCAGTATTTTTGTTGAAGATGTAGGCGCAGGATTGAAATTGAAAGAACAGAACTTGGAAGAAGTCATCAAGGAGGATGCTCCATGGACAGTTTCAGTAAGTGATCCAATCACTCCTGGAGAAGATGAACTTCAAGAAGTTGAATATGTACTAGAAGCAGAAGAACCTGTTGTCAGGGATGATGCAAGAAATCTGGTGATCAGACATTAGAGATATCACCCAGCAAATCAAATCATCGGAGATACTAGGGTCAGAATATGGACAAGAAGAGGTACAACTAACCAAGTTTTGCATTTGAGTTTTCTCTCGCACGTTGAACCAAAGAAATTTGATGGAACCAAAGAGGATGCTTCATGGATCATTGCAATGCAAGAGGAGCTCAATCGGTTCAAATGATGCAAAGTCTGGAAGCTAGTTCCAAGGCCCAAAGGACAGAATGTCATCAGAACAAAATGGGTTTACAGAAACAAGCTGGATGAAGGCGGTGTAATCATCAAAAACAAAGCCAGACTTGTTGCCCAAGGTTACCGAGAAGAAGAAGGGATCGACTTCAATCAAACCTATGCTCCAGTGGCAAGACTCGAAGCGATCAGGTTGTTTCTAGCGTGTGCTGCTCATAAAGGATTCAAGGTCTATCAAATGGACGTGAAGTCAGCCTTCCTTAATGGTAATTTAAATGAAGAAGTATACGTAGAACAACCCCCAGGTTTTGTTGATTCCTCCCTGACTATGTTTATTTTTTACGTAAAGCGTTATATGGTCTGAAACAAGCACCCCGAGCTTGGTATGAGACCCTCTCTAGCTTTCTTCTTAAGAACAATTTCATAAGAGGAAAGATAGATAAGAAATTATTTCTTAGGGAAGTAAACGACAAGATTATGCTAGTGCAAATCTATGTCGATGAAATTATTTTTGGATCTATGGATGATAACCTTTGCAAAAAGTTCTCTAACTTAATGCAAGGGAAATTTGAAATGAGCAGTATGGGTGAGCTGAAGTATTTCTTAGGACTTGAGGTGAAACAATCTGAAGAAGGAATTTTCATCTCTCAGATGATGATCACCAAAGAGTTAATTAAAAAATTTAGAATGGAGAGTGCAACCTCAATGAGGACTCTAATGGGTTCAAATATGACTCTGGACAAGGATGAGAAAGGGAAACCTTTTGATGAAACCAAGTATAGAAGCATAATAGGATCCTTGCTCTACCTTATTGCCAGTAGATCAGACATAATGTTTTCAATATGTGTTTGTGCTAGATTTCAGGTGAACCCTAAGAAATCTCACAGTAACATCCCGACTTTTATTGGGTCACTAGACCCTAGTGGACCCAATAAAAGTAACCCCAAAAGGTAGAATGTGACCCGAATATGGGATATTGTGTTAGGAAACTCCAAATTGACTTCCATCAGTTTTGTTAGACTCGTGTAATCAATACGAGTGTAATGGAACTCGCTCCATCCCAATCCGAGGTCGTTTGGAGAAAATGACCGTTTTGAGTATCGTTGCGCGTCACAACTAAGTCGTTGGGGGTATTTTCTCCAAACGACCTCGTATTGGTATAATGACCAAACATACTCCAAATTAACTTATATCAGTTCCGTTAGACTCGTATAACCAATACGAGCCCAACGGAATTCGTTGCACATCAATCCGAGGTCATACGAGGAATATGGCCATTTTAGGTTTGCGGGCCGCCACGACATAATTTTCGAAATACTAAGCATACAGACTCGGAATCGACTTCAGTAAGTCTTAGTGGACTCCTAAAGTCAAAACAAGACCAACAAAGTTTATTGTAACCAATTCTGACATCGGAAAATCAACCCACAGTCAAATCAAGCTTTAGGTCACATCAAAAAGTGTGCGCGCATCCATATTGATTTGACACCCCGATAATAACCCTTCACCCGACAAGTTGGACCCCTTGGACCTTGACCCACATCAGGGACCCACCTTAGGTTTGACCTTGGTCAAATTTCCCACCCCCAAGCTCATTTCTTTTGGAATTTTTCCTAGGGGGGGGCTCTCACCTACCTCCCCACCATGAAAGGGTCGGCCCATGGGTGGACATCCCACCTTAGGGTAGTAGAGGGGGGGGGAAGAAATATCTTCCCCCACCCTCCCTCCACTTTAATCCCGCATCGGGAAAAAAGGGAGGGAGAGCCCCCTCCCTCCCAATAAAAGGGACACCCTCACCTCTTTGAACACACCCCCTAGCCGGCCCTCCTCCTGCCTGAACAACCCCTCGCCAGAGAGCCCTCCCCAAGCCACCATCACCTCCACCACCTATGCCCGCTCAGCCCACTACCTCCCGAGCCCCCATCCCTCAGGTGGTCGACCTCTCCCTCCTCCTTCCCACTCCCCGGAGACTTGCCGCGCCCTCCTCCCCCCCACCCCACCCCCCCCCCCCCCCCCCCCCCCCCCCCCCCCCCCCCCGTCGCCGGAGCACCACCATTGACACCCGATCCATGCCCAGGCCCGGGTGGTGGCTCGTGTTGGTGTTTCCAAGGTGATCTGGAAGTGATCAAGCATCTACTCTCACTGCTAACGCGATATGAGCCTATGAGGTCACACACAAGAGTGTTTGGAGAAGTTGGAGGAAGAATTGTGTTGGACTTACTCATATTGTATATGAGTTAAGGACCAGTCCTATGACTTATTGGAGTTGGGTCGAGTCAACTGAATGCTCCACAGGTATTATGAATATTGTATGGAGCGTGTTGACAAGCTAAGTTTTCGAGTCGGGTCGTCGAGAGTGTCTCGACGACTCTTACTTCAATTCGTCGAGTGATGATTTGATGATTACTAGACGAAATCATAATGACTCGACGAATTCATGACTCGATGAACTTATGATTACTCGATGAATCATTTGTTACTCGATGAATTTGTTAGTGAAAGGTTCACTCGACGAATTCTGTTTTACTCGACGAATTCAGTTTGTTACTCGACGAATTTCTTCAGTGAAATGTTCACTCGACGAATTCTTTTTACTCCAATGTAGGTCGTGGGTGTGCGGATAGTCTCTCTCTCGCCTGGGTATAAATAGAATACGATTCTTTACCCTAAAACAGTGATCTCCTTTTGCGAAAGAACGAGACAGACGAAAGGGCTTCGTTTGGCTGTTCCCGCACCCCAACGTCGTTGCCGCCTCTCCCTATCGTCGGACCTAGCAGTCCGTAGGAGATGTAGTGGGCTCTTTTTCTCCGACCTAGTTCTTGTGCGACAAGAAGCTAGTGTTCTACATCGCTCGTGTGGACTTCCGTAGAGGCGTCGATCGGTTTCAACACTTGGGACTCAGAGGTTATCTTCGGGATTTCTTCTTGGAGCATCTTGGTTGAGTGTTGAATCAATCCCCTTCAGGTATTGCAATGTGTTGCTTTCCTTATTTCTTGATTCATGAAATCGCAAGATCCGTAACTCTTTGGGTTGTTCTTGTTGTTTCTTCCGCTGCGCATATTTGATATGCTTTTATCATTTTGAATGGTATATAGAAAACACAACAGCTCGGCCATATGAGCCTCACCCAACGCCGGGGGTGGCGCTGGGAGAGTAGGTCCCCACTCGGGTACTCCCTACTCCAGCAAAGAGAGGCGGCAGGGCCGCCGGAGAACGCGTCCCTGATGGTACCCGCAAGCCTCTCTGCCCCCTCTCTGTTTATTTTTCTGTACCGCTTCGGCGGTCATCTCCGACGGCGGCCAGCGACGCCTGGCCTCCACTGGAGGTAAGCCCGACCCTCGGCGACCCGGCCGAGGGCGGAGGGAGGCCCACCCAGGGTGAGGGGCGGCGCGACATCGGCCAGCATGGCCCATGCAGGTCGTGCCACCGCCCCTACTCCTCTCTAAAATACGATGGTGGCTAGCGGCGCCAGGCCACCGGACCACCACCGGATTGGTCCTCGGACCCTGGCGAGTTGACCTGGGGCGGCGCCGGCGCCTGGCTTCCGCTGCCCGGCGGTGGCAGCGGCTGCCACCTTCCGCCTCCCAGTCAAGAGACGGGGGCCGTCCGATCTCCATAAAGAGATGGGACGGCCCCTGTTTTATCGTCCCCCCGCATGAAATTATGCACCCCCACAACAGATCGGCCCCGGATCCGCTGTGGTGTCCAGAGGAGAGCGCGCTGTCCGACGCCCCTCCCTCTTCCTGGATTTCTCTAACCGCAGACCACCTTTAGCCAATCTTTGCAGATTTTTCTGAGGGCAAACTAGACTGCTAGGGAAAAATCGTTGAACATGAAAAATGTCCCCATGCTATGAGGACCACCTCCAGAATTTTTATGGGATTTTTTTGAATTGATTTGCTATTTTTAAAGGCATATACAAAACTCATTTGAATAAAATGAGTGCCCTAAACACCTTGGAAAACTCTTGGAAAATTATGGGCTTATGTTTGGGGCCTCTTGGAGGTATTATAAAATTTTGGGATCTTTCGAAATATTTTGCTATTTTTAAATGCCTAAACAATGCTTTGTCGGACAAAGTAAACCCACTAACAGAATCGAACAGGTTTGGGAAAAATTTATAGCCTTTATACAAATATTTTGAGGGTACTATCAAAATAAGGGGATCATCTGGATAAGGATTTATATGCATCAAATTTTTGGGGTAAAATGATAATGGTTCATTTATCGAACGGTCGAAAATTTGGAAAAAGAGGACGCAGCACGCAAATGGGTTATAATCGGTGGATAATATCACAAATAAAGAATGACCGGATGATTAAACATGCAAACTCCGGCTCGAAGCAACGTGGGACCTTCTGATTCACCGAGCTGTGTTTAGTACAATTCCCGGACATGGGAATTCATCTATTTAGGGAAACCAAGAAGTACCAAATAAATTGATATTTGGAGAGCGCAATTAACACCTTTAATCGGGCTATAAAAAGCAGCAATGGGAAGAAACCCATAAGAACGGGGATAGAACAGAGCTTTCCTCCTAAGAACGGAGATGGAACCGAAGCCTCCTGATCGTGGAGTGATTGACTACTAACCTGTTTATTTATTTCATGTTCTTCAGTCACGCGCTGGTCCCATAGTTACTGCTTTTCCTTATTCTTTTCGATACTCCAGTCTCATACTGGTCAGCTACCTACTACTTTTATATAGTCCTTTCAGTAATCCAGTCCCGCATTGTTCAGTTATTTACTGTCTTTATTTATTCTTGTCTGTAATCCAGTTTCGCACTGGTCAGTTTTTTACTGCCTTTATTTATTCTTTTCTATAATCCAGTCCTGCATTGGTCAGTTATTTACTGCATTTATTTTTTCTTATCTGTAATCCAGTCCCGCACTGGCCAGTTATTTACTGCCTTTATTTATTCTTGTCTATAATCCAGCCCCGCACTGGTTAGTTATTTACTGCCTTTATTTATTCTTGTCTGTAATCCAGTCCCGCACTGGTCAGTTATTAACTGTATTTATTTATAATCCAGTCTCGTACTGTTCCAATCATTCCGGCCCCTTGCTTTCGGCCTTTCTTTCTGTGAAATGCTTTATTACTCATCACCGCAGTTTATTTTGCACCATAATTATCATACTTATATCTACGGTGCAAACCCAGGTTTTTCTCTGGCAGACAGTTTTTCCTGCTGGTAAGGCCTTAATTAGGGATAACCGTGAGTTGAGTATCTCCTCCAGAGTTAGCCCCAAATAATTTTCCCCCACGCCCGTTGCATCTCCCGGCCAAATGTTGGGTAATCGGTCGAGTCAAGAAAGCAGCAGCGAACCTAAAGTATTTGTTCCTTTCTTTAAAATGTTTGTGAATTACTTGCTGTAAAAGTGGCGGGTCGATCATGCCTACAGACCGTTTGTACTGGTGCAGGAGGGTTGATGACTCATGGCTACAGGGAGATGTGCACCGCGGGTTATCACCACTTCGAACCCGCTGATTTGTCTCCACTAGTTGGCCAAAATCTCAGAATCGCCGGATGTCGCTCACATCCAAGTAGTACACCGAGTTGTACGGGAGGGCCTGGGTGATACGGTACAACTACGCTCAGAAGTGGCAGGACTGGCCACTGTCACCGACGGCCACATCGGTGAGACCCGCGGGGTTCGCTACCCTGCTTGATGGAAAGCGGTCCAAACTGTGTCGACACCGGGTTTTGTGATTTGGGGTCGAACACCCGCGGTGTGTGTTTATGCATGTTATGACGAGTAATGTTAATGTAATTATAAACTGCATATCTCACACATATAATGGTTGGTGTTATGGGGAGGCCCGATATATATACCCCTGTTTCTAACCCTTTCTTTCTCCAGCCTTCTATTTTTGGTGCTTAAGCTCGTCACCAGGATACGGATCCGGGGAGGAGATGTGTTTTTCACTTAGCTCTGTGACAAACGGTTATTTTTCTGACCATTCACAGGAGATGGGACAGCGTGAAGCCCCCACACCGCTGGATGACTTACCAGCTCTTGAGATTGCCCGATCGGATACTCCAGCTCCACCCCATGTCTTCCGTGACGTGAGTCGCTAGAGTATAGTGTTAAATAAGGAGTGTATAAGTTGTAGTAGTTACCTTTAGCTCACAGGGCCAATCATGTAAATAGTTGGCTATGACCTTTTGCTTATATATATGGTCTTGTTAGAATTTGCTTATGATTGCTTTTGCAACGTGACTCTGATGTGATGATTCTTGTGCCTGACAAGGCGACCACTCAGTGCTTAAGAAGGTGGGCTGTTGCCACCCGGGAAGAACTGAGTGGCCTCCCTGGGTAGTAAGATCCTCTCCCCCTGACCTGGGTTTAGCTTGGGGGGGGGGGGGGGGGGGGGGGGGTCTTACAAATGTATCAGAGCTATCACGATCCGACCACATGGGGAAGTCTTTAGATCCTTCCTTCCCAGGTTTCGTTTCTTTGTTCGGGACGAACCACGCAGCGGAAGCCTGGTGGACCCATAAGTTAAAATTTTAAGGATTCTAGACTGTACAGTAGCACACCCACACACATTCTGCATCCATTTCAGTCAGTTTTGCAAAATTCCCTTACTTTTGTAAGTACTGATGTTCGTCTATTACTTCTCTAGATACCAGAGTCTAGTAACGGAGGTCATCCTCTAGGGACCAGAACCATCCTACTACTCCACCACCAGTCCCGGCCGCTCCAGCTGCAGTCCCGTTTACTAAGACCGACCTGGGACAGACACTGACAACACTGCTGGCCACCTTCCAATCAACCATCCAACGGTGACCCCAGCAGCCTACCATGCCCACAGACCTTCTGACGACCTTCCGGGGGCTAAGGCCCCCTATCTTCCGAGGCACTGAATCCACCATGCAGGAGGAGTGGGTAGAGAGAGTCGAGGAGCTACTAGTCGGTATGATATGCCCCGCTGTTGCCGTAGTGTCCCTAGTGGTGACATTATTTGAGGGCTATGCGCGAGAATGGTGGAGGGCAGCCAGCCGCTCCACTTTCAGAGAGAGACCACTCAGCACGATTATCTGGGGAGAATTTTCCGAGGCCTTCCTGGAGCACTTCATCTCAGATGCTGACTGAGTAGCACTCCAGGAGCGGTTCCTACACATCCGTCAGGGAGATAGGATAGTGCCAAAATACCAGCGCGAGTTCATCCACTTAGCCTGATTTGTAGGGACACTGGCAACCACTGATAGAGACAAAGCCGCTAGGTTCTACCAAGGACTGCGTGATGACCTTCGACAAGCCTTGATCATGATTTCACAGTCTACCATCCACAAGATCGCCACACACATTGCAACATTAGAGATAGACCAACGGATGGTAGCCCAGCAGCAGAGGGGACATGTGGAAGTTCCCCGGACTCAGGGCCGAGAGAGAGGAATGGCCCTCCGAAGGCAGGAGTAAGATAGGAGGCAGTGTCACCGCCACCAGCTCTACAGGCAGGCACCTCAGCCTCGACAGGCACCTCCAGCCCCAGCACCCCCACCAGCTCTAGTACCCTGACCAGCTCCAACACCTCAGCCCGCACCGGCTGCACGACGAGATGTCTCCTTTATAGGGAATTGTTTCCTTTGCCAGCAGCCTGGACACATTAGAGCCTTTTGCCCCCAAGCCATAGGAAAGCTAGGCTTAGGAGCCGTACAGGGAGCAACGGAGAGAGGACGAGGGCGAGGAGGTCACAGAGGATGACCTACAAGCAAGAGAGACCAAGCTAGGCAGGGTCGAGCAGCACCACTTGAGGCATACGCCCTAGACCTTCAACACGGACCTGCACCAGACGTAGTTAAAGGTATATACTTTCATCAGTGATAATATACTTGAATGATATGATCTAGTGGGAAACATATGATATAGCCTTTTTGTTTAAGCTATGTATTTACTCCATCTGTATATCTGTAAAAACCATGTGATCATAGTATATATATATATTACCAGGTTTACTTTTTTGTAGAAGGTTATCCTGCTAAAACGTTATTCGATACCGGTGCCACACATTCCTTCGTCTCCCGGGATTTCATTGCAAACAAAGAAAACACCGTACGATCGTCTGGAATGTCAATACGAATACGACTCCTGGACGGGTCAGACATGGTATCCACAGAAAAGTGCTCGTTCCAGGCGATGTTGGGAGATATGGGATTTGAAATCTTCGTAACTATTCTAGCAATAACCGGGTTCGACATCATCCTAGGAATGGACTGGTTGGCCGAGCACAATGCCCAAATCAATTACTCGACCCGATAAATCAACCTCCAGAACCCAAATGGGCAATCTATCACTCTGGCAGGTATACCATATGTCACTCACATCATCCTAACGTCCGCACAATCTATCAAATCAGCCCGACGAAAGAACGAAATGTACCCAATATACTTCGAAATGGAAGACAAAATTCAAGTACTCACCAAGGTACCCATAATTAGAGACTTTCCAGACGTCTTTCCCGAATCTCTTCCAGGGTTTCCCCCGCAGAGAGAAGTGGACTTCCAGATTGAACTTGCACATGAAGCTCGACCAATGTCCCGAGCACCCTACCAGATGGCCCCAAAGGAACTAGCCGAGCTTAACATACAACTACAGGAGCTAATTGATGCAGGTTTCGTTCATCCAAATACCTCACCCTGGGGAGCCCCTGTATTATTCGTCAAGAAGAAGGACAGATCATTACGCATGTGCATCGATTACAGGGAACTAAATAAGCTTACCATCCGAAATACTTATCCGCTACCCCAGATAGATGAATTATTCGACCAATTGCAAGGCGCGCCCGTTTTCTCCAAAATGGATTTGAGGTCTGGCTATTACCAGCTTCGGGTACGAGAGGAGGACATCCCCAAAACAGCCTTTAGCTCCCGCTATGGACTCTACGAGTTTATGGTGATGCCATTTGGACTGACCAACGCCTCGTCCGCCTTCATGGCCCTAATGAATAAGGTGTTTGAACCATTCTTGGACCACTTCGTGATCGTCTTCATAGATGATATACTCATCTACTCGAAGAGCAAGGCCGACCATTCTACACATCTCCAAATAGTACTACTCAAATTACGAGAACACTCACTCTTCACAAAATTCAGTAAGTACGAGTTCTGGATGGAGGAAGTTGGGTTCCTCGGGCACACGATCAACAAGAATGGGGTAGTAGTAGATTAGGCCAAAGTACAGGCGGTACGGAATTGGCCACCACTTAAGTAAGCGGCGGATATCAGAAGCTTCATTGGTCTCGCCGGATACTACCGTAAGTTCGTGGAGAGTTTTTCCAAGATCGCCTTACCCCTCACAACCCTCACCAAAAAGGATACAATGTTCCAATGGACACCCGAATGTGAAGCAGCGTTCGTGGAATTAAAGAATCGCTTAACCTCTGCTTCAGTCCTTACGCTCCCCTTCGGCACCGAGGGCTTCCAAATCTACACTGATGCATCACTCAAAGGGTTAGGATTTGTACCAATGCAACATGGCAGAGTAGTCGCCTATGCATCACGATAGCTAAAGCCTCACGAGCTAAACTACGTAACCCATGATCTGGAATTAGGTGTTGTGGTGTTCACATTGAAATTCTGGAGACACTATCTATACTGAATAAGATGCGAGATCTTCTCTGACCACAAAAGTCTCAAGTACATCTTCACCCAGAAGGAGTTGAACCTTCGGCAATGCTGGTGGTTAGAATTCCTATGCAATTACGACTTTGCCCTCCAATACCACCCCAGCAAGGCCAACAGGGTTGCAGATGCCTTGAGTTGACAATCCCCAGTGACCGAAAGTTGGCTAGTGTTAAAATTTTTGACTGGACCGTTTAGGAGTAAGCAGGAGTTGCATCAACAAGAGTTATAGCCAAACAACCACAATGCGAAAACAGCACCACAAGAAATCTTTATTGAAATAGAACTGCTTTACAATGCGAGGTATACATGGCGAGACATGATTCATAAGAATCACGGAGACGAGAAGAACAAACACACCAAAAACAGAAACCGTCGGTCTGCCCGAAAGAGACCGCTCGGACTGCAACAAAGGCTCAGACCGCCCGGTTTGTTCTGCTGTACTTCCAGACCGCTTGCACAGTCAGACCGCAGAAACACCTTGAGACCGCGCGAACAGAAGCAGACAAACTGCACTGCCAGCCCACGATCCCAGACCGCACGAACTGAAGCTTATTGAACTGAACAAAGAACTGAAGCTGTCGCCAGACCGAAATCTGATCGCCTAACCGCTGAAGGTCGCCTGATCGCTGAGCTAGCTGTGAACAGCACAAGAACAATAAACCAGTTCGCTGACAGACCGCAGACGAACTGTTTATTCGAGCCACCGGAAATCACCAAGGAAGGAGACCGCAACCTGCTGACCGCAAACCTGCGAACACAACAAACGGTTAACTCACAACCAAGCCGCGCGAACTCAAACTTGAGACCGCAAGAATCTATCCGGGCTCTTGTTCTTACAGTTCTCGTTAAGAATGACGGGCCATGCACCCCTATTTATAGGCGGGTGGACGGATGTCGTCACCGCACAAACCGGGATACAGTCACCACCCATCAGCTCGCGAGCGGTCTCCAAAACCAGACCGCGCGAACACAGCACTTGGACAAAATTTAGTCCAAGACCGAAGTCAGCAGCAAGTCACGCACAAGCCGTGCGGACACAGCGATCACCCTTCCTGAGATCGCCAACACAGAGAAGCAACTGGCTGACTTGAACCAAGTCGCCAGAACAGCACAACCAGGCCGCCCGGTCACAGCGGTCAACCAAGAACAGACCGACTAGAACAAGACCGGAAACAACCTGCTACAGGTCGTCAGAACCAGCGACCAAACCAAAGAAGCAAGCTGGCCGATCACACGGGATCGCCAGAACCAAACCGTCAGAGCACCAGCGCAGACCGCGCGGTCTCTGCGGTCTCCAGCCTTCAGACCGGCTGGACTCTTTTCCACTTCACTTCAACAATTTCAACACTCCCCCTTGAAGTGGGAAGTGGAAACTAGCCCGAGCAACTCCCTTAACCGAGTAAACGGTCCCTTCGCCAGCGGCTTTGTGAAGATGTCTGCGACATTGTCCGCACTCCGAACATGCTCGACCATAAGAGATCCTCCCAACACCTTTTCACGAATGAAATGGTGCTCAATCTCAATATGCTTGGTCCTCGCGTGACAGACTGGATTGTTGACCAGTTTGAGAGCACTCTCATTGTCCCTGCGTAGCATAGTGGGACCTCGAACCTCCTGATGAACGTCCTCTACCAACCTCCTGAGCCAAACGGCTTCCTGAGCTGCCAAAGCCGAAGCCTTGTACTCCGCTTCCGTGGTAGATACAGACACCGAGTCTTGCTTTTTGCTGCACCAAGAGATAGTTGTGGGACCCGTCATAAAGACATAACCAGATGTTGATCTCCGATCATCCACGTCTCCCCCATAATCAGCATCCATGAAACCATGCAACTCCAAGCTTGACCCTCTCCTATATAGGAGACCCAAATCAGAGGTCGTCTTCACATACTTCAATATGCCTTTTGCCGCTAGAAGATGAGGTTTCCGTGGTTCCGCCATGTACCGACTCACCTTGCCAACTGCATAAGCAATATCCGGCCTTGTGATCGTCAAATAGATCAAGCTCCCAACCAGAGCTCGGAACACCAACGGATCAGATAAGAATCTCCCCTCATCCTTTCGAAGCTTATGATGTTGTTCCAAAGGTATAGAGCTGCTCTTCCCTTCCTCCATGCCGAATCGCTGAACAATCCGCTCCGCATAGCTAGCCTGAGAAATGAGCACTCCGCTCTCCCTCCTCTGGACCTCGAGTCCAAGGAAATGGTGGAGCTCCCCCAGATCCTTCATCTCGAATCTGATAGCAAGCTCAGCCCTGAGTCTTGCAACAGCTTCCTTCGAGTTCCCGGTGACAATCATGTCATCCACATACAGCAGCACAATCACCCGAAGCACCCCCTCCTTCTTGATGAACAAGCTAGAATCAGAGTCTGAAGCAACGAATCCGCAGAATAAGAGATATTCTGCAATCTTCCCGTACCACGCCCGAGGCGCTTGCTTCAACCCGTACAGGGCCTTTTTCAATTTACAAACATAGTCCGGATACTCCTTCGAGATGAAGCCTTGCGGTTGAATCATGAAGATATCTTTGTCAATCTCGCCGTATAAGAAAGCATTCTTCACGTCGAGTTGCCAAATCTCCCAACCACTCGAAGCCGCCAAGGCAATAACAAATCGAACCGAAGTCATCTTTGCCACTGGACTAAACGTTTCATCATAATCTTCTCCGTACTGCTGTGAGAACCCACGAGCTACAAGGCGAGCCTTGTAACGCTCGATACTCCCGTCAGCTTTCTTCTTCAGCTTGAAGACCCACTTGCAAGTGATAGGAGTAGTGCCCTTGGGCTTGGGCACAAGAGACCAAGTCTCATTCTTCTCGAGAGCTGTCATCTCTTCTTGCATAGCAATGTCCCACTCCTTCACACCTCTGGCTTTCTCAAAGCTCGACGGCTCCCTTTCATCCAAAGGACCAGCAAAGAAACATGAAACAAAGTTTACCATGTTTCCTCCTGTGTATCGATCTGGTGGTTGAATAGTCCTCTTCGACCTCCTAAGAGGTTGCTCCTGACTAACCACCTCCTCAGCCGCTTCTTCTGTGCAAGCTCCTTTCCCAGATGAACATGGAGCATCGCTCCCCCTGCTTCCAGAACCTGAAGCCTCCATCTCAGAGGTTGACACACCTGGAGCTCCTGGTGAAACAGGCAACTCCACTTGAAGACTTCCTGCAGCTTTTCCTCCTTCATCAACCCTGCCCTCCGGTAGTTCAACTCCTGAACTCCCCTTGTAGGAAGTTACTTCATCGAACACCACATCCCGAGAAACAATTGACCTTCGTGTCTCAGGATCCATGCATCTCCATCCCTTCTTCCGCTCATCATACCCAACAAAGACTAGCTTCCTTGCTTTCGCATCTAGCTTTGTTCGAAGAGCATCAGGAATATGCACATAGCAGGTTGATCCAAACACCCGAAGGTGTGCAACGCTCGGCTTCTCCTTGAACATTAGTTCGTGAGGGGTCTTCATGTTGATAGGACTTAGAGGCAATCTGTTGATGACATAAGCTGCACAAGACATTCCCTCTGCCCAGAATGACTTTGGAATACTCTTGGCATGAAGCCAGCATTTGCAGGTTTCCGTCAGATGACGGATCTTCCTTTCGGCAACGCCATTCTGCTGTGGAGTATGGGCACAAGTGAGCTCTCTCCGAACGCCGTGTTTCCTGCAAAAACTTGAGAACTCACCAGAGGTGAACTCCCCACCATTGTCAGTTCTCAACTTCTTCACTCGCAGGCCTAAACGACCTTCCACCAGCTCCTTGAACTCCACAAACTTAGCAAAGGCTTCTGACTTCTCTTTCAAGAAAAACACCCAGACATATCTGGTGTAGTCGTCAATCAACACCAACATGTATCTGTTGCCTCCAAGGCTTGGGGTGGCAGTCGGTCCCATCAAATCACCGTGGATGCATTCCAACGGCACTTTGCACCTTGTTTGCGATTTGTCAAATGGAAGTCGATGAGACTTACCAAACTGACATCCTTCGCAGACATGACCGTCTCCATAGGAAGACAAGCTAGGCAAGCCATTGACAAGGCCCTTTACAGCCATAGCCTTCAATTTGTCCATGCCTACATGCCCCAACCTTTCATGCCAAATGGCCGCGCCATCGTTTGTCCTCATCTTATCAACATAGGTACTTGTCGATAAAATGAACAAGTCCTTCACCCGCTTGCCGACATGAATAACTTCTCCCTTTATCTCCGGTTGAGTTTTGAGAAACTTCACTTCTGTTGGGCCAAACAGAACGTGATAACCGGCATCGACCGCATTGGTCACAGAGAAGAGATTTTTCTTCATACCAGGCACGTGATAAACACTCCTCAACGTGAGTGGACCCTTATCACTGCTCAGAGAGACGACTCCTTCGTGCTCTACTGGATGAATAGAATTATCAGCCGTAATGATAGCATTATTACCAGAGTAAGGCGCCAAAGAAGAGAACTTTGATCCATCCCCGGTGAGATGATGTCCACACCCTGAATCAACAATCCAGTCCTCTTCATAGTTGATGGAGGCCAAGGCCTTAACGGGCATCGCCGTTATGTTAGACACAAAAGCTCCTCCCCATCCAACTTCACCAGACTTTGGCATCTCCTTCTCCACTGCATGTCCTGGCTGAAGATTCACCCGGCAATCTTTCTTGAAGTGCCCAGTCTTGTTGCATCTAAAGCACCTCGGTCCCTCTCCTTTCTTCTTCCCATCAGACTTAGGAGCATAGCCCCTATCTTGCTGACCTGAAGTGGAGGGTCCATCATGACCCGGCTTCTTCTTCTCCCATTTCTTCTTCCTCTTCCCAGAGAACATCACATCACTTTCTTCCCCGGAGATAGAAACCACCGCCATCTGTCTTGCTAAACTTTCTTGCGAAGCAAGAAGGTTCTCCAGCTCCAACAATGACGGTTGATTTGCCCAACCCTGAACTGAAGTTACAAAAGCAAGATACTCCTTCCGCAACCCGCGAATGATATGCCTCTTCAGTTTTGCCTCAGAGATAGGCTCATCAGGGTCCAAAGCAGAAATCTCTGCCGTGAGATTCTTCATCTTGAGGAAGAAGGTAGAAATAGAAAGATCACCTTGAGAGGCTTTAGCCAACTCATTTTCAAGAAACTGTAGCCTCGCTACATTCTTCTTATTGAACAATCCATCCAAGGATGTCCAGATCTCCGCAGCAGATTTACATCCGATAATATGATCAAACAGCTCTGGTGAGATAGCCCTCTTGAGAGTGAACTCTGCCTTAGCATTCAACCTCCTCCAAAGCCTCACCTCTGCCATATTATCACCTGCTGGAAACACCTCCTGTGTGTCTTCTCCGCCAACTATCTCCCAACGATCCTCGCCAATCAAATAACTCTCCATACATGACTTCCACTTTTTGAAGTTAGTCGATGTGAGGAGTTCAATACCAAGACCTCTTGCGAAACTGCCTTCCATGGCAATCAATGTGGTCTCTTCTTCACAAAGACGATGGCAACTCTAGTTGATCACTGCTTATCCACTCCAGGAACCTCCCTCTGATACCATGTTAAAATTTTTGACTGGACCGTTTAGGAGTAAGCAGGAGTTGCATCAACAAGAGTTATAGCCAAACAACCACAATGCCAAAACAGCACCACAAGAAATCTTTATTGAAATAGAACTGCTTTACAATGCGAGGTATACATGGCGAGACATGATTCATAAGAATCACGGAGACGAGAAGAACAAACACACCAAAAACAGAAACCGCCGGTCTGCCAGAAAGAGACCGCTCGGACTGCAACAAAGGCTCAGACCGCCCGGTTTGTTCTGCTGTACTTCCAGACCGCTTGCACAGTCAGACCGCAGAAATACCTTGAGACCGCGCGAACAGAAGCAGACAAACTGCACTGCCAGCCCACGATCCCAGACCGCACGAACTGAAGCTTATTGAACTGAACAAAGAACTGAAGCTGTCGCCAGACCGAACTCTGATCGCCTAACCGCTGAAGGTCGCCTGATCGCTGAGCTAGCTGTGAACAGCACAAGAACAATAAACCAGTTCGCTGACAGACCGCAGACGAACTGTTTATTCGAGCCACCGGAAATCACCAAGGAAGGAGACCGCAACCTGCTGACCGCAAACCTGCGAACACAACAAACGGTTAACTCACAACCAAGCCGCGCGAACTCAAACTTGAGACCGCAAGAATCTATCCGGGCTCTTGTTCTTACAGTTCTCGTTAAGAATGACGGGTCATGCACCCCTATTTATAGGCGGGTGGACGGATGTCGTCACCGCACAAACCGGGATACAGTCACCACCCATCAGCTCGCGAACGGTCTCCAAAACCAGACCGCGCGAACACAGCACTTGGAAAAAATTTAGTCCAAGACCGAAGTCAGCAGCAAGTCACGCACAAGACGTGCGAACACAACGATCACCCTTCCTGAGATCGCCAACACAGAGAAGCAACTGGCTGACTTGAACCAAGTCGCCAGAACAGCACAACCAGGCCGCCCGGTCACAGCGGTCAACCAAGAACAGACCGACTAGAACAAGACCGGAAACAACCTGCTACAGGTCGTCAGAACCAGCGACCAAACCAAAGAAGCAAGCTGGCCGATCACACGGGATCGCCAGAACCAAACCGTCAGAGCACCAGCGCAGACCGCGCGGTCTCTGCGGTCTCCAGCCTTCAGACCGGCTGGACTCTTTTCCACTTCACTTCAACAATTTCAACAGCTAGAACTAATACCATCAGAGTTGATCAAGACCTTGGCAGACTTAGACATCATCCTTATTACCCGCAGAAACCCTATGGACTACCAAGCTCAGCTATATTGAATGGAAATACAATGTGATATTAGGGATAGGATACGAGAGGCACAAAAGGTCGACATAGAAGTAGCTCCAATCATCCATACCCTGCAGCACGATGCTCAAGAGGACTACAACTTGTATGATGGTATTCTACAGTACAAACACCGAAAATTCATCCCCTCTGCCGAGGGGATCCGAGAAGAGTTACTCCGCGAAGCACACCAATCGAGATATTCTATTCACCCAAGAGTAGTAAAAATGTATGCAAATTTACGAAGGACGCTGTACTGGTCAGGTATGAAAAAGGACGTCACCATTTTATGGCACACTGCCTATAAGATCCCTCTCCCGCACCAGTAGAGTTCCCAGATCTTATGCCCAGAACCGCCGTCTTACGGTGACGCTAACATATGAGTTAGCCGCCTCCGCAAGATGCCGATCCTGCTGGCAAGAACGATCAACCAGGCCAACAATGAGATAAGAAGTAAAACTAGAAAAATATAACCAAGTCCACAATCACACATTTTATATATGAGACAAAACAGTATATAAGTCCATCAATGAGTACAAAGAGAAAGTAAGGGCTTATGCCCAGTACATGTCCGAATGAAAAGACAACAAAATAAACTCTCTCTCACACTACATATACATGCGAAAGTTAAACACTCTCATCATCTGGCACCTTTATTGTGGTATAAGTTATGCGCGACATCTGCTCTTCAAGTCTTGCCATCATGTCCGGACTAGTCGTGCTGGTGCTCCAGCTCCTTGAACTCCTACGGTCATAACCGATCGTTAGTCATAAAAACTAAGCTGATTTTGTCCCTGCCTCCCCCCGTGACTCCTAGGCACCGGGCGGGAGGAAGAAGCGGAGGACAACATGGGGTAATAACAAATGCAGGTGACAAAGGGAATCTATGCTTGCAAGTATATATATAGCAAGGTAAACTATACTAGCAAATAAATACGAGCAGTAAGTAAAGCAGTATGTAAGCAGTAAGTAAGAAGTAAATAAGAAAAGTAGTGCACGCAAGTACAGTAAACAAGTAAAGCATACTACCATCACACGAGTATCTTAACTTATATGAATGCCCATACAAACTTATAAGTTAATATTTCCGGAATTATAACTTATTATATAAAAGAGCCCATACTAATTTATATGATAAGGTTCTGCAAATTATGTTCTAAGATTTATGTATGTTATGGTATGCATGTTGTAAGACCTCAAATCAGAAAGTTGGATTTCTGGAATCCAGCGCTATCGTCGGCGATAGCGGCTATCGCCCGGCGATAGCGTTCTGTTGAGAAGGTTTCTGTCGAGAGGCTGTCGCGCGGTGGTAAGTCTAACGCTGGCGACACCGTGACATGTGTCATGCACTGTTCAAAGCAGTGGCGTTGACTGGTCGGAGTCGGTTCTTTAGAGCTATCGCCAGGCGATAGCGCTACCGCTCGGCGACAGCTCCAAAATGTACTTTGCGGCCGAAATCGTGGGCATTGATGGCACTTGGACTTTTGGGGATGGTTTTGGGTTGATTGGCTCGGGAGCTGGCATAGGGTGGCTGAAACTCACTTGAAACGCATTATTCATTAAGGGTTTTGTTTTGGGAGAGAGGGAGAGCTCCAAAGTGATGATGAATAGGGTTTCTCAACCATAGGGCTTAGATTTGGTGGAGCTACACTCATCGGAATCCCTCAACGTTGGTGGTTATGCATAGAGGAGGGCTAGACGCTCCTTTCCATCCGTGCCAAAAGTCAAGCCATGGCCTCGAAGCGACGTCTAAGGGTAACGATCTTTTCTACCCTCTTTTGGACATGTGTTAGTCCATTTCCGTGCATATTTGAGGTCCCTACCCAAAAGGGTGAGGTCGTGACCTCCGACGGGTGGATTCGTGTTATCCCCGTCAAATCTTGCATACATGTAGAGTCCATGCGTGGAATGGACGTAGGCGCGCTGTGTGAAGCCCATCCGAGACGGTTCGTCCGGGTTGGTGATGCTTTTTGATATTATGCGTGCCGGGGAAGACTCTGCGTTGATATCCTGCTTCGTAGGACTAGAGGGTGCTACTGCATGCGCAGCAACGCCTAAGGGTGTGCCCCGGGGAGCACCCAAAGTTAGAAGCAGAAATGGAGGTTCTGTTCACTGTCGCCTGGCGTTAGCGTTATCGCCGGGCGGTAGCTCCCATACTTGGTTCTGGTCATTTTGTGCGTTCTGAGGCAGTGGGAGTGCTACTGCATGTGCAGCAATGCCTGGGGGTGTGCCCCGGGAAGCACCCACAGCTAGAAGCCAAAATGGGGTTTCTGTGCGCTATCGCCAGGCGTTAGCGTTAATGCCGGCGACATCTCCCAGACTGAGTTCTGGTGATGTTGTTGTGCCCACCTGTTGAGAGGACCTGAGTCCTGTGTGCCCGACCTGTGAGGGTGTCCTGGTGGATTACTTAGCGGCCCGTAGAGCCGGCTAATTGAGAATACCTGGGCTGAGGGGACGCCATACCCGCTTTTCGTGTTGCAACGAGAGCTGTGAACAACGGGCATTTGGCGAACTTGAAACCGCACCATTGCAGCACCTGATTAGTGAGCCTCGTACAGCATGTCGGGAAGCAATGGGAAAGAGTCTTCGGACTACGGGATGTTCACAATTAAAGCACGGGAGAGCCCTGGTATTCGGGCCACCGACTTTAGCCTCGAAGGGCAAAGCCATCAAGAGTGGATGGTGGTGGAAGGCGGAGTACACCAAAGAGTGCCTGAGAGCACGAGACGTGGAGGCCATTCCCACGTTTGTGATTGATGCATATGTATGAGTTGTTGTGGTTCGTGTCAGTCGCTTCATTCTGTTATATATATATATATATATATATATATATATATATGCTGTGATGCTCTTGCAGGGACAGGAAACTGCCACCCCCTCGAAGGGGTGGAGTCGTTATAATTTGGTCAGCCGTAGCTGACCGTTGCCCTATTTTGCCACCATTTTTGGTGGGCTTGTTGTACAGGTGCTGGACCGAGCGGGAACATAGCGGGCTGAAGCCCCTGCGCTGTTGCGGCCCTTGAAAGCCTTTTTGATGCCCTCTTGTTTTTCATGTATGGCCGGCCTGCGCGCCGATGTTGGTAATTTGTAAGGCCGTCGTGCCTAAATTTTGTTGTATAAAACATTTCATTCCAAGTAATAGAAGTGGACATACCCGGGTTCGGCCTTTAGGGTTTATCTTGTCTCTTTTCAGCTTCCGCATAGAATGCTCTGAGTTAGGCTTCGTTGTATAGCGTCGTTCGATATTTCAACTAAGTGACGTCCCCATTTGTTTTGTAGTATATGGCGTGGGGCCCCGACCGGACCTTCTGTTATATGCTCCCGAACGGATGGGGGTGTTACACATGCTATGATATGATACATACAAGTGCAACACACCCACACGACTCTGTGATCACAGACCTTTAGTTCCTAATTTTTGGAGTTTGCTACACTCTCTGGTACCACCGTTGTGGCTACGACAGCAGTGGAGCGGGCAACTCCACTTCCTAGGCGGGTATACACACTACCAGGCCTAGACCCTTCGTACGCCTCTGTACACGTCCTAGGTGCACTCTAGAGTCTTGCGTACTCTTTGCTGATAACCATCAGTCTTTGAGGTCAACTGTGCATTTTCGGGGATCATCCTCCAGACCGCAGTATAAACAACCTACTGGCCCCTCAAACCCTCACACCCACCTAAGTCAACGTACTGCCATCGGTGTGACTACCGGTCCAGTACCAAATACCCGCCAATAATTTGTTTTATGCACATGCAAGTTATCACCACCCGAGCCTTTAGCTCGCAGGACCAACTCGTCCTGATATACTACCTCCCGAGCCTCCAGCTCGCAGGACTAACCCATCCTGATATACAACTTCCCATCCCTTAACACGGGATGAAGTTTTCAATATCTCTTATTTATTTAGTTAGACTAATCTTGTCTAATTATCGTATACTTAGAAGTTTATGTGAATCCTGGACTTCCCGTGGTTTACCCGATGAAGGGCTCGCAGCGGTACTAGGGAATGCGATGGGCTGAAGCCCAAATCCCCCTTTTCAAGACAATTACTTTTATTGGTGGCTACCGCTTTCTAAAAACCCACTCTACTTATTACTCTTTATTATTTGACGCTTTATCAATTATCTCCAACTCTACCCTTAAGCTAACGTTCTCTTGAATGATGCTCAACACTTAAGATTTCCAATACTCTAAGTGGTGTAGATCTTAAATGATTCTCAAATGTCTCTAATCACACCCTAGTAATACATCATGGACACTTTATCATGCTGAATAATCTTTATGATCTCCTAAGCTGATAACTTCCCCTTTTATGTATAGTGCGACATGATTCTTAATTATTCCCAAAATCATAGTACGAATGCACTCCAAAGGTTCCATAACTTCTAGGGGCTGATGTAAATGATATTCTACTATTATAATCCAAATCTTACTGATTTTCTATGTAATCTTGTTGGTCAAATCATCATATGAGGTTTCTACTATTCGCAAACCAACAATGAGATTGAACTAGGTTTTTTTTCCCATGATGCAATTTTAACCTTAACACGTCCATAAGGACTATAATTTTGACCAAAGATTCATAATGGACAATTTAAGGGTTAACCAGAATTTTGATACATTTCATGTTGCTTTGACCTCTATTTAAAATTCATTAAACAAATATCATCTTCTAAAATGTAAAGGAGGTGCCAATTCAATAAGTTCAATCTTGCTAAATAAACTTCCAGAGGTGACTTATGACATAAAAATATAGTTTCCAAAATATCATAATTTTCCGGTAGCTTTATAATCATGATTTCTATTTATCAAGAAAAGGGTGACAAGATAATTTTACACATCAAGTACTAGGGTTTGACTTCCAAAAATTCTGAGAAAATTACAATGGCACTATGATGACATAAAAACACTAATTCCAGAATTTCATAATTTTCCAGTAGAATTATATCCATAATTTCTATTTATCATAAAAATGGTGACAAGGTAACTTTACACATCAAGTACAATATTTTGACATAAAAAAATTCTGAGAAAATTACAGTGGCACTATGATGACATAAAAACACTAATTCCAGAATTTCATAATTTTACAGCAGAATTATATCCATAATTTCTATTTATCATAAAAATGGTGACAAGGTAACTTTACACATCAAGTACAAGATTTTTACTTCCACAAATTCTGAGAAAATTACAGTGGCACTATGATGACATGAAAATATTAATTCCAGAATTTCCTAATTTTCCAGGAACATTTCACTATAAATATTTCACAAAATATAAAGAGTGACAAAGTGAATAAATGAAAATTTTCCATAAATACTATCTCCAAAATTCCAACAAAAATCACAGAGTTTTATAATTGGATTTTTAACTATAATCCATAGTTTCAACAATTTCTCAAATATTTTGACTAATAAGTTTTCCATTATTCAGATTTGAGACATAAGGTAATCTTGATAATTCTTTGAGAAATACTCCCTGGAATTTTCTACCAAAATTTACAGAGATTTTAAATGGCATAACAAGTGATTCTCCAGAATATCAAAATTTATCTCCAATTTTTAATCATGAAAATTTCATAAATACACAAGTGTGACATATGGAAAATTAATCAAATTCATGAGATTCTTGACGCTAGAAGTCCTAAGATTTTCTAGGGTGATGCATTATATCATAATTAGGGTGTGTGCAAAATTTCAGAAGTTAACCACAAACCCTTTGGGCTAAATACACAAAATACAAGTTTTTGTTATTGACACACATATTCCCTTTTAGGTAGAGACATGCAATTGGAGTTTACCTTACATGCAGAGATCCTTTGGTCTCAAATTTTAACCATAGTCTACTATTGGCTAAATATGGGTGACACCCAAATTTGGGGTCAGTTGGAACTATATTCTTCCAAAAATGTCACTTAGTTGAATTTTCATATTATGAATAAAACCTTAGAAAACTAATTTCCTAAAAATCTGATTTTTGGGTGTATGCTAGATGCAGGGCTTGTGCATGCATGTCCAAAATTTCAATTCCATCAGACCTACCATTTAGAGTACATACACAAACTGATTTCTGGTTTCTATTTTGACCAGCCTCACTAAAGTGAGTGATGTGGGTCCTATAGTGACCCAAATGGTCTGATTTAACTTTCAAATGAAAGTAGACATCAAGTCCTACAATAGTTATCTCAGGCAACTCTTCCTAAAAAGGCCTCTAAGGGCCTCATATTTCAGAATGAACATACAAGAGAAAGTGTGACATTTAATTTCATTTAATCAAATTGGTCTGCAGATAGCCTATCGCTGAAATCAATGTCTGTGATTTCGTCTCCTAGCTCTAGCCAACGGCCTAGAATTTCCCGACCTGGGCCAACTTCCACAGCCATTTCCCGGCCATCCACGACCCACCACTGCCGGCCACCACCTCCAACACCTCCGTTGAGGTGGTGGCTACCGCCAGGCGGCGACACGATCGCCGGAGATGGCTTCTCCGGCGAACCCGAGCTAGAGAAAAAGCTCGAGAAATCTCCCTCTATCTCACATGGGATCGGGCTCAATTGAGCCCGATTTCTCTCCTAGTTAGACCTAGATACTAGCATAGAGGGAGAGGGGGAGAAACTAGACCTTCTTGGGGCCTTGCGACGGCGGCAGTGGCGGTTGTCCATGGCTCTTCTCTCCTCCGGCGATCTAAGTCAATTCCTCGATCCGGCACCATTTCCTCTGCTCCAGTACACTGGCTCGACTTCTTAGACCCTTCTGATGCTGTTGGTGAGTTCAAATGGGGGAGGAGGAGAGATCTAAGTGCAAGCTCCACTAAAGCATGGCTCGGCCAAGCTTTGGTTGCTCCTTCCAGCTGCCAAGTGGCAGCAATGCAGCCCAAATTCGGCTGGGCATTTCATGGGGAGGCCAGGGATGGCTTTGGGCAGAGGAATGGAGTGACAAGTGGCCTCCATTCCTCAAATTCCTCTTGTCCTCTAATGGAATTTGGGGAAAATCTCAAGTTTACCACCTTGCATGTCCTTGCATGTTGGAACCAGGGGGCATGGCTGGTAATTAGGCACTTGGGCTTCAGAATGGGCCCTATGAAGGGCCTTAACCCATGGGGATTTGATTTAATTTCATTTAAGCCAAATTTAGTCCTATTTGACCAAATGTTGACTTTTGATGTTGACTTGGTCAATTGGGTGGGTTCACTGGTTCAATGTGTTGGTCTTGAGTCCCTTAACATCCCTCAATGTTAATTGGGTCATGGTGGTGCCCCAATTGGGCCAATTTGACCAATATGTGTGATTTTGACCAAACATGGGGAAAAGTTGACTTTGGTCAATTTGGTCAAATTGGTGATCCCATGATGGGACTTTTGAGTCAATTAGGTCCCCCATGATGTTCTAATACTAGGGGGTGGAGTCAATTTCATGCTTTGAGGTTCAATTGAACCTATTGGGGAAGGATTGGCTTATATTGACCTAGGTTTGACTTTGGTCAATTTGGACTAATTGAAGACCCCATGTTGGGGCTTTGGGGTCTAAAGTATCCCTTTAAGGTTTTACCATCTAATGGTGGGGTCAATTTGGCTATATGGGCATGAATTGAACCCTATTGAGTTGGATTGGGCCATATTGACCTAGGTTTGACTTTGGTCAATTTGGACTAATTGAAGACCAAATGATATGGTTTTTGGTCTACTATGCCTCCTTTGGGGTTAGGAACATGGTGGTGGGTTTAATTCACATGTGTAGGTTCAATTTGAGCTAAATTGGTCTAAAATGGCTTGTCCAATATAGGGGCTCACACTTGAGTTCTCTCAACTCAAGGTGGGCTAAGGTTACTCCCTAGCTCAAACTCACCTCACTCACCACATGTCCTATACTAATTGAAGTTAAGGGGTCTAGTAGGAAATGGGATGTTACACTGCCAGACTTGTCAAATGGTCAAGACAGAATGTCGCAGTCCAGGAGGCCAACTACATCCTCTACCCATACCAGAATGGAAGTTTGAGGATATCTCTATGGATTTTGTCCATGGCCTGCCCCGATCTCATGCAGGGAATGACTCAATATGGTTTGTGGTGGATTGCCTCACAAAGGTGGCTCATTTTATCCCGAACCGACAAGGCAACGGTGTCGACATTCTAGCCTGGCTTTTCATAGAGCAAGTAGTCCGATTCCATGGAATACCAAGGTCAATAGTATCTGACCGTGATGGGCGCTTTACTTTGAAGGAATGCAGAAGAGTCCAAGCGTATCTGGGAACCAAGTTAGCCTTCAGCACCGCCTTCCATCCTCAAACAGACAGGCAGACAGAAAGGACAAATCGAACAATGGAGGATCACCTCCGACTTTGTATAGTAGAACACGATGAACCTTGGGAACAGGTGCTACCCTTGGTGGAATTCTCATATAATAACAGTTTTCAAGCAGGTATTAAAATGACACCATACGAGGCTCTCTTTGGAAGACGCTGTCGAACACCATTATCATGGGCACAAGATGAGGACCCAGAAGCTTTAGGGGTCACCTACATAGATGACACCACTACAACAATAAGGTTAATCCGAGATCGAATGTTAGATGCACAGAGTCGCCAAGCAAAGTATTACGATGCACGCCATCGCCCGGTGGAATTCAACATAGGGGATATGGTATTCCTAAAGACTAAACCTATGCACGGGATCTCCCGGATAAAGAAGCAGAAAATGCTGGATCCTCGCTACCTAGGCCCATATCAGGTCATAGAAAGAATTGGCCCTGTTGCATATAGATTAGCCCCGCCAGCTGAATTGGGATACCTCTACGACGTTTTTCACGGTTCATCACTAAGATGTGTTCTTCGCCAACCAGATCAACATCTTTCTGCACTCCCAGCATCAATACAATCTGACCGATCCATTCAGCTCGAACCAGTGAAGATAGTGGATTCCAAGGTCAAGGAACTACAAAACAAAACTATCTTAATGGCCAAAATCCTATGGTCAAACTGCGGATGGGAGGAGTTTACATGGGAGCCTGAAACATTTGTACGAGAAAGATACCCGACAGTCTTTCCCCAGGTATAATACCTAAACCCCCTACCTTAGGAAATTTTCGAGGACAAAAATCCTTTTATTTTTACTGGATTGTAACATCCCAACTTTTATTGGGTCACTAGACCCTGGTGGACCCAATAAAAGTAACGCCAAAAGGTAGAATGTGTCCCGAATATGTGATATTGTGTTAGGAAACTCCAAATTGACTTCTTTCAGTTCTGTTAGACTCGTGTAATCAATACGAGTGTAATGGAACTCGTTCCATCCTAATCCGAGGTCGTTTGGAGAAAACGACCAGTTTGGGTATCGTTGCGCGTCACAACTAAGCTGTTGGGGTACAATGACCAAACTTACTCCAAATTGACTTCTGTCAGTTATGTTAGACTCGTATAACCAATACGAGCGCAACAAAATTTGTTGCACATTAATCCGATGTCATACGAGGAATATGCTCATTTTAGATTTGCGGGCCGCCACGACATAATTTTCGAAATACTAAGCATACGGACTCAGAATCAACTTTAGTAAGTCTTAGTGGACTCCTAAAGTCAAAACAAGACCACCAAAGTTTGTTGTAACCAATTCCGACATCGGAAAGTTAACCCACAGTCAAATCAAGCTTTAGGTCACATTGAAAAGCGTGCAAGCACCCATATTGATTTGACACCCCGATAAAAACCCTTCACCCGACAAGTTAGACCCCTTGGACCATGACCCACACGGGGGAACCACCCTAGGGTTGACCTTGGTCCAATTCCCCCCCCCCCCCCTAAGCTCATTTCTTTTTGAATTTTTCCTGGGGGGGGGGGGGGGGGGGGGGGGGGAGCTCTCACCTACCTCCCCACCATGAAAAGGCTGCCCCATGGGTGGACATCCTTAGGGTAGTGGAGGGAGGAGGAAGAAATATCTTCCCCCACCCTCCCTCCGCTTTATTCCCACATTGGGAAAAAAGGGAGGGAGAGCCCCCTACCTCCCTATAAAAGGGACACCCCACCCCTTTGAACACCCCCAGCCGGCCATTCTCCTGCCAGAACACCCCTCGCCGGAGAGCCCTCCCCAAGACACCACCACCGCCACACCCCATGGCCGCTCAGCCCACCACCTCCTGAGCCCCCTCTGGTGGACAACCTCTCCCTCCTCCTTCCCACTCCCCGGAGACTTGTCGGCCGCCCCCCGTAGCCGGAGCGCCGCTAGCGCCACCCGAGCCATGCCCAGGCCCAGGTGGTGGCTCGACCGTATGAGCCTCACCCATCTCTAGGGTGGCACTGGGAGAGAAGCTCCTCACTTGGGGACCCCTGCTCCGGCGAAGAGAGGCGGCAGGGCCGCCGAAGAACGCGTCCCCGACAGCACCCGCAAGCCTCTCCGCCCCCCTCTCTGTTTATTTTTCTGTATCGCTTCGGCGGCCATCTTCGGCGGCGGCCGGCGGCGCCTGGCCACCGGGCCACCAGGCCACCACCAGAGGTAACCCCCACCCCCGACGACCCGGTCAGGGGTGGAGGGAGGCCCACCCAGGGGGAGGGGCAGCGCTGCATCGGCCAGCATGGCCCATGCAGGCCGCGCCACCTCCCCCTCCTCCTCTCTAAAATCCAACGGTGGCCGGCGGCGTCAGGCCACCGGACCACCATGGGATTGGTCGCCGACCCCTGACGAGTCGACCAGGGGTGGCACCGACGCCTAGCGATCGCTGCCCGGCGGTGGTAGGAACTGCCACCTTCCGCCTCCCCGTCAAGAGACGGGGGCCGTTCGATCTCCATGATGTGATCGGACGGCCCCTGTTTTATCATTCCCCCCGCATGAAAATATGCGCTCCCATAGCGGATCGACCCCAAATCTTATGTGGGGGCCAGAGGAGAGCGCGCTGTCTGGGGCCCCTCCCGCTTCCTGGATTTCTCTAACCGCAGACCACCCTTAACAAATCTTTGCAGATTTTTCTGAGTGCAAACTACACTCCTAGGGAAAAATCCTTTACCATGAAAAATGTCCCATGCTATGAGGATCACGTCCAGAATTTTTTTGTGATTTTTCTGAATTGATTTGCTATTTTTAAAGGCCTCTACAAAACTCATTTGAATAAAATGAGTGCCCTAAACACCTTGGAAAACTCTTGGAAAATTATGGGCTTATGTTTGGGGCCTCTTGGAGGTATTATAAAATTTTGGGATATTTCTGAATTATTTTGCTATTTTTAAAGGCCTAAATAATGCTTTGTCGGACAAAATAAACCCCCTAAAAGAATCGAAAAGGTTTGGGAAAAATTTATAGCCTTTTTACGAATATTTTGAGGGTACTATCAAAATTAGGGGATCATCTCGATAAGGGTTTATATGCATCAAATTTTCGGGGTAAAATGATTGTGGTTCATTTATCAAACGGTCCAAAATTTGGAAGAAGAGGACGCAACACGCAAATGGGTTATAATCGGTGGATAATATCACAAATAAAGAATGACCCGACGATTAAACATGCAAACTCCGGCTCGAAGCAACGTGGGGCCTTATGATTCACCGAGCTGTGTTTAGTACTATTCCCGGACATGGGAATTCATCTATTTAGGGAAACCAAGAAGTACCTAATAAATTGATATTTGAAGAGCGCAATTAACTCCTTTAATCGGGATATAACAAAAAAAAGCAGCACTGGGAAGAAACCCATATGAACGGGGATATAACAGAGCTCTCCTCCTAAGAACGGAGATGGAACCGAAGCCTACTTATCGTGGAGTGATGGACTACTAACCTCTTTATTTATTTCATGTTCTCTAGTCTCGCACTGGTCCCATAATTACTGCTTTTATTTATTCTTTTTGATACTCTAGTCTCGTACTGGTCAGCTACCTACTACTTTTATATAGTCCTTTCAGTAATCCAGTCCCGTACTGGTCAGTTATTTACTGCCTTTATTTATTCTTGTCTGTAATCCAGTCCCGCACTGGTCAGTTATTTACTGCTTTTATTTATTCTTGCTTGTAATCCTGTCCCGCACTGGTCAGTTATTTACTGCCTTTATTTATTCTTGTTTGTAATCCAGTCCCGTAGTGGTCAGTTATTTACTACCTTTATTTATTCTTGTCTGTAATCCAGTCCCGCACTGGTTAGTTATTTAGTGCCATTATTTATTCTTGTCTGTAATCCAGTCCCGCACTGGTCAGTTATTTATTGCATTTATTTATAATCCAGTCTCGTACTAGTCTAGTCATTTCGGCCCCTTGCTTTCGGCCTTTCTTTTTGTGAAATGCTTTATTACTCAGCACCGCAATTTATTTTGCACCATAATTATCATACTTATATCTACGGTGCAAACCTAGGTTTTGCTCTGGAAGACAATTTTTCCTGCTGGTAAGGCCTTTTTTGGGGATAACCGCGAGTTGAGTATCTCCTCTAGAGTTAGCCCCAAATAATATGCCCCCACGCCCGTTACGTCTCCCTGCCAAAAGTTGGGCAACCAGTGGAGTCAAGAAAGACACGACGGACCTAAAGTATTTGTTCATTTCTTTAAAATGTTTGTGAATTGCTTGCTGTAAAAGTGGCGGGTCGGTCATGCCCGCAGACCGTTCGTACCGGTGCGGGAGGGTTGACGACTCATGGCGACAGGGAGATGTGCATTGTGGGTTATCACCACTTCGAACCCGCTGAGTTGTCTCCACTACTCGGCCAAAATCTCAGAATCACCGGATGTCGCTCACACCGATGTAGTACACAAAGTTGTACAGGAGGGCCTGGTTGATACGGTACGACTACGCTCAGAAGTGGCAGGACTGGCCACTATCACCGACAGCCACATCGGTGAGGCCTGCGAGGTTCGCTACCCTGCTGGAAGGAAAGCGGTCCAAACTGTGTCGACACGGGGTTTTGTGATTTGGGTTTGAACACCCGTGGTGTGTGTTTATGCATGTTATAATGAGTAATTTTAATGTGATTATAAACCGCATATCTCACACATATAATGGTTGGTGTTATGGGGAGGCCCGATATATATACCCCTGTTACTAACCCTTTCTTGCTTCGGCTATCTATTTTTGGTTCTTAAGCTTGTCCCCAAGATACGGATCTGGGGAGGAGATGTGTTTTCCACTTAGCTCTGTGACTAACGGTTGTTTTTATTACCATTCACAGGAGATGGGACAGGGCGAACCCCCGCAGCGCTGGATGGCTTACCAGCTCTCGAGATTGCCCGATCGGATACTCCAACCTCACACCTTGTCTTCCGTGACGTGAGTCGCTAGAGTATAGGGTTAAATAAGGAGTGTATAAGTTGTAGTAGTTACTTTTAGCCCACAGGGCCGTTCATGTAAACAGTAGGCTACGACCTTTTGCTTATATATATGGCCTTTTTAGACTTTGTTTATGATTGCTACCACAACGTGACTCTTATGTGATATGATGATTCTTGTGCCTGACAAGGTGACCACTCAGTGCTTAAGAGGGTGGGTCGTTGCCACCCGGAAAGCACTGAGTGGACTCCTTGGGTAGTAAGATCCCCTCCCCCGACCTGGGTTCAGCTTTGGGGAGGGGGTCTTAATCTCACTATGTCGCTGCAAAGAGGATTTTGAGATATCTTAAAGGCACACCAAATCTTGGCTTATGGTACCTAAGAAGTAATTGTTGGATCTTATGGCGCCCTTAGAGGGGGGGGGGGGGGGGGGTGAATAAGGGGTTTACAAATTTTTCTATAAAATGAGAGATTTATAGAAAATAATTTTCTTTGCTGTTGTTAATGCTTGGTGTTAAGAGTTAACGTCTGGCGTTAAGAGTTAACGCTGAGCATTAGCTCTCCAGAAAATTAAGCTTCTCAGAATTATGTCAATGTGATTTTACTTATGAAAACTTTAATGAAATACAATTTCAGAAAAATAGAGATAATGAAAATGAATATTGCATTAGAAAGATAATTACAAAGATAATATTTCAATATCGCTTGAAATTAATGGCGACGATGCAAATTCAATTTTTGTTCCTTCACCGGTCCTTCTCCCAAGGACAGGTTGGCTATAGCCTATCTTTCCGCAAATAAGGCCTCTAGCCACCCCCTAGATCTACCCTTGACGTAGTCGCCATGCACAAGGCGGCAAATTACCCCCTAAACCGAACCCGACCTAGTCTACACACACAAGATGGTGAATTCGCTACCGTTTATAAGAAAAAAATGAAAAGATAAAAGTAAATTCAGAATAAAAACTCCCTATAATGAAGAGCTCTGAAGGAGATGTTGAAGACACACAATGACCATCGTCGGAGTTGAAGCAAGCGTCCTTCTTCAAATTTGACTATTGGAAATCTCCTTCTCAATGGTGGTGTAGGGAGTGCTCTCTAAATTCAGGGATGAAATGCTCTCACAGAAGATTGGAGTGAAGGCTTGGAAGAATAACATTTGAGCAACGAAATTAGCTCTTTAAATAGACACGGGAGCTAACGCCTGGCTTCAAGAGTTATCGCCAGCGTTAAGGATCGTGTACGATTATGGATGAGATCGTGCAACCGTCGGGATCATGGCAGATCATGGACTCAACACGAGCGTTAACTCCAACGCTAGCATTTTCTCTCGCTTCTCGACGGATTCCTTCTCGACGTCATTTCATCTCGACGGATTCTTTATCGACGAAAGTTAATGCGGGGCGTTAACTTCTTACGCCGACCGTTAGATTTCTTTTCAGAGAATCATCATTAATAACAACCCAATTCATAGAGATATGTACATATAGTACCTGCACACTATAAACACAAGCAAGAACAAATACATAGTGTGATTTGTTATTCTCAAACTAAGAGATGTGGAACACATGCTCCAACAATCTCTCCCTTTTGATAATAACAAATCTACTAATATGAAATAAACTTTAATTAGAGTAGTGGTTATAGTATATTATAAGCGTGATAAATATGCATACTCCCCCTATATGGATACTCCCCCTACATGAATGCATTTTCTATTTTACTCCCCTTAAATAATAGATATTTTCAATTTATATCTATAATTTATTTCTTCAATTTATTCCCCCTTTTGTTATAATCAAAAGAAGGTGGTTTAGAGTAGTCGAAATATGAAATATTATGCACTACGTAGATATATAATAGCAATTTTTTTGAAAAATAGTGAACACAACGAAAGCAATATTGAACAAGTTGCAAGTATTTTTGATATTGGTAATAGAAAATTAGCAACCAAGATTACACATATTAAGAAAAGATATGCTTTACAATGTAAATTAATTTGCATTTCAAGTAAACATAAACGTTGTAAAGATCATGCTTTGCTATATAGTGCATTTACTTAATTTTGTAGAGAATAGTGTAGATGAGCATTATGATCCAATTCTTATTAGTAGATGTTTTATGAAAGATAATGATGTGCACAAAATAGTGTTATGATAAAGTATATAAGTGAATCAATCAAAAACACATGACATATATAATGAAATAACACAATATTAAAAACACAAATAATATTACTTCCACAATATTCCAATGCGCATAAAGATATTTTTTTAAAAAAGAAGTGGTGAAAATTTGTTTGCACAAGACACTTTACAATTTTTGGTGGAGTTTTCCTTGTCATCTATTTTTATTTGATTTTGATTTTTATGACCAAGGACTCCAAATTCACTTGTTTTTTGCAAACATAGAAGTTTTCTTTTATATACCACATTTCTCTAATCACAAGTGCATGAAAACAAAGAATTGAAATAACCAATTCAATGTTGTGTAGGTAATCAATTTATGCATTTTAATTATTTATGTTATTACACTACACAATTATGTAAGAATAAGATTGTAAATGTAACACCCTCCCTGTCACATAGCATATAACAGTAGGTCCGGCCGGGACCCCACGCCATATGAAATGAATAGAAGAGCGCGTTACTAAAATTAGTGTTAAACAGTTACAAATATAACTATCTCAGCATCAGAGTCGCATAACGGAAGCATATTTATTTTTATTTAAAACCAGTTCATAACAAGTCCACATTTCTACTAGGAATGAAATACACAAGAGTTATTTACATGAGTTTGTTTACATCATCTAAGTGGCTTCCAAACATCGGCACGCAGGCCGGCCACACATGAACAAAAGTAAACAAAAGCTTTGGCCTTCAAGGGCCAGCACAGCACAGCAGCAGGGGCTTCAGTCGGCTATCTCCCGCTAGTCTCACCGGGACCTGTATAAGAAAATCCACCAATTGGTGGGAAAACAAGCAACCGGTCAGCTTTAGCTCACCAAGATTTATAATGACCCCGCCCCACACTCAGGGCGGCGGTGCTCCTTCCCTGCAGTAAGAGTCATCAACATATATATATAACCGCAAACAACACCAACGGAGGCAAACCAAGCCACCCGCTTCGTGCTCTCAAGGCACACTTTGACATACTCCCTAAGTTACGCCCTTACGCTAAGTCCTATTTCAACTTAGACAAGCAAATTGAGCTAGCCCGTAACCGAAGTTATGACACTCTTCCATAGCCCGGTGCAACGAGGAGCGACCTCTTCACCACCACTATGTGGGGTTCGGCTCAACTATACCCGTGCTCAATCATCGTAGTATACACGATACAGGTAAGCTTCACCCAATACCCATTTCTTAAAGCTGGGTTTTGCAAGTTTCACAACTTCTCCTGCTACCTATCCAGACTACAGGAATTTGGGTAGCATGAAAACATACAGTCTTTATGCTGGGCGCTAGCGCCCGGCGCTAGTAACAGAATTTAGTACTGCCCGACACTGGTAACAGAGATCTATACTGCTACCTCTGGGAAAACTCCTCCAGATACAAAACTAGTAGCTCACCTGGAGCTACCGCTGGCGCTAACGCTAGCGCCCGACGCTAGTAATAGAACTTATTTCTGCTACGATATATCGGGTACAGCCTGGGAAACACCTCCAGGTCCTATTTTCTACACAATAACAGTCACATGACCCGAATCACAGCATGTACACGGATTTTCTCTGGCACGCTACACACAATAAAACATCACCAATCCGGCTCGATCTGTCCAGATGGGTTTCACACAGCATGCCTATGCCCGTACTACCGTTCCGGACTCTATATGCAATTTGTGGGGAAATCACTTCAACCCACCAGAATAGCCGATCTACTAATTCGTAGCAGTATTCCAAAACGCATGCAAATCAAAGGACATACATGTCCAAGGATTAGGGAGGAGAATCGTTACCCTTGTAGGCCGTTTCGGTGCCATAGAAGTGAGAGGGAACTGGATTGTTTGGAATCTGTGGTGGCTCAAGCACGCAGATGTTATCTCCCTCCTGGCACGACGAAAGCACAATGCCAACGGATCTCCCTCCTTGCTCCCAGCCCTCTGCCCTCAGCTCTCCCCTCTGCTCTCAGATCAGAAATGGCAGAAAATGAGAATGGAATCGGATTTTGGGGACTTTATGTTTTTCCCGCTACCGCCGGCGCTAGCCACTAGCGCTGGCGCTAGCCCTATAGTCGGTACCGCTAAGAGCCGCTACCACCGGCGCTATCGCTAGCGCCTGGCGCTATCGCTAGCGCCTGGCGCTATCGACAGTTCGACGTATCGATGCCTCGACGCCTCGACGTCTCAACGGGTGCGCTACCGCCGGCGCTAGCACTAGCTCCCTTAATTCAGCTCATGCTCATTTTTGGTATTTTGGGTGCACATGCTATTTGGAGTCTTACAATTCTTCCCCCCTGAAAAGAATTTCGTCCCGAAATTCTAACAGTGCAAATAATCACAAAAATATGAAATATGATTTGTACTTCAACGGAAAAGCTCGGGAAACTCCTCACGCACAGTTAGTTCACGCTCCCATGAAAGCTCCTCGCGACCACAGTTGTTCCTGCGGACTTTGACCATCTTGATCAATTTAATACGCAGTTGTTTGATCTCAGTGTCTTCGATGCTAATAGGTATGACCTTTGTCTTCAACCCATCATCGACCGGCACCTGATTAGCCACAAGCACTTGGCTAGGCTCTGGTACAGCTTTCCTCAATACTGATATGTGGAACACATCGTGCAGACTACTCAACTCTGTCGAAAGAGCGAGTCGATAGGCAGCTTCGCCAACAATTTTGAGATAAACCCAGTCGCCCACAGCGAACTCGACGTTTCTGTGCTTGGCATTGTAGTATTTCGCCTGCCTATCTTGCGCAATTAACAATCTCTCACTGATTGTTTGAATAGCCGAATTTGCCTCTTCGATTTCCTTTCGCTTAAACAGCTTCATTGCACCTATCTCCGCCCAAGATAAGGGAGTGCGGCAAGCTCTACCATAGAGGGACTCGAAGGGTGCCATCTTTATACTTGCCTGATAGCTGTTATTATAAGCGAATTCGATCATGAAAAGATGATCTTCCCACTTTTTACCGAAGTCCAGGACGCACATTCGGAGCATATCCTCCAGAGTTCTATTTGTACGTTCAGTCTGTCCATTCATCTGAGGGTGGAAGGCAGTGCTAAACTTCAGCTTTGTACCTAACAACTGGTGGATTAGTCTCCAATCTTTCGAAGTGAAGCGCCCATCTCGGTCACTGACGATGCTACGGGGCACACCGTGCAATCGTACAATGCTATCAAAATAAAGTTTTGCTAACTTTTCAACTGAATCGTCCTTCCGGTTTGGAATAAAGTGGGCTACCTTTGTCAAGCGATCCACGATCACCCATACGACATCATTCCCACTCTGTGATCTCGGCAAACCGTGCACGAAATCCATCGAAATGTCATCAAATTTCCATTCTGGTATAGGCAACGACTTCAGGAAACCTCCAGGTTTCTGACATTCCGCCTTCACCAGTGCGCAAGTTTTGCATTTTGCCACGTATAAGGCGATGTCTTTTTTCAATCCTGGCCACCAAAACAGCTTTTTCATGTCTTGGTACAACTTTGTGCTCCCTTGGTGGATTGAGTACTTGGTAAAATGAGCTTCGTACATCAATTCTTCCCGCAACTTACCCACATTTGGGACGCACAACCGACCGTCTTTCCACATCAGACCATCGTCTACCACAAACTCTGCAGCAGTCCCTTCCCGAGACTCTGCTAAATAGCGTTGCATGCTTGAATCAAGCTCCAAGGCCTGTCGTATTCTGTCGGCGAGGTCATACTGCACCTCCGTCCAGTTTAAGCACGCATTCGCACTAGAACTCCTCTCTACACAGGAGATCTCCAAGGCTTCCAAGTCCCTGATCAGACGTGGATCATACATCTGAATCCAATTGGACTGTGCATAAGCCCTTCGGCTCAAAGCATCTGCGACTACATTTCTCTTCCCGGGAGTATAGTGTATATCAAAAGTGTAGTCCCCCAGGAACTCCATCCACCTTCGCTGTCGCATGTTGAGCTCCTTCTGATTTAGCAGATACTTAAGGCTCTTATGGTCTATAAAGATGTCAACCTTCACACCATATAAGTAGTGCCGCCACAGCTTTAGAGCAAAAATCACGGCCGCCAACTCCAAGTCGTGGACCGGATAATTTCGCTCATGCACTTTCAACTGATGAGAGCCATAAGCTATTACTTGACCGTGCTGAAGAAGTACACAGCCTAAGCCGCTCCCTGACGCATCACTGTACATTTCATAACCCTCTGCACCAGATGGTAAACACAAAATTGGTGCTGTGGTCAGACGCCTCTATAATTCCTCAAAAGCCCGTGCACACTCCGGTGACCAAACGAACTTCTGATCCTTCCTCGTCAAGGTGGTAAGAGGTAGAGCGATCCGTGAAAAGTTCTCCACGAAGCGCCGATAGTAGCCGGCAAGTCTAAGGAAACTCCTGACTTCCGCTACTGTCGCCAAAACGGGCCACTTTTGGATTGCATCGATCTTTGTCGGATCCACCGCGATACCCTCGCCACTAATAACATGACCAAGGAACGCTACTGAGGCTAGCCAGAACTCGCACTTAGAGAACTTGGCATAAAGTTGACTACGTCGCAGGATTTCCAAAACTTCACGCAAATGAATCGCGTGTTCTTCTTCAGACTGAGAGTACACCAAGATATCGTCAATGAAGACAATGACAAACCGATCAAGGCACTCTCAAAAGGTCCTATTCATCAGATCCATAAATACTGACAGTGCATTCATTAATCCAAACGGCATCACTGTAAACTCGTAGTGTCCGTAGCGAGTACTGAATGCTGTTTTGGGGATATCACAATCCCGAATTCGCAACTGGTAATAGCCGGACTTGAGATCCAACTTTGAATACACCGTTGACCCAACTAGCTGATCGAATAAGTCATCGATTCGAGGAATCGGATACTTGTTCTTCTCGGTCAGCTTGTTCAATTCTCGGTAGTCAATGCATAGACGCAGGCTTCCGTCCTTCTTCTTCACAAAAAGGACTGGAGCACCCCAAGGGGAGGTACTTGGACGTATATAACCCTGCTCTAGCAACTCCTGTAATTGAACTTTCAATTCCGCCATCTTTTTTGGCGCAATTCGGTACGGAGAGCGTGAAACAGGCTTAGCACCTGGCACCAGCTCTATGGTGAAGTCAATCTCTCACTGAGGTGGCACCCTAGGGAGATCTTTCGGAAACACATCTGGATACTCTGAAATCACAGGAACATCACTCAAACTGGGTTGAGGCTTTGCAGCCCCCACTAGCACAACACATAATTCTGCGCCTTGCCGAACCGCCTTGACCACTTGGACAGCAGACATCAGTGTCTTGCTCGATCCACGCAAACCAGCAAACGTAGTCGCACGTTCGGTATTCCGCCCCAGTGTGACCTCTTTAGAAGTGCAATCAATGTAGGCATGCTGCGCTGACAGCCAGTCCATACTAAAGATCACATCGAATTCCGAAAGTGGGAGTATCAGTGCTTCCAAATCAAAGTCTTGACTCCCTATTCGTACCTTTAACACTCAACCTCGATCCGCGCGCATCAAACACCCATTGGGTAGCAACACATCTAATCGTTCCCTTCTAAGCGACGAAGGCATTCCAAGTTACTATATGAAGGCTTCTGATAGAAAGGAATGTGAAGCACCCGTATATAATAATGCTCTCGCCAGATAGTTAAAGATTAGGTCAAAGCCTAGTACACGATCAGTTAACAAGCAGTGCAACAAGGTATGAAGTATATAAAGCAACAAAAGCTATATACTGTCGCATACCTGTCACCACATCGTTCTGTTTGATGGCCTCCTGCTGGCCAAGGTTGTAAACTCTAGGCTGGGCTGGAGCAGCGTGGGATGCGGTTGACTCTGCCGCCTTCCCTTTCTCTGCCGCATAGGCCGCAACTAGCTTCTTCCCACTACGACAGTCACGTGCTATATGTCCCGGCTTGCCGCAGTTGTAACAGATGATTGGGCCTCGCCCAATTACTCCTGATACTGAAGCTTGAGCTGACCCAGAAGCTCTCGCTCTTTTGCTCCATCTGCGTTGCCCAGACTTTGCAGCGTTCAGGATGATCACCGTCGCATTTGCTACACTTTTACCTTTATCCTCATAAGCTGGACCCATCATACATGTAGAGTCCCTGCCTCGGAATACTGACTTTGGGGGCCCACTTCGGCAGTCACGAGCAATGTGTCCCTTTTTGTCACATGTGTAGCACGTTAGGGGAACCCTAGTGGTGGCAACTTCTGCCAAGCTAGAGGAAGGTAGATTCAACCGCCCACCCTTCCTCTTCCTCTTAGACTGCTTACATATGGGGTCTTTCATGCTTTGCTCACATGTCAAATTCATTTCCAGAGATCTAGCCGCTCGCACTACTGCATGGAAGCTAAGTAACTTCGGTCCCGCGAGTGCTTGACGTAAGTCACCCCGTAGACCGTTGTAAAACTTGTGGACTCTGGTCTCCTCATCGCCCCATGTTGACCCCGTAAAATAGTCCAGTCGGAGGAATTCATTCAAGTAATCATCTACAGAGTGCTCTCCCTGCTCGAGGTGTAAACACTGGTTCTGAGGTGGTATTTTGGGTTGCGCAAGTAAAGTTGCCATAACCGTATTTGTGACCACACGAACTGGTTCAGCACACTCCATGATGTTATGAGGTTGGATCCTTCCTGCAGGACCCCAAAGCACCTATAATCGTGTAACAAAACACAATTAAGCAATCGAATTGTAGCATTAAGCAGCAAAGGAATACCCAGATTCCACTATGTTGCTACAATCACACATGTATTTTATTCCTAAAGTGGACAATTACTGGTTATTTACATGATTTAAAGGCGACGCACACACGTGCTCACCACCCCTTAAAAGAATTCGACCACGAATTCAGATGGAAAGGGATCGAGACCCGTCGCTCTGATACCAATTTGTAACACCCTCCCTGTCACATAGCATATAACAGTAGGTCCGGCCGGGACCCCACGCCATATGAAATGAACAAAAGAACGCGTTACTAAGATTAGTGTTAAACAGTTATAAATATAACTATCTCAGCATCAAAGTCGCATAACAGAAGCATATTTATTTTTATTTAAAACCAGTTCATAACAAGTCCACATTTCTACTAGGAATGAAATACACAAGAGTTATTTACATGAGTTTGTTTACATCATCTAAGTGGCTTCCAAACATCGGCACGCAGGCCGGCCACACATGAACAAAAGTAGACAAAAGCTTTGGCCTTCAAGGGCCAGCACAGCACAGCAGCAGGGGCTTCAGCCCGCTATCTCCCGCTAGTCTCACCGGGACCTGTATAAGCAAATCCACCAATTGGTGGGAAAACAAGCAACCGGTCAGCTTTAGCTGACCAAGATTTATAACGACCCCGCCCCACACTCGGGGTGGCGGTGCTCCTTCCCTGCATGTAAGAGTCAGCATCATATATATATAACCGTAAACAACACCAACGGAGGCAAACCAAGCCACCCGCTTCGTGCTCTCAAGGCACACTTTGGCATACTCCCTGAGTTACGCCCTTACGCTAAGTCCTATTTCAACTTATACAAACAAATTGAGCTAGCCCGTAACCGAAGTTACGACACTCTTCCATAGCCCAGTGCAACGAGGAGCGACCTCTTCAACACCACTATGTGGGGTTCGGCTCAGCTATACCCGTGCTCAATCATCGTAGTATACACGATACAGGTAAGCTTCACCCAATACCCATTTCTTAAAGCTGGGTTTTGCAAGTTCCACGGCTTCTCCTGCTACCTATCCAGACTACAGGAATTTGGGTAGCACGGAAATATAAAGTCTTTATGCTGGGCGCTAGCACCGGCGCTAACGCTAGCGCCCGGTGCTAGTAACAGAATTTAGTACTGCCCGGCACTGGTAACAGAGATCTATACTGCTACCTCTGGGAAAACTCCTCCAGATACAAAACTAGTAGCTCACCTGGAGCTACCGCCGGCGCTAGTAATAGAACTTAGTTCTGCTACGATATATCGGGTACAGCCTGGGAAACACCTCCAGGTCCTATTTTCTACACAATAACAGTCACATGACCCGAATCACAGCATGTACACAGATTTTCTCCGGCACGCTACACACAATAAAACATCACCAATCCGGCTCGATCTGTCCAGATGGGTTTCACGCAGCATGCCTATGCCCGTACTACCGTTCCGGACTCTATATGCAATTTGTGGGGAAATCACTTCAACACACCGGAATAGCCGATCTACTAATTCGTAGCAGTATTCCAAAACGCATGCAAATCAAAGGACATACATGTCTAAGGATTAGGGAGGAGAATCGTTACCCTTGTAGGCCGTTTCGGTTCCATAGAAGTGAGAGGGAACTGGATTGGTTGGAATCTGCGGTGGCTCAAGCACGCAGATGCTATCTCCCTCCTGGCATGACTAAAGCACAACGCCAATGGATCTCCCTCCTTGCTCCCAGCCCTCTGCCCTCAGCTCTTCCCTCAGCTCTCAGATCAGAAATGGCAGAAAATGAGAATGGAATCGGATTTTGGGGACTTTATGTTTTTCCCGCTACCGCCGGCGCTAGCCACTAGCGCTGACGCTAGCCCTAGAGTCGGTACCGCTAAGAGCCGCTACCGCCGGCGCTATCGCTAGCGCCTGGCGCTATCGACAGTTCGACGTCTCGACGCCTCGACGCCTCGATGTCTCAACGGGTGCGCTACCGCCGACGCTAGCACTAGCGCCTGGCGCTAGCTCCCTTAATTCAGCTCATGCTCATTTTTGGTATTTTGGGTGCACATGCTATTTGGGGTCTTATAGTAAACACATGTAGGTTATCAAAAAATAAGTGAGTGAGTGAATCATTATCAAACATAATTCATTACTCATACTTTGAGGCATGCTAAGCATTTCTACACATACTTATCTATAATCAATTTCATTGCACGTAACAAGATAATTTTCAAGGCATGACAAATACAAAATAATGTTTTTTAAGAAACATGAAAGATAAAATTAAACATTGTAAATAATCTTTAAGTAATGAATATAATCATCCTTGAATTAAGCATTTAAGCATAATTTTGTAATCATTTTTTTTTAATATTTGAAAATAGAAAACATTTTAAAAATAAAGAAATAAAAATAAAACACTGCATTGAAATAATACCCGAATTTTTTCATAAAGATAGAAAAAATTTTGGAGCAAAAGGGGCTAACGCCAGGCGTTAGCTTCTTAACGCCAAAACAGAACTACAAATATTGATTTTTTTAAAAAATGTTTTTCATAATTTATTTGTATTATAAATAGGCCTTCTTACTGTTGAAATTTCAGAGATTACAATGATGATTTGAAGGCTCATTTAGCATGTTTTTGTGATTTTTATAAAAGTGTTTTTACATTTTAGTAGTTTTTGAAATAATTTTTTTTATTAAAGAAAAGGACATAAAATTTTAAAATCATTGTATAGGGTTTAATGATATATTTCTAAGACACCTAATTCTAACCTAAGCATGTTAAAACGTGCATCAGGTAGAGGTTTGGTGAGAATATCTGCAAGTTGTGAGTCAGTCCCTATAAAGCTAATTCTAACATGTTCCTTCTTGATATGATCCCTAATAAAATGATGTCGGACATCTATATGTTTAGATCTAGAATGATGTACGGGATTGTTTGTAAGATCGATAGTGCACTTGTTGTCACATTTTAATTCTATGTTATTTAGATAAGCACCAAAGTATTCTACTGTTTGGGTCATCCATAAGGCTTGTGCACAATAACTACCTAGTGCGATATATTCTGCCTCAGTGGTGGAGAGGGCAACAGAGTTTTGTTTCTTACTTGACCATGATATGAGTGAAGGGCCTATAAAATGACACGTGCCACTAGTGCTCTTACGATCTAATGAACATCCCACATAGTCCAAATCAGAAAAACCGTGTAAAATAAAACAATAATTATGAGGATACCATAAGCCTAGTCTAGATGTTCCGATTAGATATCTAAAAATGCATTTAACCGCTTTTAAATGTGATTCTTTTGGGTTAGCTTGAAATCAAGCTTATAAACAAACAGAAAACATAATATCGGGTCTAGATGCACTTAAATATATCAATGGGCCTATCATTCCACTATAATATTTGATCAATAGAAATATCGGCTTCATCTTTTCCTAACTTTAGTGATGCACTCATTGATGTATTAGCTTGTTTTAGGTTTTCAAATCCAAATCTGTTAAGAATATCATGAACATATTTAGTTTGACAAATAAAAATACCATCTTGTCTTTGTGAGATTTGAAATCCTAGAAAATAAGTGAGTTCTCCTACCAAGCTCATTTCAAATTCATTTTTCATCACTAAAACGACTTCATTACATAACTCTTCATTAGTGGCTCCAAAAATAATATCATCCACATAAATTTGCAATATAATCAAATTATTTTTTACATGCCTAATGAAGAGTGTATTATCCGCACTTCTCATTTTATAACTATGCTTTATTAAAAATAAAGTTAATCTATCATACCAAGCACGTGGCGCTTGCTTTAATCCATAAAGCGCTTTTTTAACTTATACAAATGATTATGAAATATTTCACTCACAAAACCGGGGGGTTGTTCTATATAAACTTCCTCTTTTATAATCTCGTTCAAAAATGCATTTTTAACATCCAATTGAAATAATTAAATCTTTTAAAACTCGTGAATGCAAGAAATATTCTAATTGATTCAAGGCGAGCAACGAGTGCAAAAGTTTCATCAAAATCTACCCCTTTGATTTGTGAATACCCTTGTGTAATTAGTCTAACTTTATTCCTTGTAATTCTAGAGTCACCATCTAATTTATTTTTAAAAATCCATTTGACACCTATGAAAGTGCACAATGTACCTTTGCGAATCCTCAAGGGGGGGGGGGGGGTGAATAGAGATTTAAAAACTATTCCTATTCTAATTGTGAGTACAATAAAATAATCTAAGGATTTATGCTCAAACAAGATCTAAGGCAGAATAAACTTGTGCTGGAATATAAAGCAGAAATCAGTAGAGTAAACTAGCTATAAGGACAACACAGAAAATTAGCAACCAGAAGACACATAGAATTTATTATAGAGGTTCCCCAAAATGTGTGTACTCCCCTCTTCTACCACATGGTAGGGATGCACCACTGTGCCCGAGTCTTTTGGTAAGAAGACTCTTAGAACCACTGATCTTTTGACAAGTAGATCATGAACCACCAGATCTTTTGATAAGGAGATCTTGAACCACCAGATCTTTTGATAAGGAGATCTTAAACCACCAGATATTTTGATAAGGAGATCTTGAACCACTGAATCCTTTGAAGAGGGATTAATAAAACTCTTTTACAGAAGGGAAGGAGAAAAGAGAAGAGGAAGGTTGCAGGAATTCTGTTTTCAGAATTCTTATGATGGTTGTATGAAAAATAGCTTCTTGTCTTTTCACTGGATCTGCTCTTGATAAACTTCTGCTTATGATGGTGATGATTTGCAGAAGTTATGATTGTCAGATCCTTCTATCTTTCTTCTGATTGAACTCTGGCTGCTATATATTGTGTTGTTAAGCAGCCTTGTTTTGTTCTGTTCTTGGAGAGAAGAAGAGCAGCAGAAATTCCTTCTCTATATTCTTCTTCTATTAGGGTTCCTGTAAGAGAGAGGAAGAAGAAGGAGACCCAATAGAACAGTGTGGCCGATTGTGATGAGTGCCTTCTTTTTCTCTTTCTTCTGTTGCCTTTTATTGTCCCACCATTGAATTTTAATTTGATTCCCTTTTTGGTAAGTCCTGAAGGGTATATTTGCTTGGACAATAAATCTTTCCTTCTTTCTTTAATTCCAGACCCGTCCACCAACATTTAGGCTTGTTTACAAGAAAGCTTTTCTCTGACCTCAGTTAATTGTTTATTCCATTTAAGGTAATTAAGGAGCCGTTGGGGAATGGTCTTGAGAGAGGTGGGCCATGAGAGAGGGTCAAAAATGACAACTGAAAAGGTTTCCCTTTTCAGACTGTATTCGACGTAGCGTCGAGTTCACTTCCTCTCTTATCGATGCACCTTCGAGTTCCTGTAGGAGCAGCTTCAAATTCATCCTTGCTCTGACTGAACTCTGCTAGTAGACGTTGTGTCAATACCCAATCGACGTATCCATCGAGTTGAAGATATGATTCTGAGCTTCATTATCTGTGTCGAGATGAAGTTGACGTTGCGTCGACTTTGAATGGATTCGACATATATTTCCTTCTGCACCAAGTTGAAGTAGAAGCTGCGTCAACTTCTTCAAGTACTCTGATAAGTCCATGTCCTCTGCGTCGATATCTATTTGACGTAACGTCGACTTGATCTACTCTGATAGAAAGAGTATGTTGCTTGGACTTCTTGTCAGAGTAGCGTCAACATCCATTCGATGTTGCGTCGATTTCTATTCGACGCAAATATTAATTTCACTAAATTTGTGCTTCTCTTGATATGGTCTTGACACCCTAGGTTGAGTGTGACATCCTAAGACATCTAATGACCATATTACCCTCACTATACATTAGGTAATTCAATACTAGTGGTTAAAATCACTTTTATATAATTTGTTAAGTAAATCACAGGGTTTTCCCAACAATCTCCCCCTATTTATCTTAACAAATTTTACAGTTTGTTCAAAGTGATTTAACATATTTCTTTGTAGACACGGAAATAATAACAAATGATATGCACACAGAAATAAAATAACTGGAGTCATAAAAAATCTCCAAATCAAGAATTGTTATTGTGTAGCATTGTTCTTCCCACCATAATATAGTTCCTTAGAAGTGAATAAGTCATATTATACCTATCACTCAGGAATCCTTCTCAGGGGTTCTTCTCTTCCTGGTGAAGAACTTTGGGATAATGTTCCTTTTGGCCATTCTTAGAGGCACATCTTCATCATCTTCTGGTTCTTCAGTATCAGCTTTGTCCTTAGGAAGCTTCCCCTGAGTTTGTGTGTTGTGTTCAGCCTCCAAGGAAGCTTCCTGAGCAATCTGTGCCACTTCTTCTAGCAAATTGTCATTTTGAGGTTTTTCTTGATCATCCGCTGTACTTACAGCTTCCATTTCAATATCCAGATTTCTCTGAACATCTGGAGAAGGCTCCCCCTGAACAGCTGGGGCAGGCTCCCCCTGAACTGCAGGCTTTCTAGAAATAAAATCATCCAACATTTGTGGGAGCTCCCCTTGATCTGCAGGCTCAAGGTTTAACTTTTCTGGGAGCTCCCCCTGAATCTGAGCACCTTAAAATGTGGTCACTTTGTCAGGTGAAGGCTCATTATCAGCATTCCCTTGATCCTGTCCACTCATATCAAGGACATGTCTTTCTTCCTCCAATATGTTCTCCCCTTCTTGACCTTGCTGGTCAGTGAGGTTAAGAACTCCCTTGAAACCATAGAGGAAGATACAAAGTCTTTGAGGCTCTGAAAGGATCTTTGAAATATTAATAGCTCACCCTCTATCTGTAAGTATTTTCTGTCAAACTTTCTAGCCTGAGAGGCCACTTGATCTGCAAATGTGGAGGAGAAAATGGCCACAGCTTTTGAAATGACCTACTTAAGGTCAATTGGAGGGGTATGAGCTGCAGGAGGTGGAGATGATGGAGGAAAGTCTTCAGGGATGGGGGAGAGAGACTGGTAGACATTATGTGAGAAGTGAATTGATGGTGGTGGAGGTGGAGAAAACTGATGTTCATGAATGTTGGTGGATGGCAGTTGATGGGATGATTGTGGATATGGATCAGGAACTGAAGTGGATGGGAACTATTGTTGTTGTTGTTGAAGCTCTTGTTGTTGTTGTTGTTGTTGTTGTTGTTGCTACTGTTGTTGTTGAGAAGAGTGTTGAGCTGAGGTATCATCCTGATGGGATTCTGGAGCAATGTCCAGTGGAGGGATATTATCCCTTAGGGGATCTGGTGTTTGCCTTTCAGACTCTTGAGGATGAGGAGATGGAGGAGAGGAAGCTGGTGCTTGACCAGGCTTTGAGATTTACCTGGTCCACTTAGAGAATATCCCTATGTTTATTCTCTTTCCAGGAGGAATATGCACTCCTTTGGATTTACACACACCAGGATATTGGTGAAGCAGTACCTGACTCATGATCCTCATGAAAGCATTTTCCTTGTTGGAATATTTGTGAGCAATCAGCTTAAGGATGCACCTTACCCAGTTAACCTTCTTCTGTAGAACAAGAATTCCCATAATCTGCAGCTGCTGCTTTGGAATCGCATCATGGGCTGAGATTTTGCACAGTAAAACTTTCCCAACAATGTCAGCTAAGAACCTGTATTCTTCTGTCACATCAATCTTTTTGAGATTGATTGGCTTCTCCTTCTTGAACTGCATTATCTCTAGAACATTCTTTACTTCTTCTATTGTTAATTCATCTGAGTCATTCCCAGTGGGCAGATCAAAAGTTTGAGAGAGAATTTCCTCGGATATACTAATGTCTTGGCCAGATATTGTCCCTTGGAGAGCCCCACCATTTGTCACTGACACAGTATCCTTAAATTCTGTAAGTTCTACATCTAGAATCCTACACCTTGTGGAGATAAGCTTTGTTAAAACAACAGAATGAAATATACCAAGGATGGCCTTGAAGCTTTCTGCAGCCGCATTGAAGGAATCAATGTCGACATCGAATCCTGAGTTCACCTTGGGAGGAGCCATTTGTTTGGATGAACCTGCAAAAACAAAGAAATGAGAGAGAGAGGCGCGGGAGAACTAGAGATCAAGAGAGCAAGAGAGAGAGAGAGAATTCGAAAGCGTAAATGTTTCGACGCAGTAATTGTTTAAAAGCAAATGAATCGTCGCTACTTAGGGTTTAGGTCAACACACCATCAATAACACTTATTATTTGGCGCGCAAAGCTGTGTCGAGATTGCTTCTAGAAGTACTTCTGCACGCGCTGAAAAATCGACGTTGCGTCAACTAGTACTCTACGTAGATTCGAGACTATTCAGAGACCCTAAGTCGACGTAGTCCTGTCGACGTTACATTGATTTCCAATTGACGTAACTTCAAATTTAATCAGCAATTAATAAGTCGACGTATGCGTCGATATGAACTTGATGCTGCGCCGACTTCTATTCGAATTGTTTATTCTGAGTGCTTCTTGACGTTGGAGTCGAGTAGAAGTTGATGGTACGTCGACTTCTATTCGACACACCTCTTAATAAACATATCTATTTCTTTAGAAAATTCTTGCTGATTTTCTCAGCAATTTTTATTTATTGAAAATAGATCTTAGTATAATGTAAAAACTATTAAGGAGGATTCAAGGTAGAAATTACTCCCTTGAATAGGTCTTGTTCCTTAATCAAAATCTACATCTTTATTCCCACTCAATTTTCTCCTGAGTGGGACCCTACCTTACCCTGCACAAGTAATTTAAACATTAGAGGGAACCCAGGTTACCTTGGGCCCTTTGCTTTTACCATTGTAGGGTTCAATGAAAGAATAGAAGGGCCTTTCATGATACACTTTGGGATGATGGGGAATGGATTTCCCAAACCTCTTATCTTGATTCTTGAAGTGAGTATAAAATGTATCAAAATATAACAAATCAGCAGAATGTCTGATTATCCTAGGTTTTGTTTTTGCATGTTGATTGTTGTTATTTAACTTCTCTAACTGATTCTTGCCTATGGTGTTTCCCTTTTATTTAGGTTTGCCTTTTTAGTTTTGTCTATCCTATCTGGATGATGGTTATCTCTACCCTTGGGTGATACACTCTTCTCACTTGGATGATATTCACTAGGTCTAACAAATGGCACTGGATTTTTCTAGGATGGTTTCCTAGATGTTTCTGTGATAGTGGAGGGCTCTGCTCCTAATCCTAGGTGATTAAATCTCATAGAGAGATTTTATGTGATATCCTTGAGCTTCTGACTCCTCCCATTGAGTGAGTCCTCAAAGGCCTTTGCCTTTGCTAGCTCTTCTTTTAGATTTGTATTTTCCTCTCTAAGCTTAATCAATTCTAACTCTTTATTATTAAGTTCATTAGTTAGATTTTGATTTATTAGGAGTGTTTCATTTTTCTTCAGATTCTCTAATTCAGTTTTAGCTGTGTTTAGCTTTTTTTCTACCCTAAGATGTTCAATGCAAAAATCTTTGAAGCATGTTTTAAAATCTTCAGAAGTAAAGTCAAATTCATCAAAGAAAGATGATTATACCTGATCATCTTCATCATCTGATGCCATCCCAAGAGCCATCATGCAAGCTGCTACTGCATCTTCTTCATCATCACTTTCAGATGATGAGGAGTCTAACTCTGCTTCAGAATCACTCCATGTTTCAGCAATGAAGCCTTTGGCTTTCTTCTTGTACTTTCCTCTGAAGGATTTCTTCTTCTTCTTCTTCTCCTCTTTGCTATTGCTTCTTTCCCTCTGCTCTTGTGGGCATTCAGGGGCAATGTGCCCTAATTTGCTGCAGGTATAGCAGATGACCTCCTTCTTTGGAGTCTTATCATACCTGGGTCGTGAATCCCTTTCTCTTCTCCTTGAGTCCTCAGTCTTCACCCACTTCTTGAATCTTTTTGCCAGCAGACTTAACATTTCATCCTCAGGAGTGGAGGATTCTCCTTCAGCAGCTTTGAGAGTAAGGGACCTTTGAACAGGAGCTGGAGAGGTATCCCTTTCTTCAGCCTCAGCTCTGTTCTTCAGAAGCATCTCATATGACTTGAGCTTTCCTAGCAAAGCTTCAGTTGAGATCTCTCTATGGCATCTAGATTCTCTGATTGCCCAGATCCTTGAATCCCATGAGCTAGGGAAACACATGAGAATCTTATCATTGATTTCAGTCAAGGATATTTCCTTGTCTAAGCCTCTGAGCTCATTAATGATAAGACTTAATCTGTCATACATGTTGACAACAGATTCTTCAACTTTCTTTTGAAAGTTCTCATACTGGATATGAAAACGGACTTTTTGTCCTTTCTTTCATCAACACTTCCTTCCGCCATGGTGGTGAGTGAGTCATAGATTTCCTTTGCTGATTGGCACTCAGCAGCTTTCTGGAAAATGTCATCAGACATTGTTGACACCAGAATATTCATGGCATTGGCATCACATGCCTTGACCTTCTTCTCTGCCTCTGTCTATTCCTTTCTTGGGACAATCTCTGTTGTTGAGGATTCCCCTGCCTTTGGTCTGACTGAATCTGGAGGACCTGTAAGAAGAACATCATAGATATCTTCATCAATGAAATTCATGTAAAGTTTTATTCTGGCCTTCCAGAGTGTGAACTTATTCAAGTTACACACTGGGGGTCTTGTGGAAGCATAATCCTTAGTATTCATTTTCTTTATAAAATATGTTTTTAGAAAAGAAATAAGAGTAGGAGATCTTTTTGATCAAGGTGTTAACCTCTTAATGATCAACCTCCCTCTGATACCAATTGAAAGTGCACAGTGTGCCTCTGAGAATCCTATATAGGAGGTGAATAGAGATTTAAAAAATTATTCCTATTCTAACTGTGAGAACAATAAAATCTAAGGATTTATGCTCAAAAAAGATCTCGGCAGAATAAACTTGTGCTGAAATATAAAGCAGAAATCAGTAGAGTAAACTAGTTATAGGGTCAACACAGAAAATTAGCAACCAGAAGACACACATAATTTTTTATAGATGTTCCCCAAAATATGAGCACTCCCCTCTTCTACCACCTGGTAGGGATGCACCACTGTGCCTGAGTCTTATGGTAAGGAGACTCTTAGAACCACTGATCTTTTGATAAAGAGATCATGAACCACCAAATCTTTTGATAAGGAGATCTTGAATCACCGGATCTTTTGATAAGGAAATCTTGAACCACTGAATCCTTTAAAGAGGGATTAACAAAACTCTTTTACAGAAGGGAAGGAGAAAGAAGAAGAGGAAGGTTGCAGGAATTCTATTTTCAGAATTCTTATGATGGCTGTATGAAAAACAGCTTTGAAAGTGGAGTGTTTTAGTTCTTATTTACTTTATTAAAAGATCTTGGTTAAGTTTGCTTGATTGAGTAATAAATCTAAACAGTTAAAGTGCAAATAAAACACAGCACAGGTAAAGAAGTAAAACAGAGCAAACAAGAATCAAACAATCTCGATGACACAAGATGTATAGTAGTTCCCCTCAACTGGGTACATCTACTCTTCTACCCACTGGTAGGAATCCACTATGAGGTTGTTGATAAGGTGCCCTCTCACCAGGTGAGCTGTTGATAAGGTGCTCTAACCAAACTGCAGGTTTTTGCTAAGGTGCCCTGTCACCGAGAGTTAACTTTTGAAGGGAGTTATAACCCTGTACAGGATAGGGTAAAGAGAGGAAAAATAAAAGCAGAAATTAAATTGTTCTTCTCTGTATAAGAAGACTCTTGATGATCCTGATATGGTGTTGAAAGGATCAGATAATGAAGAGCTCCCCATGTCTGGTATAGATGAATGACAGTTCTGGAGGTCTCTTCCTTTTGATTGTTCAAATGCTTCTTCCTTCTTTTGCAGTGATGATCCTGAGCAATTGGTCGTGATTGTTGTCTCAGTATGTATGAGATCTGCAAGAGAATATTAGCAAGAAAAATAGATTTGCTTCTATGTATTTTCTTCTCTGTCTCTCCTATATCTGTATATTTCTTTCTGCTCTTCTCATGAATATATAGTCTGGAGAAAGCTTTTGAATCCTTGCTCGGGAAAAATGGAAAGAGATAAAATCTCTTTAATTTTTGTTCCTTGGAAAGAGGAGTTGCCGATTTGACAATACAGAAACGGCAATATGCTTTTAATGCTGCAACGGCTAGATTAAATATTATAAAGAAAGATAGCCCAATAAAATATTAGTCGAGCTTTGGCTAGAATTTTGTCGAGCACTGAACGGCATTTGTCGAGCGCCTTTTGATGTGCTGAGCAATTCTCTGCAAATAAGATGTTTTGTCGATCTTGATTTATCTCGTCGACCTGCTAAGTCTGGCTGGATTGAGTTTGTCGAGTGCCGTTCAGAGAATGTCTGCCCGCTCCAATTGTTCTGACTGAATTCGTCGAGCGTCGTTCGCTATTTGTCGAACGCTGTTTTGATGAATATTTGTCGAGCGCTGTCTGGCTATTTGTCGAGCGCCGTTCGACATTTGTCGAACGTAGAGAACTTATGTTATTTGCTTAAGTATATTCTCCGATTCGATCGCATCATATTTAATTTGTGTTAATTTAGATAAATCTAAATTATTAGATTTAACAAAAGGATGGATCCTAACTCAAATCAAAAGCTATGGTTCCATCAATCTCCCTCTATTTGAGTTGGGATCAAATCAAAACTAGTGACCTGGTAATCTTAAAATGGTTTTTAGAATTTTCAGTTGCAGCAGCTTTTATACAGATTTAAGTTTTGTTTGAGATTTGTGTTTCTCATTTTCTCTCTCACTTGGCTTCTCTGATGTTCTCCTTTTCTCTCTCACTTGGTTTTAGTTTTCAATTTTCTTCTGTAGACTCTTTAAATTATTTTATTTAAGCAACTCATTTGATCTAGATTTGAGTTAATATGTTTTTAATATCTTGAATTGCTACAGCTGTTAATGGATTTTAAGGAATGCTTTAGATTATAAAAACATTGCAGACATTTTCTTTCTCATAGAATCCCCTTATCAGAAGAGACTCACACTCAGTTCTATGATCAATACTGATCAATGCAGCTACAGTAGAATGCTCAAACTGACTTGGAGAAGTCTGTAAGAATACAAAGTTGTCTTAACATAGTTTTTATGATGGAAACAATCCATGTAAATTTTAGATTTGCTGTTTGAATTGGGATGGAGTTTAATGGTGAGAAATTAATTAGAAAACTTCTTTGAATTTTATTAGAGTTGAAAGGTTTAGCAGTTTTAGCCTTTTTATTTCATTAAAATATAAATTTGAAAATTTTTCTTGAAATTGTTGAACATAATCAATTTGTTTTTCTTTAAAAAAATGTTCAAGTTTATGTTTTAAAAAGTCATTTTGTTCTTCTTTAGGTTTGTTATGTTCGGAAATCAAATGATTTATATTTGTTGACTTCATTATTTTTATGTTACATTTTATTAAATTGGTAAAAGTTATTTTAAAAGAAGATTTGTAATTTTTAGAGGTAGGGTTTTGAATTGATATTACCTCATTTACCTTTTCTACTTCTGCATCTGGATTGTGATATGACCCATTTATGGCCATCATGCAGAAAGCTCTAGCTCTAAGTTCTTCTTCTTCTTCTTCTTCACTTAGGTTTGTTGATGGTTCTGCATCAAAAATACAATTAGTTGAAGAGATGAAAGAAGGTTTATTTACCATCCTGGAGAGGGAGGTCCAGATTCCTCTTGCAAAGGTGCAGTCTTCAAGCTTTTGAAGAATGTCCTTTGACACTGACTGAGCCAAGATCTGCATGGCTTTGGCATCTGCTTCTGAGGATGGAGAAGGTTCTGTAGATGGGGAAGGTTCTTTATGTTTATCAGTCCGCCCATCATCAGTACCAGCTTTGAATTTATCTGGCTTCATTTTGCAAACACGGGCAGTGACATCAGTCTCTCTGTTGCCACATTTTCTTTTGTAAACATGCCCTTTCATTGCTCTCGAAGGAGACTTGATACCCATGGAACTAGGTAAGGCAGGTGTAACTGCCTTTGACGACATGAGGGGAAGTCCTGTCAAAATAGATTTGTAAATGTTCTCATCTATGGCATTCATATATAATTTAATTTTAATTTGCCATAGCTCAAATCTATCCAAGTTACATAAAGGTGGATCTGTAATAGAGAAAACTGATGGAGCCATTTTGAAAAACTGTGTTGAACATATGAAAGAACTAAAGTGATCTTTGTGATCCAGGTGTTAGCCTGTAAAGAGATCAACACCCTCTGATACCAATTGAAAGTGGAGTGTTTTAGTTCTTATTTACTTTATTAAAAGATCTTGGTTAAGTTTGCTTGATTGAGTAATAAATCTAATCAGTTAAAGTGCAAATAAAACACAGCACAGGTAAAGAAGTAAAACAGAGCAAACAAGAATCAAACAATCCCGATGACACAAGATGTATAGTAGTTCCCCTCAACTGGGTACATCTACTCTTCTACCCACTGGTAGGAATCCACTATGAGGTTGTTGATAAGGTGCCCTCTCACCAGGTGAGCTGTTGATAAGGTGATCTAACCAAACTGCAGGTTTTTGCTAAGGTGCCCTGTCACCGAGAGTTAACTTTTGAAGGGAGTTATAACCCTGTACAGGATGGGGTAAAGAGAGGAAAAATAAAAGCAGAAATTAAATTGTTCTTCTCTGTATAAGAAGACTCTTGATGATCCTGATATGGTGTTGAAAGGATCAGATGATGAAGAGCTCCCCCTGTCTGGTATAGATGAATGACAGTTCTGGAGGTCTCTTCCTTTTGATTGTTCAAATGCTTCTTCCTTCTTTTGCAGTGATGATCCTGAGCAATTGGTCGTGATTGTTGTCTCAGGATGTATGAGATCTGCAAGAGAATATTAGCAAGAAAAATAGATTTGCTTCTATGTATTTTCTTCTCTGTCTCTCCTATATCTGTATATTTCTTTCTGCTCTTCTCATGAATATATAGTCTGGAGAAAGCTTTTGAATCCTTGCTCGGGAAAAATGGAAAGAGATAAAATCTCTTTCCTTTTTGTTCCTTGGAAAGAGGAGTTGCTGATTTGACAATACAGAAACGGCAATATGCTTTTAATGCTGCAACGGCTAGATTAAATATTATAAAGAAAGATAGCCCAATAAAATATTAGTCGAGCTCTGGCTAGAATTTTGTCGAGCACTGAACGGCATTTGTCGAGCGCCTTTTGATGTGCTGAGCAATTCTCTGCAAATAAGATATTTTGTCGATCTTGATTTATCTCGTCGACCTGCTAAGTCTGGCTGGATTGAGTTTGTCGAGTGCCGTTCAGAGAATGCCTGCCCGCTCCAATTGTTCTGACTAGATTCGTCGAGCGTCGTTCGCTATTTGTCGAACGCTGTTCTGATGAATATTTGTCGAGCGTTGTCTGGCTATTTGTCGAGCGCCGTCTGGCTATTTGTCGAGCGCCGTTCGACATTTATCGAACGTAGAGAACTTATGTTATTTGCTTAAGTATATTCTCCGATTCGATCGCATCATATTTAATTTGTGTTAATTTAGATTGATCTAAATTATTAGATTTAACAAAAGGATGGATCCTAACTCAAATCAAAAGCTATGGTTCCAACAAGCTTCTTGTCTTTTCACTGGATCTGCTTTTGATAAACTTCTGCTTATGATGGTGATGATTTGCAGAAGTTATGATTGACAGATCCTTCTATCTTTCTTCTGATTGAACTCTGGCTGCTATATGATTGTGTTGTTAAGCAGCCTTGTTTTGTTCTATTCTTGGAGAGAAGAAGAGCAGCATAAATTCCTTCTTTGTATTCTTCTTCTATTAGCGTTCCTGTAAGAGAGAGGAAGAAGAAGGAGAACCAATAGAACAGTGTGGTCGATTATGATGAGAGCCTTCTTTTTCTCTTTCTTCTGTTGCCTTTTATTGTCCCACCATTGAATTTGAATTTGATTCCCTTTTTGGTAAGTCCTGAAGGGTATATTTGTCTGGACAATAAATCCTTCCTTCTTTCTTTAATTCCCGACCCGTCCACCAACATTTAAGCTTGTTTCCACGAAAGCTTTTCTCTGACCTCAATTAATTCTTTATTCCATTTAAGGTAATTAAGGAGCCGTTGGGGAACGTTCTTGAGAGAGGTGGGCCATGAGAGAGGGTCAAAAATGACAGCTGAAAAGGTTCCCTTTTCAGACTGTATTCGACGTAGCGTCGAGTTCACTTCCTCTCTTCTCGACGCACTTTCGAGTTCCTATAAGAGCAGCTTCGAATTCATTCTTTCTCTGACTGAACTCTGCTAGTCGACATTGCGTCGATACCCAATCGACGTAACCATCGAGTTGAAGATATAATTCTAAGCTTCATTATCTGCGTAGAGATGAAGTCTACGTTGCGTCGACTTTGAATGGCTTCGACAGATATTTCCTTCTGCGCCGAGTTGAAGTAGAAGCTGTGTCGACTTCTTCAAGTGCTCCGATAAGTCCATGTCCTCTGCGTCGATATCTATTCGACGTAATTTCGACTTGATCTACTCCGACAGAAAGAGTATGTTGCTTGGACTTCTTGCCAGAGTAGCGTCGACATCCATTCGATGTTGCGTCGATTTTTATTCGACGCAAATATTAACTTCACCAAATTTGTGCTTATCTTGATATGGTCTTGACACCCTAGGTTGAGTGTGACATCCTAAGACATCTAATGACCAGATTACCCTCACTATACAATGGGTAATTCAATCCTAGTAGTTAAAATCACTTTTATATAATTTGTTAAGTTAAATCACAGGGTTTTCCCAACAACCTATAACCGGATGATTAGATGACCTATCTACTAAATTCCAAACCTTGTTACGTTCAAATTGATTTAATTCATCATTCATAGCTAAAAACCAAAATTCATCATTTAAAGCGGTTGAAACATTTTTTGGTTCTATTTCAGATACAAAACAAAGGTTTGAAAAAGACTCAGGTAAAGAAGAACGAGTACTTACCCCTTTTGATGGTTCTCCTATGACAAGCTCCCTTGGATGATCCTTTGAAAATTGTAGCACACTTGGAGGAACATATTCCACTTGTTCTTCTTCTTTCTCCTCTTCTTTTTCTCCAAGCGATTCAACATCCTCATGCTCCAAAGGGGAAAGCAGTTCATCTTCGTTTCCTGTACGATTAGTTTCTACACAAGGAACAAACTCATCAAATATTACATGAATAGACTCTTCAACTATTTTAGTTCATTAATTATAAATTCTATAATCCTTACTAGTTGAAGAGTAACCAATGAAAACTCCCTCATCACATATTTCATCAAATTTTCCTAATGCATCTCTAGTATTTAAAATAAAACATTTGCAACCAAAAACATGAAAATTAGATTCATTCGGTTTTCTTTTAAAATAAAGCTCATTAGGTGTTAATTTTAAAATAGGTTGAAGCATGATGAAAGTGCACAGTGTGCCTCTGAGAATACTCTAGAGGGAAGGAGGTGAATAGAGATTTAAAAATATTTCTATCCTATTTGTGCAGATACAATAAAACACTAAGTGTTTATGCTTCAACAAATCCCACACAGAATAAAACAAAAGCTGTTTAAATTAAAGCAAGAGAAAATAGTTAATGAAATAGTAAGTTATATGGGACAGCATAAAAAATAGGCAACTAGAAGACACAAAGATTTTATAGAGGTTCCCCAAAATGTGGGTAGTCCTCTCTTCTACCACCTGGTAGGATTGCACCACTTGTGCCCGAGTCTTTTGACAATGAGACTCTCAGAACCACTGATCTTTTGATAAAGAGATCATGAACCAACCAGATATTTTGATAAGGAGATCTTGAACCAACCAGATCTTTTGATAAGGAGATCTTGATCCACTGAATCCTTTGGAAGAGGGATTCTAAAAACTCTGTACAGGGGGTGCAAGGAAAGAAGAGTAAGAAGGAGAAGGAAGATTCCGAATTCTGTAACAGCAATCCTTGAGGTATTGTTCTTTGAGTGCTCTTCAGGATCTGTATAATATTAACCCTAGCTTATGATAGTGATGATTGCTAGGATTTTTGTAAGCTATTGATCCTTCTTCTCTCTGCTCTTATAATAGTGTTGCTACTATATAATATTGATGAAGAAGCAGTAGTTGTTTCTCTGAGCCGAGTATATTCTTCTGTAGATCTTTCTTCAAAGGTTTGTGTTGAGGAGAAGAAGATCCTTGACTGAGAGAGAAAGCAGTTCTTTCTTTTCTGTGTTTTCTCTATTAGGATTTCAGGAGGAAGAAGGAGAAGAGGAAGCCCTAATTGAAAAACCTTAGCCGATTGTGATAAGAGCTCTGTGTTTCTCTTTCTTCTTCTTACTTTTATTGTCTCTCTTCAATTTGAATTTGTGTTTCCTTTTCTGGTAGGTCCCGAAAAGGTATTTTTCCTTGGACAAATTCTCTTTCTTTCCTTCTTTTAATTCACGACCCGTCCACCAACTGGAAGCTTGTTTCTAAGAAAGCTTTTCTGTCCTCCTTTAATTCTTTTATATATTTGAGGCAATTAAGGAGCCGTTGGAGAACAGTATTCAGTATTGTGGGCCATGAGAGAGAGTCCAAAATGATAGCTGAAAAGGTTTCCTTTTCAGGTTGTATTTGACGTAGCGTTGAGTTCTCTTCCTCTCTTATCGACGCACCTTTGATTCCTTGTAGGAGCAGCTTCAAATTCATTCTTCCTCTGATTCAAGTTTGCTTGTCGACTTTGCATCGATATCTTATCGACGTAACCAATGAGTTGAAAGCTTAACCCTGAACTCCATCATCTGCGTCGAATGGCAGTTGACGTTGCGTCGACTTCAGATGGCTTCGACAGGTTCTTCCTTCTGCGTTGAGTTGAAGTAGAAGCTGCGTCGACTACTCAAGGTACTTCGATAGGTCTATGGCCTCTACGTGGATATCTATTAAATGTAACGTCGACTTGAATTACATCGACAGAAGGGTTGGACCACTTGGACTTCTAGTTAGAGTAGCGTCGACATTAACTCGATGTTGCGTCGATTTCAATTCGACGCAAATGTTAACTTTGCCCAAATTGTGCTTCTCTTGATATGGTCTTGACACCCTAGGTTGAGTGTGACATCCTAAGACATCTAATGACCAGATTACCCTCACTATACAATGGCTAATATAACCTAAGAGATAAAATCACTTTTTAGGTAATTTGTTAAGTTAAATCAAAGAAGTTTTTCCCAATAATCTCCCCCTATTTATCTTAACAATTTTTTACAGGTTATTCAAAGTGATTTTACACATTCCTTTTATATAAACAAAGATACATTCAAGACATCATAGTCATGAGAAAATGACAAACTGAAATCACAAGCCATTTTATTTAACTGTCAAGAAATATTTAGATGTCCACAGCTGTTTTCCAGGAAATATAAGGCTTTAAGTACCTGAGTCTCACTGCTCCTTCTCAGGAGTTCTTTTTTTCCTTGAAAACACTTTTACCTTCCTTAGAACAATGTTCAGAGGCTCATCATCTTCTGTAATAACATCTTTGGGAATCTCCCCCTAAGATTGTGCATATACGTCAGCCTCCTGGGCAGCTTCCAGAGCAATCAGAGCTACTTCATCTAGCAGATTTTCATTCTGAAGTTCCCCCTGAACTACTACTGTGCTTACATCTTTCATCTCTGTATCCAAATTTCCTTGAACTTCTGGAGCAGGCTCCCTCTGAGTAGATGGGAGCTCCCCTTGATTAACTGCAGTTGGATCCACTCGATTTTTTGGCTCATTTACTTTCTCATTCCCTTCTTGATGCTCTGGAACTGGCTCCCCTGAACATTTGGACCCTGGAAGAGGGTCACTTTCCCAGGGTCTTCAGCATCTTTTCCTTTGTTAGGGCCACTCTCATCTAGCACAAGCCTTTCTTCTTCCAAAACATTCTCCCCCTTCTTAACCTTGCTGTGAAGAGAGGTTAAGAATTCTTTTGTGACCATGGAGGAAGACACAAAGTCCTTGAGGCTTTGGAAGGATTTTGTAGAATCTAATAACACAGCCTCCATTTGGGAATACTTCATGTCAAATTTTCTTGCCTGAGATGCCATTAAGTCTGCAAAGGTAGAGGAGGCAAGACCAACTGCCTTGGAGATGACCTGCTCAAGGTCAACTGGAGAGATATGAGAGGTAGATGGAGGAGGTGATGGAGGGAAGTCTTCTTGGATAGGGGAGAGAGCATGGTAGGTTTCAGGTGAGACATGAATTGGTGGTGGTAGAGTTCGAGCAAAAGTGGATGGTAGCTGATGGGGAATTTCAGGAGATGGCTCTGGGGCTAAGAGAGATGGAATGGATTGAGGGGATTGTTGTTGATGTTGTTGTTGCTGTTGTTGTTGCTGTTGAGCTGGAACATCTTCTTGAGGGTGAATATTATTCCTTGGGGGATCTGGTATTTGCCTCTCAGAATCTTGAGGAGGAGGAGAGGGAGGAGGTGAAGATGGAGCTTGACCAGGCTTTAAGATCTGCCTGATCCACTTAGAGAATATTCCTATGTATATTCTCTTTCCAGGAGGAATGGGCACTCCTTCGGACTTTACCTCAAATGATTGTGTTTTTTATCTGCCATCAAACATTCCTGTAAACTCAATTGTTGCAACTACAGACCTTTCCAGATTCTGTCTCGCATTGTCACCATCTCCTTTAAACTTTTGCTCCCTGAAGGCTCCTTCATCCACTCGGTCATTCGTACCTCAACATTCAAAGAATATTTCAGCCCTCTACAACCCACGACCTCTATAGACCTCTCATCACCAGACAAACTTGTTGTGCCACCCAACAAGTTGTAGGCAGAATTAAAACAAAGTCCATAATTCATCTAAACTTGGTGAAAGGCTACCTTATGAATTGGACAAAGTCACATGCGGAACTGCTAATAAAATTTCTTGATGAAGACTTAAGACAGTATGTAAAGTAATTTAACCAAATTTTAGTATGTATAAGGAGAAATCTATATTTAAGATTGTAAATTTTTTTTTTAAGAGAATACAACATTTGTATAGTTTGCATAAAAAAAATTCAAGAGCATTTCTTCGCCAATGATAGTTACTTGTTTACAGATAACCTTTATTTTTCATCCTACACAAATCTCTCTGGATGGGAAGCATAAAAGAATGTGATGATTGCTAATTATTACTTAATTATAGGAAACAATTATAACATATATTGTTAGGGAGCAAAAAATAAACAGGGACAGATGTTGGCTATGAAGCACCGATACTTCCTTGAGGGTCACGTACCCGTACCGGATACGTATCCGATACCGGTACGTACTCGATACTCACGGATGCACCTGTTATTCTAGTCTGTAGATACACTTGGACTTGGTAGATTGTTCTGCATATTTTAATAAGAGTATGTTTTTCTGAAGTAAACAAAAGACTTCTGCGTGTCTTTTAGAAAAGAAAAATTACCCAAAAATGCAACTAGCGATGCTTATTTATTATAGTAACAAAATGTACTTCAGATTTAAGTATTTTTTTCGTTTAAACTATAAAAAATTTGATTTAAATTTTATCATTTAAAGATTAGATGTTTCAGATTGGTACTGTTTACTTGTTCAACATGAATTTTTCTATGTTTAATATTTTGCTAACTTGTCTTTAGACGAACCAGAAGTTGAAGATTCATTAATCTCCAATAATGGGGAAGAAGAGTAAGAAAATGACTGATAAACATCCTTAAATTTGAAATGATTATGAATATTTTTTGTTTGATAACTTCATATTATATTGCATTGACTATGAATTTGTACTTCAATTGGTGATTTATGCAATTATGTTTGATGTTTTATTATTTTGAGGATTTTTAATTATATTTGTGAGATTATACATATAGATTTATTATATTTAATGCAACGTATCCCGCCACACCCGTATCCTTATTTTTTAAATTTTGGCGTACCGCCGTACCAGATATGTATCGTACCCCGTACCCGTACCGGTGCTTCCTAGGATGTTGGGTTAGATTCACCACCAAAATATTTTTCACATTTCCGATGCCGAATTAAAACAACGCTCTCAAGTTCATAAATGTTGATCTCCTTCTCACATTAGAACTCTTTGCCTCGGTGTCACACCCTCTCAAACATAATTTTTTTAACACCATCAATTATCATGCAACAACAGCACACTCAGCCACGCATTGCTCAACCATAGTTGAAGACACCATCGTGCATTGAGCCACTAACTGCATGAAAGTATACTCTATATCCTAGTGATTACCTAAAATATCTCTTTGTAAGGGGAAGTGAACCAAAGGTGGACCGAGGTTGGGTAAATACATTTGTGGAGAAATTCATATTAACCCAAAAGCTTAATCTCATTGGAGAGGCCACGCGGTATTATGAGTAATGTACTTGCCCACCGACCGCCACCGACACACCTTTCCCATTTGGGGTGGGCATTGTCGCCACCCTCCAGGGCACGAAATAGTGGTGACCCATTGTTTTACGCCGATTTTGGGCCGAGGAGAGGCTCTCCCCTTCAGGTTGTGGGCAACAAAAAGGATGGGATGCCATTGCAAATTTGGAACCAAACAAACTCTAACCAATACTCTGGAGTGTGTGTATATATATATATATAGATAGACAGAGAAAGAGAGGCATTTATCGGGACCTCCCCTCTAAGTTTGCAAAATTAAAGATTGCGCCCCTCTTATTATTGAAATTACAAAAAATCTCCCCTCAATGTTACAAAACATAATATTTACCTCCCCTCAATGTTACATTTTCAGTGGGGGGGGGGGGGGGGGGGGGGGGGGGGGGGGGGGGGATTTTGTGCATGGATGTTATGAAGTCTGAACTTCAGGGGAGGAAAATGTTATGTTTTATAACATTCAGGGGAGGTTTTTGTAATTTCAATAATAAGAGGGGCGCAATCTGTAATTATGCTATATTGCAGGGGAAGTTTTGGTAATTATTCATGTGTGTGTGTACAAGCAGTCGTGCACGGGAAATTCCGTACAAGAGCGGCGGCGTTTGACTGCACGTTCGAACATTTGATCGAGCGGTGTTGTGCAGTTCTTCTATATTAGGCTGGTCTTTCATTGCACAAAGAACTTTCTTGACCAATAGCTAATAAGCAGTTTCAAAAAAAAAACTTGATCGAAAATCAAATCTATAAGAAAGAAAACCTCGTGCATCTATTAGTCATCAGATTCAGTTGTGGTGTTCATCAAATTCATGGGAATGTCATTTTACTTTTTAATAGTTCATTGCTTTTGTGAAGTAAACATAATGAAACAAATCTCTTGCATGGTGATCATTTGAAGTTGTAGTGTTATATTTAGCGAACTAATGCATTCTCTATTTCTTTTGTTGTACAATACTTGATGTGATGAAGACGCATCCAGACGTTGGTACGCAAAATTCATTTCATAATATAAGTTATACACTTTCGATCAGAAAAATTATTTGGTGGTTGATCATCAAGCTTTTGGAGAGCATGAGACTTTACCAGATAAACCTTCAGAAAATTGCAGGAAAATGATAGGAAGAAGAAGAGTGGGAAGGGAAAGAATATGAGAGAAATTTTGTTAATTTCATTCAAGAAATCGACCCAGAAATCCCATTTCATTCCAGCAAACAACCCAGAAATTGAAATATCAACACCATTTATATAAGAGAGGTGAAGGCAAAAAAAAAAACTTACCTGAAAGGGTTTATGAAGTTATATTACTTTTGCTTAGAAGTATCTCAAAACTCATTGTTTCTTCATACTTCCTCTTCTACAGATTTATTAGAAAAATATAAGCAGCAGATGCCAGCACACACAAAGTCAACAATAAGATTCACCATTTATATAATCATTCGATGAACTATAGTAGAACAGGGCAAAATATATGGATGAGGGTTAGAGGAGGAAAGAGAGAGGGAGCGAGGGGAAAGAGAGAAAGCAAACTGGAGCAAGCATAATTAAAGAACTCTTAAGAAAACTCCATAGAAAAGCGGATATAAAGGAAGGGAAAACATGCAAAAGGAAATCTTCAAAATAATACCGGAAGCATCAATTGTGTAAATAAAGTAAAAGTGATTTAAAAATTTTACAGGTGCTTGTATAATTATGCACATGTATTAGAATGTTTACTTGAGTTCAGATTTGGAATAATACAAACGTAGAATATAAGGAGAAAAAAAATACATCAAGTATCTGTGGATCGAGTGGAGCTACAATAATGAATACAATCCTAAAGGATATTATGGCAGGTAGGGAAATAGAACGTTGTCATTTTTCCTGCAACAGAAGTATGCTCTGGAGAAAGCGAGCCAATCACTCGCTCTATCTCTCCCCCCTCTCCCTCCCTCCCTCCATCATGAGCTCAGATTAAAATCTTGCAGAATAAAACTATCAAATCTTCTTCAGATCACACAGCCCAGTGTAACTAACAAAACAATCAAACAAAAAAATCCACCTAGACTATTAAAAACTTCCAGCGCACAAACCTTGTTTAGATCAGAAGCTTTAACAGCTCGCTTGGAAGTGATCATCCTGGAACAAACTGGCAGAGGAGAACCCCAGAGTTGATGTGAACCCCAAAGGGAGGAAGAAATTGGCAGACGGGATGGACAACCTAGGGCAGGGAAAGAAACTGGTGGATGAGAATGCAGAGAGGCGGACTGGAGAGAAATGTAAACAATATTGGGCACAAGTCGGATTTTGCTGAGAGGAATCTCTGACTCCAGGGAAGGAACTAATAGAGGGCGCAGAGAGGCAAATCAGAGCTATACTGACTATATAAATGGCGCAGTGTAACACCCCCAATATTTCGACGTTTAGCAAATTTTGGGCGTGGTCTGCGATTAGGAGCTTTGGGGGTGCAAGTAGAGAGCTTGGTGTGCGAATAGCCAAGTGGTGTGCAGATATCAATTTCAATTTAGGGTTTTAATAAAAACCCCAAAGCCCCCCCCCCCCCCCCCCCCCCCCCCCCCCCCCTCTCCCGATCGCTCCCTCTCTCTCGTTTTCGCTCAGGCCGGCGCACAGGGAAGTCGATCTCTCCCCTCCTGATCTCTCCCTTTCGCTCTTTCGCCTAGGGCTGCTGCGGATCCCTAGCCGCGAGCCTCCGTCGGGGCTTCCCCCTCTCTGTGCGTGTGCCATCGAGGAAGGAGAAAGAGGTGGAGCCGCCCTAGTCCTTCCTGCTCGCCTCTCCCGACCCCTAGATCGCCTGTCGGCGCCGAGAAGCTCGTCGCCCACCTACTTCCCTGTTGTCGGTCGTAAGAGAGACAGAGGGAAACCGCTTGCTACCGTGTCTTTCCATCCCCGACCTCTAGGGCTCGCGACTCCCAGCCATCGTCTTTGTCCAAACTGAGAGGAGGGCAAGCTCTGTGTGAGTGGCTAAGGAAGAAGAGCCTTTGCCGCCCCCTTATCGTGAAGAGGATGACGACCAAGGATTTGTCGTGGGAAAGTTGATCATGACTTTCCGAGAACCGCTGCAGAAAGTCTATGCAAAGCTCAAATCATCGAGTGGAGGCCAAGTTCGTGAAAGTTCCAATGGATCCACAATGCACGTCAAGGGTAACGATTTCTTCCCCCGGTCTTAGGACCGTATTTTCTGTATTTTGTGCTTGTGAATATGTTCCGTGCAATGAGAGTCCCCTCACGCCATTTCGGTTGAGGACGAGGACTCCGTCAGGGCGTGGGATTGCGACCCCGATGTATGTTTGTGTGAGCTGCACGTAGAGTCCCTCTCCCGCTGTGCGGTGGAGAGTGGGGACTCCGCCATGGCGTGGGATTGCGACCCCGATGTAGTTTTTCTGCTTTTACTTTGCTTAGGAGGGCCACCCGCCTCCATTTGGATGCGGTGTGTTTCCCTCGGTTCATTGCGAACCCCCGGGTCGATTGTGTCTGTCCCCGGCATAAATGTGCATTAGTGATCCGACGCGCGAGTCTGGATTTAGGCATGCTGTGTGAAGCCTACCCGTGGCGGCAAGCCCGGATCGGTGATGTTTCTGTGATGTGCATTGCGATTAGCCCTTGGTACGCGAACGGGAATGTCCCGTGTTATTCGTCGTAGTATTGTAGGAATTCGTGGTCTTTATTCGTGAATGCCCCGTTCCTAGGAGGGCCTGTGTTGGGCCCGGTAGAACGACGTTTTTGTGGGGTTTTGTTGGACGGGTGGATCCCCGTCAGTGCGTAGATTGCACTTCCTTTGATCAGTCCTCTGCCATCTCGAAATGGCAGTTGTAGGTTGTATCTTTCCGAACTGTTCCTCTGTCGCTTTAAAAAGGGCAGTTGTAGGTTGTCTTCTGACCAACCCTCTGTCACGTCAAAAAGGCAATTGTAGGTCATATGTTTTCTGACCAGCCCTCTGTCACGCCAAAGGCAGTTGTAGGTCGTATATTTTTTTGACCAGCCCTCTGCCGCGTCAAAAAGGCAGTTGTAGGTCGTATATCTTCTGACCAGCCCTCTGCCATGTCAAAAGGCAGTTGTAGGTCGTATATTTCCTTACCAGTCCTCTGCCACCTCAAAAGGGGTAGTTATAGGTCGTTCATCCCAAACCAGTCCTCTGCTGTCACAACCCGCATTTTCTCCGAATTTAAGAATATCAGAGTAAGAGAAAATACGCGTCATGATGCCACGTCATACAGGAGACAACTGTAGACGCTCAGGCGGGAACCTATTATTTAACTAAACAAACATGATTATATGATAAGTCATCATTTGAAATCATTTATTAGGGGTTTTGAGATAAGAACCGTGTCTCTCAGTTCGTGGATCAACTAGTCCACTGAAAAAGTATATATAATTGCAGCGGAAAGTACTTGATTTAGTTTACTTACAGTCCTACATGTATGCAAACGACGGAGCATGAAGTAAATGATATGCACATAACTAGGCGTACTGTAAGAGTAGAAAATACCATTAGGCGACTTTAAAGTTAAGGGTTTCAGTTGGAAAGAAATGCAATGAGGATGAAGAAAAGCCATTTTTTATAACTATAGTGCACCTAACATAAAACATTCCCAGAGAGTAAGATACACAAGATCTAGAAGTAGTACCATTAAACTGGCAAATAGACTGTAAAGTACAAAAAGGGCACAATGGGCGTCAACAACATGGCACTAACCCATTGGCACCAACTAGTATGTCTGAGCACAAGAAGTAACTAAAAACAACTACCTCGCGGCGGCGGGGAGAACAACTACTAAAACTCTGAACTTCAGGCTACACCACTAGCCGTTACGGCTCTGAACCTGAGGCATTCAATAAAACAAAGAACGCCTCAGCAAGGAATTACAAGTGGCAGAAAACTAACAGAAAAACAAGCAAGGCATAAGGGGTACCAACCCAAGCCAAATTTACCGAAAGAGAGCTCTGAACAAAGAACCAACAAGCATCAAGTGCACTAAATATCAAAAGAGGAACAACACGTTCATTTATTTAGTTTCATCAATTAAAGAGACTGATCAGCTCAAATTATACGGGAGCGGTTAACTACCTCCGCTACCCAAAGCCCAAGACCAGGTGGGGGTACCACTAGACCCAACCATCCAAACACGACTACCGTGCAAGGCTATAACATTTTCCCCCACTGTCCCCCAAACACAACTACTGTGTAGGGATAAAGACAGTAGTTATTATTACTTAAATTTTAATTAAACACGGGACGCTGCCCGCAAGGATAATCACTGGAAGGCCCTAAGAAATAGGGTCAAGACGAAGTACACATCGATCAATATGAATCATAAGAGTGACTCAAATGTTAACAGACCACAACGAGTAAAAAGAGGTTCAAACGAGAGGGATTCAAGATCAGAAGAACTGAAGGGTCACTGGCAATCATCCAAGTACACCCGAGGGGACACGAGATTCAAACACGAGAACTCAACGAAATCACATGCGTTCCGGGCGGGGTTCCAAGGGGCCGCGCCCCTGGCGGGGGTCTCGCTGACCGATCAGCGAGCGGGGTCAAGGGGCAGAGCCCTTGCGGGGTGCGGGGCAGAGCCCTTGCGGGGTGCGGGGCAGAGCCCCGTCCAAAATTTTGAAATCCCACCACCAGAAACCACACAAAATCACATCAAAATTTAGGACTTCTCAAAAACTACAAGGAACTTCTCGAGAGATAAAAGGATTTCTCGAGAGATGGAATTTGATTTCTCGAGAGGAAGGCAGGGATTTCTCGAGAGAGGACAAGGGATTTCTCGAGAGGGATCAGGGGATTTCTCGAGAGAGGACAAGGGCTTTCTCGAGAAGTATAGGGGTTCCAGCGGGGAAAGTTCTCGAGAAATCAAGCATTTCTCGAGAGGTCGAGGGGTTCCATCGGGGGATTTCTCGAGAAATCAAGCATTTCTCGAAAGGTTGAGGGGTTCCAGCGGGGAAAGTTCTCGAGAAATCAAGCATTTCTCGAGAGTTCGAGGGGTTCCAGCGGGGGATTTCTCGAGAAATCAAGCATTTCTCGAAAGGTAGAGGGGTCTTCTCAAAACCTTGGCTAAAACAACTTCTCGAAAACTACCAGGACTTCTCGAGAGGGACAAATCAACGGATAAATTAGGGAACGGTGGTGCCTTCCGGGAGGAAATTTCTGACACTACGGATGGGGGAAAATTAGGGTTTTCTATCTATCAAACAAGACGCTCGAAACACGAGCCCACAGTTCACCAAGCATCTATCAGGAGAAAGAAAAACCACGACTTAACCAAACAAAGAGGAGGAGGAAGCCACTTGCCTTAAACCTTGCAAACTCGAAGATCTCCGCTCCGAAAGCTATGGATCGGCTAGGGAAACACACGAGCACAAATTCCTGAAACTTTTTGGGTCGAAAGAAGGGGTTAGGTCACTATCCTAACTCCAAAAATTCCATAAAACGGGAAAAGCTTACCGCTAGAACGAAGATCTCGCCGAGAGCTTTCCAAATCTTCTCTCCAAACGCGATTCCGACTACTACAACCCTAGAAATCGCCGATCGAACGCTCCTCGAAGCTCCGCACTCGCCCTTTCGCTCGGCGGCTGATTTGATCGAGGGAGGAAGAAGATGAATAGGGGAAAGGGATTTTAGGCTTTATATAAGACCTGATTTATTAATTAGTTAATTAATTAATTCCCCAATTTACTTAAACTGCGAGGGCGACCAGATTACCTCGGATTTCTACGAAATTCGCACCTTAACTAAAACACGGCGCTGCGAATCCAACGGCGAAGTTAGAATTCAATTCCGACGGGCCAAACTCGGGCTAAAGCCTCCCGAAGCTAAAATCTTGAAATCCACCCAAAATCTTTACTTTAACTCGAAACGATGCGAAATCTCGCACGCTCGATCTACAAGACATACTTTAACTAAGCTAAGGCTCAACACACTACTAGACGAGCTGACGTAACGCCCTTATGCCAAAATTACGTCACAGCGAGCACGCAAAATAATTAACGAAAATCAGGGGCGTTACAGTCACTCCCCCTAAAAGGAAGTTTCGTCCCGAAACTTGGAATCCGAAGATCAAGAAAGATACAAAATCAAATTTAAAAGATTAACTGACAGAATATTTACCCGAAATCTTAGAGAAGAGGCTAGGGTGAGTCTCTCTCATGGCAGACTCCAGCTCCCACGTCGCGCTTTCGACACCCTGATTCTTCCAAAGAACCTTAACCATCGGGATCGTCTTCTTTCGCAACACACGCTCCTAAGTATCCAAGATTCGGACAGGTTCTTCGACATACGAAAGATTGGGCTGCAAAACTGGCACCGAATCAAGAACAAGCCGATCGCTACGCAAACACTTCCTCAGCTGGCTCACGTGAAACACATCGTGAACATTAGGAAAGGAAGCAGTCAAATCCAATCTATACGCTGACACTCCGATGCGCTCAACAATCTGAAAAGGTCCCACATACCGGGGATCCAACTTGTGGTTCCTTCCAAACCTCTTAACACTGGCATCGGAGAAACTTTCAAGAATACCCTGTCTCCAACGGCAAACTCTAAATCCACTCTTCTTCGATTCGCATACTTCTCATACCGCTCCTGAGCAATGCGGAGCTTCTCGCGGATATGAGTCACAGCAACATTCATCTCTTCCAAAGCCTCTGGGCCTAGCAAAGGACTCTCACCTACCTCGCCCAAAACAACGGAGTCCGACAACGCCTCTCATACAGAGCCTCAAACGGGGTCATTTGTAGGCTTTCTTGATAACTGTTGTTATACGCGAACTCCATCAATCCAAGCCGCTTATCCCAAGCTCCACCATGATCTAAGATATAGCACCTTATCATATCTTCCAAAATCTGATTAACTCTTTCTGTCTGACCATTGGTCTGGGGATGATAAGCGGTAGAGTACCTAAGGTCAGTACCCAAGGCTCCCTGCAAACTCTGCCAGAAACGGGACGTGTACCTCGAGTCTCGGTCCGACACAATGCTCACAGGCACACCATGCAATCTGATAACTTCATCCAAATACAGTTCTGCTATTTTCTCCATCGAGTATCCAATCTTAAAGGGCACAAAGTGAGCACACTTTGTCAAGCGATCTACTATAACCCACACCGAGTCATGACCACTGGGAGATCTCGACAAACCGGTAATGAAGTCCATCGAAATACTCTCCCACTTCCAGGTTGGAATATCTGACGGGTTCAACTTACCTCCAGGCCTCTTATGATCTGCTTTCACGCGCTGACAAGTTAAACATTCTGACACATATTTCGCTATATCATTCTTCATACCTGACCACCAAACGATCTGCTTCAGATCTTTATACATTTTCGTGGAACCAGGATGGTAGGAAACCTTAGAATCATGTGCCTCGCTACAGATCTTTGTCCGAATTTCTTCCAACGCGGGGACGCAATATCTACCTCGGTACCTCAAAGTATCCTTATCATCGATCGAAAAATCTGGCAATTCTCCTTTTCCAGTTCTACTTCGAAGATGCTGCAAGTCAGGATCTTCCTTCTGATGCATCCTAGTAAGGGCAATCCAAGAAGGCTCTTCCGCCTCTAAGCTCGAGGGTGCGGTACAACTACCTACTGAGATATCCATCAACATAAACTCCTCTACTAAGGACTGCACTGAGAGATTGAAGATATGTGCGGTTTTCCGGCTCAGGGCATCGGCCACCACATTAGCCTTACCCGGATGGTACAGAATATCTACTTCATAATCAGCCACATACTCCAACCACCTCCGCTGGCGCAGATTCAGCTCCTTCTGGGTGAAGACATACTTCAGACTTTAATGATCCGTGAAAATCTTGCATGACACTCCATATAACAGGTGTCTCCAAAGCTTCAAAGCATAGATTACTGCGGCGAATTCTAAGTCATGCGTAGGGTAATTCTTTTCATGAACTTTCAATTGTCTAGACCCATAAGCAATCACCTTCCCTTCTTGCATCAACACACATCCCAGTCCAATGTGAGATGCGTCTACATAAACTGCATACTCGACTCCTTCGATCGGCAAGGCCAACACCGGAGCACTACACAAACGCCTCTTCAATTCCTGAAAGGCCTCTTCGCACTTATCGCTCCAAACAAAAGCAGTATTCTTCTGGGTAAGCTTAGTCAAAGGTGCGGACAACAATGAAAATCCTTGGACAAATCTCCTGTAGTACCCGGCCAACCCTAAGAAACTCCTTATCTCCTTAGGAGTCGAAGGCGTCTTCCAATCCAATACGGCAGAAATCTTAGCGGGGCCTACAGTAATTCCATCTTTGTTCACCACATGACCCAGGAAAGACACTTGCGAAAGCCAGAATTCGCACTTACTCAACTTTTCATACAACTTGTGCTCTCTAAGAGTAGACAATACTAAGCGCAAATGCGTAGCATGCTCCTCCGCACTTCTAGAATAAACCAGCACATCATCTATGAATACCACCACAAAGTGGTCCAGAAAATCCTTGAACACGCGGTTCATCATGTCCATAAATGCAGAGGGTGTATTTGTCAAACCAAACGACATGACTAGAAATTCAAAATGGCCATAACGAGAACGAAAGGCAGTCCGGGGAACGTCCGACTCACGGATCCTCAACTGATGGTAGCCTGATCGAAGATCAATCTTTGAAAACACCGTGCTACCACGCAACTGATCAAACAGATCATCTATACTTGGCAACGGATACCTGTTCTTGATGGTCACTTTGTTTAATTCTCTATAGTCTATGCACAATCTCATGGAACCGTCCTTCTTTTTCACGAACAAAACCGGAGCACCCCAGGGAGAAGAACTTGGCCTAATGAAACCACACTGCAACAACTCATCTAACTGAGTTCGCAACTCTTCTAACTCGCGCGGGGCCATACGGTATGGTGCCTTAGCAATAGGACGAGTACCAGGCTCAAGATCAATAACAAACTCCACATCTCTATCAGGCGGGAGTCCAGGAAGACTGACAGGAAAGACGTCAGGAAACTCTCGCACAACCGGAACGCTCTCAGCACACGGCGGTCCAGGAACAGTTTCTACTACAGAAACAAGGTAAGCCAAACAACCAAAAATTAATAGGTTCCGAGCACATACCGCAGAGATTATCGAAGAACTCTGGTACGGAGAACCAAAAACACTCATGGGATGACCGTTGTCCATCACAAAGTCCAGACGCTTTTCCTTGCATCGGATGACCGCATCATAACTGGACAACCAGTCCATACCCAATATTACGTCAAAGTCTTCTAAGTCCAACACTTTGAGATCAGCAACAGCCAAGAAATCTCCTAAGAGAACGGGGCAACTTCGGACGCACTGGTTCGAGGACACCAGATCACCAGAAGGGAACTTAACGAGGAACGAATCGTTGCCCAGCTCAGGGGTCAAACGGTGACGCTCAACGAAGGCCCTTGCTACGAACGAATGGGTAGCACCCGAATCGAACAGAACACGCGCCCAACGATTCTTTACCTTAAATCTTCCTATAAGCGCGAAGAGAAACTAGTCTAATACAGCGAACTAAAAAAAAGAAACAAGACTAAACAGTTGTCTTAAGGTCTAACCTGCGATCACTTGGGTCGAAGACTGCGCTTTCTCCTGGGTTAACACGTTTAGCTTTCCTCTTCCTTTATCCTGATGCTGCGGCGACGGCAAGGTTCGAAGCGGAATAGGCTGCAACGGGGGTTGAATCAGCGGGCATCGGAACTTCATGTGCCCCTTCTGCTTGCACTGGAAGCAGACTTTATCTTTGGTCCAACACTGGGCCACATCATGCCCTTTCTGCTTGCACAACTGGCAGAGCACCTCACCCTTCGGAGCACCCTGGATTGCTAGAACTCGCTGCTGCTTCTGAGCTCCCTTCCTCTTGAAACATTTCTCCACTGGATGGCCGGGGCGGCCACAGAAGCTACACACCTCTCCACTCCTTTTCTTTGGAGCCGGGCTAGATACCTTGGGGGTCTCCCCCTCTTCGAATTTCCTCTTGTCCTTTTTCATTAGAGCACCCCGATTCTTGGCATTGTCGATAGCCTCGACTTTCAGTGCTGCTTCTACCACTTCAGCATAACTTTCAGATTTATAAGCACTCGCCAACTGCTGAATATCGCTACGAAGACCTCCAAGAAATCGTTTCATTCTTCCTGCCTCAGAAACCACTAAATCTGGAGCAAATCTGCTCAACTTACTGAACTCGATCTCATACTCACTAACCGTGAGTTGTCTTTGCTTCAGGTGCAGAAAATTATTCATTAAACGGTCTTGCTCGACCGACCGCAGGAATTTCTTTAACACCATCGCCTTGAACGACTCCCACGAACACCCACCCACGAGATTTTCCCTCTCCCTAATCCACCAGCTCTTAGCAAGTCCTTTCAGCTGGTAAGCGGCGACCATCACCTTTTGGTCTGCGGAGATTCCTGAGTACGAAAACATCTCCTCAATGGCAACAAACCAGTCATCTAATGCCATGAAATCCGCTCTTCCGTCAAACGTAGGAGGTCCCAACCTTTGAAAATGCGAAATGAAATTCATTTCCGGTGGTATCGCTACTGGGGCTACCAAGGGAGCAGGAGGAGTAGGTACAGTCTGTCCTACTATTGGGGCCTGCACTACGGGTTGCTGCCTAGCACCAGCAGCCAACAACGCCTCGACCTGCGAATGCATCGCAACCATCTGCCTAGTCAGAGTCTCATTGCTCTGGCGCAGACTCTCGATCAAGGCTTCACTCTGCGCACCCGAAGACTCGCCCTCCGACTGGGGAGTCGACCTAGTCGCGACTCACTTGCGCGCCATTTCTGCTAATACGCATAGACCTCTAATTAAAACTTGACCTTACACTAGAACTACACTGCTTGTTTCAGAACATACATGTACAGTTACTTGCCATTTCCACTACCTTTCTCTGGGATATTTTCATGATGATATGCAAATCTCGGGAACGATACTACATCGTCCCACTAGTCTCATGTGCAAAGGGCATGAATGCATGCAATTTCTATTCGTTTTGAAATCATGTGTGTACGTGTGTCATCATATAAGTCTTTAACTTCGCACGTGTGCTTATGCAATGCCATGTAAAGTATGTTGTGCAATGCATTCTAATAAAGGCCTTAATGCATGTTATGAGCGGCGTACACATATAATATTATGCATCTCATACTACATAATATTGCATGTAACGAAAGAGAAAACGTGCTAATGGGCATCCATGTGATGATGGTTATGCATCCCATATTACATAACCGTCACATGTTGCAACCTATGGTGGATCCATATACAAACACATATTATGCATCCCATACTACATAATATGCCCCGTATACTTCCTATCATGCCATGAGTGTAGTGTTCATGCTTCGGCAAAGACGTACTGATGACACTTCGGTGTGTGTATGCAATGAAACAAAAAAAAAACTACTAAACTATATCAGAATTTTTTGCCCGACCAACTTGTCGAATAACCTAGCTCTGATACCAACTGTCACAACCCGCATTTTCTCCGAATTTAAGAATATCAGAGTAAGAGAAAATACGCGTCATGATGCCACGTCATACAGGAGACAACTGTAGACGCTCAGGCGGGAACCTATTATTTAACTAAACAAACATGATTATATGATAAGTCATCATTTGAAATCATTTATTAGGGGTTTTGAGATAAGAACCGTGTCTCTTAGTTCGTGGATCAACTAGTCCACTGAAAAAGTATATATAATTGCAGTGGAAAGTACTTGATTTAGTTTACTTACAGTCCTACATGTATGCAAACGACGGAGCATGAAGTAAATGATATGCACATAACTAGGCGTACTGTAAGAGTATAAAATACCTTTAGGCGACTTTAAAGTTAAGGGTTTCAGTTTGAAAGAAATGCAATGAGGATGAAG